>KZ111144.1:194908-231500 GCA_002077045.2 Rachicladosporium sp. CCFEE 5018
TGTTGTAGTGTCCGCCGTTGGCTCCCATGGCCGACTTGTTGTGGGTGGAGTAAGGCTGGGTGCCGACGTTCATGCCTTGAAAGCCATGAGCAATGGTATCCAGGTCGGCGTGGTTGTGATGCATGCCGTAACCTCCGCCGTTGTGATTGCGTCCACCGTACTGGTTGTTGTACATGCCGTTGCCGTTGCTGTAGCCATTGGCTCTCTGGTAGCCGTTCTGACGCTGGGTTTGAGTGTCGGCGATGGCGGCCATTGCTGGGCATCTTCGTCAGCGACAAGGGGAAACGGGTGCGGTGGACGGTGCTCCGCATCTCCAATCAAGAGGGAAGAAGGGAGATTGTCTTACCGTGATTTCTGTGAGGTGTAGGTGATTCGACTGAAGAGATTATCGGTCTCTGAGTGTACAAAGTCAGCCATGTCACCTTTTCCAGGAGGCGATGGCCTCGATGCAAGAGACGATCAAGAGTCTGCCGGCAACGTACTGACAGCTGCGGGATGGGAAGGAGATGTAGCAAAGTAGCTGTACTCACCGACTCGAAGGTGTGTGAGCTGCACTCGTGGTTGCCGGAGCGTAGAGCTGAAATGAGTGGCTGATTCGGTCGATTGCTGTCGATAGCTGGGATGGAGCGAGGAGGGTAGTGCGAGGACTGTATGGTAATGAGTGGTCAACGGGCGATGCAAGAGAATGAGAAAGCAGTCGTTGCTGTTGTGTAGAGTGTATGAGTTGGAGGAGGAAGAAGAAGAAGAGGAAGAAGAAGAGGAAGAAGAAGAGGAAGGTTTTCCTTCGAAGAGAGGTAGTCTCGGTCAAGTCGGAGTCGAGGTTCAGGTGCAGTCGAAGTCGAGTCCAGCAGGAAGGAGCAGGTGCTAAATCAACAACTTTGAACGCACCTCACTGCTTAGCCAGCTATATCTGGCGATGCTGGAGAATACCGGCGGAAGGATGTCGATGTCGTGCTTTGAGATGCGTGGGGAGTCTCAGGTAGTCGCCCTTTGAGGATATCGTGAGGCAGGTGGTAATGCGGGTCAATAGAACAATATCTGGTAGTCAGTCGCGTAGGTACAGGCGTGAGATAGCTATGCCGTATTGAAATGATACAGTGGTCGACGGTCAACAAGTGCGTGTCGTGCGTACACGACAAGCCGCCGAGCAGGCAGATGGTCTTCCTTTTGATCTGCATCGCCATCGTAAAGCCTTGTCCGTCACAGTTACACGTCGCCTGAGCGTCATCTTGCAGCGCAGGTGATTGTGCTTAGCTGCTGCAGGGAGTACCATCTTTGTTCGATTGCGGAGCCCATGGTGCGCACACCGCTGTCTTGTGCTACCTTCGATCATCTGCCACAAACGCCGATGCGTTGTGAGGAGAATATCGAGGCAGTGGCCGCGATACATTTACGTGTGCACCACCCATTGTCTATTGATGGCTGGCCGCCGACGTCTTCCGTGTTTGATATGTGAGGGTGCGAAAGTCAGCTATCCTGGTCAAAGGTCCGATCGTCCCTTCCCATTCTGTCGACCGTATGTCAATCTTAGCGGCAGGGCTGCATGCTCGTTTGATTCTTGTGGAGCCGTGCGATAGACCTCGTACAAGTACAGTCGATATAGGAATCATCTGGAGTGACGACAAACCCATCGACTCGATGCGGATACGGTGTGCGTCGAGATCGATGCCGTGTTCTTTCACTCCACCGCCTAGGAGTATGCTAGTGCTTATCCGAACCAGCATCAACGAGCGTAAATACGGTTCCTGTCAAGGGCACCAAACTCTCAAAGACACGCTCAGTGGCCATCACTTTTCTCGGTCTTATCCCACAACAATACCTGCATCATGTGTTGTCGTTCATCTCGCAAGACAAGGAAACCCGGTCACGCAACCTGTAAGGAACCGCTCTCTCTGCACGCATGATCTTCCAGAAGCTCTCGATCTCACTTCCCCGTCTCCGTATCTCGCCTTCTGTGCTAGCAAGATCTCGCTCTCTTGTCGAACATCGTTCGATTCACTCGCTTCCGTCACTCCGTCGAGACTTTGTTCATGACTGACTTATTTCCATTGTTGGAGTGATCTGCAGCCTGCACATCGCGTACCTGACTTGCGCAAGTCATGCCACGAGGTTACTGCACCTCCTGCATCCCATACTTAACGGCTATCCGCAGCCACCTCCTCCCCGGTACTTGGACCGGCTCAAACGGGCTGGCAGCATGCTCAGTGGGGGTCTGAGATACATCGCTTGCCCACAGATGCGGCATCGCGGTGATGGACAGAATCAATCGCCATCGGATGCTTTTACTTGAACAGGCAGGCGATTCGAGAACCCATAAAGGATGCCGTCGAACTCTCTGGCCGTCTTGTCTATCAACTGGAATTCCGACATCGACCTGTCGATCAATCGCCCAGCAATAAACGGGCCAAAGCGTCGCAGATAGAGTAGCACTTATGCTGTGGCACAGCGCGGGAGTACAGGAAACACGGTGACAGGTTTGCAACACGTCGACAGCCGGGTTGCTGGGAGGCCTGGTGCGTGCGAGCCGGCGAAGCTCGGCTAGCACATGTGAAATGGGAGTGACTCAAGGTTGAGATGTACAGTAATGCCCGGCCAGCTCGTCGTCGAGTAATAGAGATGCTCGTAAATGCACTATGCAAGAAAGATGTGAGATCTAATCCGAATGCGCTATATACAACTCCATCGCCAGCCCTGAAACGCAGATCTCGTCCCGCGGATCTCACCCTCCCCTCACCCCTCTAGCCCAAGATCCTCTACGACCACACATCCTCCTGGTACTGATTGCTAGCCCTCATCCCCTTCACAATTTCCTCCGCCCGGCTCTTCGCCACACCCCTCTTCTCACTAATGATCGTACCCATCAATTCGTTGACCTCTCGTGCCATTTGCGCCGCATCACCACAGACGTAGAAGTACGCCTTCTGCTCCAGCAACTCGTTGATCTCTTGAGCTCGCTCCTTGAGCTTGTGCTGTACGTAGACCTTTTTGGGTCCGTCGCGGGAGAAGGCGGTGATGAGCTCGAAGTTGTCGCCGAGATCGGCGCCCCATTGCTGCGAAGACGTTAGTATTAATGGTTGATGATTGGAATGAGATGTCGATGACTTACCTTCCACTCTTCCTCGTACATGAAGTCTTCCGTCTTCCTCCTGCAGCCGAAGAACAGTAGCGTCTTGCCGACGTTCTCGCCATTCTTGGCTTGCTGTGCTCGCTCCTGCACGAAAGCTCGGAACGGCGCTACACCTGTACCAGGACCAACCATAATGACTGGCTTCGAAGGGTCTGAAGGAAGCTTGAAGTTCGAGTGGCGGACATGCACGGGCACGTGAATGCCATCGTACTTGTTTCGCGGTCCCATGATAGCGTAGTCGAGTCCATTAGGATCCGGGTGCGCATCGCCGTGTTGCTTCTGCTTGAGTGCGAGGAGATAGTTCGTCGTCACACCCTTCACCACGTGCGGTGCGCCGGGCACTTCGAAGGACTCGACGACGGCTGTGACAGTAATCTTCTTTGGCGAGACCAGTGAAGAGGATGAGATGGAGTAGTAGCGCGGTTGGATCTTGTTCAGGGCTTCGATGAAGAGCGAAAAGGGGACTTTCTCCCATGGCTCGCCGTTCGAGACCCACTCGAGGAATTGTGCAATGTTGAAGTTCTTGCTTGCGACTTTCTCGTGGAAGTAGTCTTTGTCGCCACCCATCTTCGTGATTTCGGTCTTGATGGCGTCTGTTGATGCGAATTGGGTGAGCTGGGACACGAATTGGCGGGAGACTGGGGCGCAGATCTCCATGTGGTATCGGATCGCTGCGTCATATGTTGTTGGCGATGGAAAAGGCACCTTTGCTGTGGCGTCAAGTCCCTTCACGCCGATGACTGTGTGCCGCTTGTCGAGGTGGTTGGTGATCCGCAGGAATCGATCGACCTCCTTGCCAGCATTCGTAGGCCAGACCGCAATGTGATCACCAGTTGTGTAGGACAAGTTCGAGCCAGAAACATCAATCTCCATGTGCAAGCAATTCCGCGTCTTATCATTGAACAGCTCCTTCGACTCAGAAATCGGTGCGATGTAAGGGTTGTGCGCGTTGTATGGTCCCTTGGACTGTCCCTCGAGATGGCTCTTGTTTGGCTCTCCAAGGTACACCGTATCATCATCCGCGCTCAACTCAGGCTTCTCGGTGACCTCAAACACCGGCTCGTAAATCGCCTCTCGCTCCTCCAGATTCAGCTCGTCAGACAGCGCGAGCCACATCGGCTCCTTCCAGGCCAGGAAATCCTCCTCCATCGTCCCAGCACCATCATCGCCCTCGCCTGCTGTGCCAATCCGCTTCGCGCCAAGACGATCGAAGTACTTGCTCACGTTCCGCACCATCGAGTTGTAATGCTCGTACGTGTTGTTGCCCAGTCCGAACGCGACATACTTAAGCGATTGCAACGGCTGCTCGTCCGCCTTCTCACTGAAAGAAATCTCTTCACCACTGAAGAACTCGTAGAACTCGACTGCGTTGTCCGTCGGCTCGCCCTCGCCATACGTGGCGAGAACGAACATCGCCACTTTGTCGTCGGGAAACTGGTCCAGGTTCTCGTAGTCGTACTCCTCCAAGTCCGCAGTCATAGTCTTGAGTCCGAATCTCGAGGAACCCTCCTTCGCTAAACGCGAAGCGTAGTCCTCTGCCGTGCCTGTCTGCGAGCCGTAGAAAACCACGCAGTTCTTGCCCGACTCCTCCATCTTCTCGATGATGTTCCGCGACTTGCCCGCCTTGCTTGCATTGCCATTTGCGAATGATGAGGCGTACGGATCTTTCTGGACTGCCCAGTATGTGCCTTTGGTGAAGTAGGCTACCGTGCCCGCGAGGAGTACAACGAGCACGACGATATCGAGGGTGTCTAGTTGGGCCATGATGGAGGGCTAGGCGATGCTAACGAGCGAGTGTGGTCGTGAAGTGACAATAGGAAAACAACAGCTGTGTATATCTGCCGCAAAGTGTCCAATCCTGCAGCTGAGTGGGATTGGGCCGTCCGTGGGCTGAGTAGAGGTGAGACTTTTTGGGGCCTGGGCGTTCAGCTCGTTTGTTCGTATATTGGAAGTGAAGGCAGAGCTGACAGCGCTTCAATGGTGGACGAAATGACACGTTACGTTAATGAAAGAAACGAGCGTACACGCACGATATTCGGGAGTCCGCTGCACGATTCTCGATATCTTTCGATGATGCCGATGCGCGCTTCCAGAAGCCCGTGGCGTGGGGTCTTCGAGTCTTCGGCTCGCTGCGCCGGGATCTCAACCACACAGATTGCCTTTTGCACGCTTTGGGGTTCCGCTTGGGTGATCGGATCCGAGGCGTTAGATGACAGGATAATCTAATCTCATGGTGATTATGAGATGTGAGCGATGCCATTGCACGACTTACACGAGATTGCATTGGATACTACATACCTAGTCACGGCAGTCAAAGCCACGTCTGCGATAGGTACCTGACTCTCACATGGGGACTGGACGCGATACGCGACCGCGGGTGCACTTCCGCTGTAGTGCATTTACCATGTGGGAGGGCGGAGTGGATCCGTTGGAGTCTAAATTAGGACGATGAAGCGGACGATCCGACAAGCTCGACCGTGAATCCGCAGAGCCTTTTGCTAAAAGCGACATTTGCAATGCCTCTACAGCGCGTTTCTGTACAAGCAACTCCACCAGGGTATAGTACTACAAGCAGAAATCCTCCTTTCCCATATGACCTCGCCCTACAAGTCCGAATCCTCCTCCTCAGAAAACTGCCCCGGCACCTTGAGCCCCAGCCCAGTCTCTTCTGCAACCCTCACCAAAACGCTTCGCACATGACACACCACAATGGCCAGCGCCAGCGCATTCCAAACATCATAGTCCACCTGCGTTAGATCAAAGAACGCCATTGGCGTGATCTTACGGGCTTCATCGTGTGGCGTGTAAGCCACTAACGCGACGATCGTGTGTGAAGCGATGATGCCGTAGAGGGTGGGTGTGGGGTATGAGTACTGCACGCCTGCTTGTGAGATGGGCGAGGAGCGCTCAGTAGAGGGATGCACGAGGAACGCTTCGCGGTAGCGGGTCGCGAGCTTCTCGAGGCGGTGAGTGGCGATTGTTTCGAGTGTGGCGTGGGGTGTGCCTGCTGGCTTGGCGATGACAGTGAGGAGCGGGATCAAGGTGCGCTGCTCGAGTTGCGAGTCGCGCATTGCCCAGCGGAGGTACTCGCGCACGCGACGGAGGACTATGATCTCAGGGCGAGTCCGACAGCCTGCTAGTATTGCATCGCGGGCGTAGGAGGCGGTGTCGATCAAGCGGTTGAGTGCATTCTCGCTGTTGGCATGTAGTCCGCGGACACTGCTGATGGATGTGGTGTTGTCTGTGGCGAAGAGCGTATCTGGCAGATGGCGGAGGCTGTAGCGTAGCGCGCTCGGGAGAAGTGCCTCATGCCCTCGCATCTTGATCTTCTGCATGAGTATGATGTGGTCATCGTCAAAGCCCGCTGCGCGAAGCTCTGCGTCGCTTACGCCAAGCGCTTCTTGTTGTGTTGGCAGCGAGGGAATCTTGTTGCGCTTCGGGGTGGAGTCGATGTAAGTGGCTTCGTCCACTACATTCGTGAGGTCGACGTCGACATCGGAGTCGTCGAGCTCGTCCAAGTCGCTTTCGTGGACGTGTACGTCAGACAGCAGGCTGGAGATCTCGCTGTCGGTGTCGGGTGGTGGAATGTGTACACCGATCGCAGTCCTGACTCCATTCATGCCCTCCTCTGCATCGCCCACGTTCCCTTCCTCGACGCTGCTGTCATATAGCTCGTTGCCAACGCTGCTACCGTCGAGCTCATTCTCACCGTCGAAGCCTTCTCCTCTGACCTGAATGCCTTCACTGCTATCAAGTAACATCACCTGATCGCCCTCGTAGTCCTCACTGTCCATCCAAGTGTGCGCACGTGCTGCCACGCCATGGTCATGTTGCCAAGCTCTGCTCCTGCTCTGTGTATCTAAGCTGTGCTCCTCGTCCACTTCCATCCTATCCTCCGACAAATCCTCTTCTCGTCGTAGCTTCAGGCCCCGAGTACCACTGATACTCGGGGTCTGCAGCTGGTGTGGGCCCTTGTCCTGGTCATCGACAAGCCAGGTGTCGACGCGGGCTGCGGGCGACATGCTGCGGCTACCTCTTGCGTACTCCTGGAACGATCTCTTGCGCGACTTGCGGGAAGGTTGCTTCGCGACTGGGGCTGACTCTGGTGTAGGCGGCAGGCGTGTCTTGCTCGGCGAGACCAGTGCGACAATGCTATCAGACAGACGCTTGAACAGCGACATGGCGCGTCGGCTGGGCAAGCTTGAATGGTGGCACGGGGGAGGAAGTCTGCTGGTGAGTATTGTGTTCTGTAGATCCCCTCCAGGCTGCAATGCGCTTCTCGACGATCTTTCTCGAAGTGCAGTGAAGCATTGGTCTGCGCACGTGAAGACAAAGGAAGCTGACTTTTCCTACCAAAAGCGGTGCAGCAGATCAGGTCTACAATCTGCCGGAAGCAGGCGTTCTGGACTTCACGTTCGAGTAATTGTCCGATACTACAACAACGTGAGCGCGCTGTCTACGAAGTAGTCAGGAAGGGATCTGGTTGCGTTTAGTGCACTAAGCCTAGTTCGAAGCGTCTGTGCACTCGAGATCGACAGGGCTGCGGGATGTGACAACGGTCGTGCATATTGTATGTTCCACAAGGCTGACTAACTGCCGAGAGCGTGTCCGCACATGCAGAGTGCTACACCTCTCTTACAGGCGGACGACCACCATGAACGACACTCGCAGTGCGCACTATAAGCGCACAGCCGACTTTACCGATACCGAGAGAGCTTTGTCGCGTGGAGAGACCAAAGTGTCTGTCTCAGAACGGCTGTGGCCCGCTGGCTTCTTCAGTCTCGTGAAGGGCCTCGCAGGTTACGCAGTACATGCCACACAGCCGAGCCACGAAGCCACGGAGAGTGATATCGTCCACCATGAAGCCACAATAGCATCAGTGGACACACCTGGCGGCAAGCGTCGTGCAGTTGAGAAACTGCAGGAGACGATCGGATCCCCGTCACGCACACAACTGAACCACGTCGCAAAGGCCACCGTGAGAGCCCGAGTAAGCGCGAACTCACGCTCTCGAATCTATCAGTTCGGCCGTACGGCGATGAAGCCTGCCGCGAAGCGAGACGAGCTCCCGAAGCCCACAAGTGGCATGGCGAACGCCAGCTTCAGTGAGTGGAACCGAGACCCGGACTGCCCCCGCCTCATGTCCTCTCACCCAGTCGGCTCCCGTGGCCATCGCAAGGACCATCGAGCATGGCAGGAAGCAGTCAAGATCTGGCGGGACACGCCACGCAATCCAATCGAGGATAAGATCAAGGACTGGACTTACAATCAAGTCAACTTTGTGCGCAAGGAAAAGAAAATGGAGGTGAAGGAGCAATCGCAGGCAGCCACAGCGCAGTGGGCAATGGAGGACATCTTGGAGCGAGAGGAGGAAATGGCGATGGAGAGGCGGAGCGAGAAGCTTGTGCGAAAGGGCCAGAAGCTGACCAATAGCTTGCCGAACGGGTCGGACGTCTCTCTCAAGGGGGCCAGCATCGTTATCACGCCCCCACCATCTCGCCCTGCGAGTTCTCACGGCGACGATAGCAGAGCCGCCGATCTCACGAAGCGCCTGGATGCGTTTACGCTCAGAGCGCAGTGTGCCTTGTCAGCGGTGGATAAGGCGAAAGAACGAAGGGTGCAATCTGGTCTATCATCGGCCGCGAAGGCGAAGACTGCGAGTATACAGCTCGCAGTAAATGAGCTTGAGCCATCATTCAAGTCCACGGGGAGTGTCAAATCCGAGCGCACTACAAGCAGCAAGCAGGGAGACTCGATCATCGATGACGTCTCCGACGAAGCGTCGACGGAGCTTCGAACGAAGCTCGCGAACAACAGGCCCAACAACACGATCAACACGATTGGCGGATTTGTCCTGAAGCGCAGTACATACGATCGCGTCCTGTCGACCGTCGATGGTACTGGTTCTTGGCTTGATGACGAGGCAGTGAACGCCTGGTTTCGTTGCCTTGTTGACGCGAATAACGAGGGTTGGGCGAAGGGGTCGGGTAGAGCTGCTCCTTACGCGACATTCAACACGGCTTGGTACAAGACCGTGGCGGAGAAAGGGGTGCAAGGCATCAAGACGTGGGGTCGTCGCCAGGGGATCGATGGCCCGAAGCTCTTGGACTGCGAAAGCCTCTTCTTACCAATCAATACTGGCGCCCATTGGACTCTATTGATCATAAACGGCAAAGCGCGTACGTACGAGTACCTGGATTCTCTGTCCGGGAGCAGCGACCGCGCCTTCAAGATCACAAAGGAGTATCTGGCAATGCACCTTGGTCCGGAGTACAAAGTACAAGAGTGGAACGCGCTTCATCGATCGCGTAGCCGTCAACAGTCGAATATGAGCGATTGTGGCGTGTTTACGTGCTTCAACGGGCTCGCATCAGCGCGTAACGTCAATTACAATCGACTATACCCAGGCGCAATGGGACAAGCACGTGAGATGATGGCCATTGTGTTGAACAATGGAGGCTTCGCTGGCTTATAATGCAACAACGACGATACCCACGACGACACACGACTGAATGGAGTCTCGGAAGATACCCGCAGCGGCGACTGCATTGTCTTGTTTTGGGCGTTTTTGAACCTAGAATAGCGCGTATCGATGGTGTGAACGACTTCCTCCCTCACTGCCACCTCCCTTTATCTCTCGTGATCATTACACACTCCAATGCTGTCTCTCAACGACACACTGCTACGAAATCTATCTTCGCAGATAGACGTATGTGAGCACAACCGACGAGTCAATCCACCGGAGAAGCTAAGATGACAAGTCATACCTGTGTTTCTCACCCGTGCTGTTGTACAACATATTACCGTCGCAGCTACGCGTATCTGAGCATAACGAAACACTCGTTCATCTGACTCCGTTCCCACCAGCTACATGCCTCGTCTCGCGAATACAGCGTTGTGCAATCTTGTCACCCCGACCTGGCCTGCAGTAGCACGTTTGAGAAGGTAGCTCATACTATACCCCTGTCCAAGGTTCGGCCCTCCAACGGCGCGGCTAAGTTAGCGTGTCTTCGAACCGATCGTCGTTCGTGAATTGTAGCAGTGAAGGAAGGTGCATTCGTTGGATCACTTGATCGCGGGCTTCGGTGAAGTATGCCGGGCGAGTTGCTGCGCTCACTCACAATCCAGGACTCCTTCGGCAAAGCGAGGTTCAGACTCTCGAACTTCTTCACGCCATCACTCAACGCATCACCCACCGACATGGCGCAAACATCGCAGCTCTACCTCGTGGCAGAGGCAGACTCGATATATGAATTGGACATCCTCCGCAATTCTGGATCAGTCCGCCCATGGCTCGACTACATACAGTACAAGCGGCAATACGCGACGCTGCTGGAGCAGTCATTTGTCCTAGAACGGGCATGCATCGCGTTGCCGCGAAGCTACAAATTATGGAAGCTCTACTTGGAGCTAAGAGCTGCACATCTGAAGGGCAAGAACCCAGCGAGAAATAAAACCGAGTTCCAGAAAGTGAATGCGCTGTTCGAGCGGGCACTGGTCCTGCTCAACAAGATGCCACGCATCTGGGAGATGTACCTCGCTTTCCTCTGCCAGCAGCCTCTTATCACCTTCACCCGGCGGACATTCGATCGCGCTCTCAGAGCGTTGCCACTCACACAGCACAATCGCGTCTGGGCACTGTACAGACCTTTTGCAAATTCGGCGAGTGGAGACACGGCGGTGGGAATTTGGAGGCGATACATCCAGCTTCACCCGGAGCACGTGGAAGAGTTCATCGAGTTGCTGGTCGAGCAGGGGAAATACACTGAGGCCGTGAGGCGATACATGGAGATCCTCAACAACTCGCGCTTCAAGTCTGCGCAAGCGAAGGGACCGTTCGAGCACTGGACGGAGATGCTGGAGGTGCTGATCGACAACGCGAAAGTGATACCCAATCCTTTGCCACTTCCCAGCGGCACGAGCATGTCTGTCGAGCGTATCATCCGCTCAGGTCTGCAGCGCTTTCCGGATCAGCGAGGTATACTGTGGGTGGGGTTGGCGCGATACTACATCAACCTTGGCGCGTATGAAAGAGCACGAGATATCTTTGAGGAGGGCATCACCACCGTTATGACCGTGCGCGACTTCTCGGTCGTCTTCGATGCTTATGCCGAAGCAGAGGAAGCGCTCATCTCGATCAAACTCGAAGACTCAGCTGCGCGCCAACAGAAGAATAAGGTAAACGTGGACGCAGATCTTGAGCTCGACATTCGGATGATGCGATTCGAGCAATTGATGGATCGCCGACCGTTCCTGGTGAACGATGTGTTGCTGCGACAGAACCCACACAACGTCAATGAATGGCAGAAGCGAGTAGCACTGTGGGGTGATAACAAGGTGATGGTGGTACAGACGTATACAGACTCAATCGCAGCTATCAGTCCGAAGAAAGCCCTCGGCCGCTTTCACGAGCTCTGGACAAACTACGCGAAGCTCTACGAAGCCGGCGGCGATCTGTCCACGGCACGCGTGATACTGGAAAAAGCCGTCAAAGTTCCTTTCAAGTCTGTTGCCGAGCTGGCCGAGATGTGGACAGAGTGGGCAGAAATGGAGTTGCGGAATGAAGAGTTCGATCAAGCTGTGAAGATCATGGCCGCAGCGACGAAAGCGCCGAAGAGGAGTACGGTGGACTACTTCGACGAGACACTCAGTCCGCAGCAGAGGGTTCACAAGTCTTGGAAACTTTGGTCGTTCTACGTAGACCTCGTCGAGTCGGTGTCAACATTTGAAGAGACAAGGAAGATATACGATCGCATCTTCGAACTCCGGATCGCCACTCCACAAACAGTCGTCAACTACGCCAACCTGCTAGAGGAACACGAGTACTTCGAGGAGTCTTTCAAGATCTACGAGCGTGGTTTAGATCTGTTCTCTTACCCGGTCGCTTTTGAACTGTGGAATTTATACCTCACAAAAGCTGTGGACCGACGGATCGGCATCGAACGATTACGAGATCTGTTCGAACAAGCACTTGAAGCATGCCCACCAAAATTCGCGAAAGCACTGTACTTGATGTACGGCGCGCTGGAAGAGGAGCGAGGACTCGCTCGACATGCGATGCGAATATACGACCGCAGTACACGAGCTGTGGCGGACGAAGACAGAGCAGAAATGTTCAACTTTTATGTCACTAAATCGGCATCGAACTTCGGTCTTACTTCGACACGAGCAATATACGAGCGTGCCATCGCTGCTCTGCCCGACAAAGAGGCGGCAACTATGTGCGTCAAGTTTGCGGAAATGGAGCGAAGACTTGGCGAAGTGGACAGGGCGAGAGCGATATTCGGACATGGGAGTCAGTTCTGCGATCCTCGCGTCAAAGAGGGAGCCGAGTTTTGGAAGAAGTGGGAGGCCTTCGAAGTCGCACACGGGAACGAAGAGACTTTCAAGGAGATGCTGCGGGTCAAGCGGAGTGTTGTCGCTCGCTTCAAGTACGTCGCTCCTATCCCCTCCCATTCTACTTACCCAGAATCTTTACTAAGTATCTTGCTAGCACCGACGTCTCCTTCATCGCTTCACAAGCCGTCGCCCGACAACAACAAATGGCGCTGGACTCTGCCACCGATCTTGCAGATGGAGATGGCGACGAAGACGATGGCAAGAGCGACGCTATGGCTAAGCTTGAGCGGCAAGCTAGAGCACCTGTGGGCTTCGTGGCGGCGAGTACCGGACCCGAGGGGTCAAAGATCGCCAGCGAGCGCAATGGGAAGGAGAACGATGGACCGGTGGCGGTGAAGAACAGTGAAGAGGTCGAGCTGGATCTTGACGACTGACGAGGTTGATGAGATAGGCAGAGGGGTTTGATTCAGATGGCAAAGTGTAAGATATGTGTACAGCATATTCGATATACAGGTACAACGATGCAATGCAGTCGTTGGGACTCGACGACACTCCTTGCGGGCATCCGTGCTGCAGGAGTCGTGCAAGAGAAAGTTCTCGTTTGGTCAGGGGAGTGCTGACAGTGATTCTGGGGAGGAAAGTGGATGAATTGATGGCGTAGAAGCGCAAGTCGATGTTGATTGTACAAACGATGAAAGTCTGTCCATAACTGGACTGCAACTGACACTCGAGTCAGGAGTCTGGGGACATACTTTCAATCGTGCAGGGGTGTAGCATGTGGGACTGACGTCGAGAGGTCGAGCTCGTTGCTTGTCTGGGCGATTGGACTTGGTAGACTGTAGTTCGATACACACCAGCGCTCACTACACTAAACCTCACCTCCATTGAACCATCGCCACTGATACCTCCAGCTTCGCGTACCTCTTCAGATCCCACCGACTCGATCAATCCCCATCTTTCTCAACTGCCGCCAGGCTCCCTGATAGACCACTTAGACTCACCACAATCCCTCCACCAAGATGTCAGGAGGCAAAGACCGCGAGCCCGTCTTCCCCACGCGCCAATCCCTCGGCGCCATGAAAGGCAAACTAAAAGGCGCCCAAGTAGGCCACGACCTGCTGAAACGCAAATCCGAAGCCCTCACCAAGCGCTTCCGCGAGATCACCAAGCGAATCGACGAAGCCAAACGCAAGATGGGTCGCGTCATGCAGATAGCCGCTTTCAGTCTCGCAGAAGTCACTTACGCGGTCGGGAATAATAGTCTGGGGTATCAGATAACGGAGAGTGTAAGGCAGGCGAAGTTTAGAGTGAGGACGAGGCAGGAGAATGTGAGTGGTGTGTTTTTGCCGCAGTTCGAGAGCTTTCAAATGGAGGGAGTGTCAGAGTTTGCGATGACTGGACTGGGTAAGGGAGGGCAGCAAGTTCAGAAGTGTAGGGAGACCTATACGAGGGCTGTGGAGACGTTGGTGGAGCTTGCGAGTCTCCAAACAGCGTTTGTGATTTTGGATGAGGTTATCAAGGTCGTCAATCGACGTGTGAACGCTATGTATGTCCTCCCGTCTCCCCCCTCACGCAGATCCAGCTACTGACCTCGTTCCTAGCGAACACATCATCATTCCCCGCACTGAGAATACGATCAAGTACATAAACTCCGAACTTGACGAGCTGGACAGAGAAGAGTTCTTCCGGCTCAAGAAAGTCAAGGGCGTCAAAGAGCGGGCGCAAGCCAGAGAAGAGGCCGAACGGCAGGCTAAGCTCAAGGGGAAGAAAAAGAGCGACGACGAGGAGGAAGGAAAGGGGAGTGATAAGGAGAACAAGGGAAGTGGAAACGTACTGGGAGATGATGGAGACAAAGACGTAATATTCTGAGCGTAAGCAGAGCATGGCGTGTGATGTCTATGTAGTTTCTGTACATTTCGAGCGTCGAGCAGCGATATCTGATCTGTCGTGACACTTTCACCCTTTGCTCAATCCCTCCCTTTCGACAATACCCTCGGCCAGCCGCCGATGAAGAGGAAGCAGACGACAGCAGTCGGCCCGCATATCCCAGCCAGCACAGCATTCATATTCCCGTATCCAATCGCGCTCTTCAGTCCTCCAGCCAGACTCGGCCCCAACGCCAACCCGGCCGAGAACACCATACTGTTCAACCCATACAACCGCGCATAAGGCCCTTCTTCGCCGAAAAAGTCAGGATTGACTTCGTAGTACTTCTGTACCACAGCACCAGCTTCTACAATACTCGGCGCGCCCACAGCAGCAAGCCCAACGCCACAAAGGGAGAGCAAGCAGGAGTATAGGATGATCTGGTCCTTACCTCCAGCCTGCGGTAGGCGGAGGAGCGTGAGCGCTATGGTGAGCCAGCTGTAGGCTCCGACAGCTACGGGTTTGGTGCCGTACTTGTCCACTGCCCAGCCGAAGACGGGGCCAAGGATGAGGTCGAAGATTCCAAGGGGGATGAAGAGGAGGCCGGACTCGAGGGAGGTGAAGTTGAAGAGTTCTTGGGCTTCGGTTGTGATCGTGCTGTCGAAGGCTCCCAGTAAAGTGGCTTGTATCAGCGCCACCAGCAAAGCGGAAAGCAGACGCGGGTGAGACAGGCAGGGCAGGATTGGAAGCGAGCGGGCGAGACGGGGCTGATCTTTCGATAGCTTGAAAGACTTTTCGTCTTCCTGTGATGGAGACTTGCTGAGCAGTGGCTGAGATTCGTTCGCATCCTCGTCTTGGTTCTGTGCATCGTCGTTCTGACCGTCCTCGGGAGGCCCATCAACGAGCTTCGCCCCTCCAGGATACTTCCTCGCCACCTTCTTCTCAATCACCATGACTCGCATGATGAAATCCACAGCCAGCACTGCGAAGCCCACGCCAAAGACACCAGTGTAGCCAGACTTCTCGTAGAGTACACCTCCTATGGCAGGCGCCGCCAGACTACCCACGGAAGCAAAGCTGATCACAGTCCCGATAGTCTTACCCAAGTTCTCCGGACCGACCGTCTCCAGACAAAGCGTGAGGCCAATGCTCCATACCACCGCTGCACTTAATCCCTGCAAGATGCGGGCGACGTAGAGCGTGGCCAGGTTTTGGCCGATGAATAGCAGGATGGTGGCGGATAGCAACGCCGCAAGTCCGCCCAGGAAAGGTCCCTGTCTCGTACTAACTTTATCGCTGATGATGCCAGCGAGAGGACTGAATACCACACTCGAAGCGGCGTACGCGGCTAGCAGTCCGGAGACATGGCCTTGGATTTGGTCTTTCGGAAGGCCGATCCGGTCTTGGAGCATGAAAGGTAGGATTGGAACGACGAGACCGTACAAGAAGAGATCGCAGAAGAGACCTACGGCGACCGTGGCGATGATGAAGAAGGTGTTGCTGCGCCATTCGAGGCCGTAGGGCGTTTCGGAGAAGTCTTTGGAGATTTGAGCGGTGTTGAGGAGCTTTGTCCAGGTGGATTTGGGCATGGCTGCAAGAGTTGCAGCTGTATGCTGAACACGATCAGATTATCAGATTCACGGAAGCATGATTCGAAGGTCCTGGAGAATCTCACTTCTTGAGCTAAGAGGAGAGGGAAGAGATGGACGTCGACTGCTCATATCGCCACGGCAGCACCTGCCCAATGCGTTTGCATGAGGTCACTTCTTAAACCTTTTCAGGTTACATGTAGCGCACGCGAGCAGATGTGCTCCGGCTGTTCTATAAGTATCTGATGGGTGATAATGCAGTCGCGGAATTGACTCGGTATGCTACAGAAGTTGAACGCGGAAAGGCAGTACTCAACATGACAGGCGGGCACCCATCAATCTCGATCTCGGTGTTTAGTAGCTAACTTACGCCTCGACATCGGGAGCTGATTCCATCTCACAGTCATGTCTCTCCTTCACGCAAAGCTGGTCCACGCGCACCATCGCTCTACCTCTGCCTCTGGTAGCTGACCTTGATCGGCTGTCCTCCCATCGCCATCCCCGTGACCGCCTCCTTCGCCGTGATCGCCGCAGCCTCGTCCTCGTACTCCACGAACGCGATCGTCTTCCTCGTTGGCACAAGTCGGATCTCCCTGAAGCCAGGGAACCTCTTGAAGACAATCTCGAGTGCCGCGTGACCATAGTCCTCGGGCAGCTCTTGTAAGAACAGTGTTTTGGCGGGCGGCAGGTACTCATCCGGTATGACTGCATTCGCAGCAGTGGGTTTGGCGGTCTTAGAAGGCCGATCGGGGAGCTCTTCAGTGTCGGCAGGGCGTTTGGGCGCGCGAGCCAGCTCGGCGGCTTCGAGTGCTTGTTTGCGCTCTACCATGTTGTCAATGCTCGCCGTCCAGTCGCGCAACAGTGCTGCTAACCTTTCTCAGCCAACCTATGCTTCTTATGCGCCTCCAACCCCTCCTCCCCATCCTCCTTCTCAACTGTAGCATCACTCCTCGTCCTCGCGAACTCCAGCCCGATCTGCTTCCCGAACAGCTCAAACCCCTGCAGCTCATCTATAGCCTCCTGCGCAGCCTCGGCAGTCGTGTAGACAATGAACGCTTGTCCTTTGCGCTTGTTGCTTCGCTTGGCGATGATGTCAACGATCTCGCCGAACTCGTCGAAGATACCATGGAGGGCTTCGATGAGGGCGGGTATCTTGATGCGCTCGTCCAGGTTGCGGACCTATGGAGATCTGGTTAGGGAGGCAAGGGAGGTGGTGAGTAGTGCTGGATATCAGAGCGTACGTAGACTCTACGGAGAGGTCAGTACTTATACTTCCCCTCGCGCTTGTTCGTACGGTGTGCAATGTACGAACGTTGCGGACGGAGGTGTGTCTGCATCTGCCATGTTGACGGACGACGAGCGCTGTGCTTTGATCCGCTCTTATGGCTGTCGTATCAAGCAGACTATCAAATTGTAGTTGTGATGGAGAGGATGAGGGAGTGCATTCAGAGAGATAGGGCACTCACTCATAATCGTCGAAAGTTTGTCCGCACAAGGTACGATCAAAGTAGCTCTCACTCCATCGTGTACTTACACCAGCATTTCCCGCTGCTGCACAGGCTACACCACCGGCCCAGGCTGTGCGCCTACCGCGCCTCCATCTACTGCTTCATCCATGCCGCGCCCAAAAATCCATCTCGAGCCCTACCTTGATCGACGTTCCCACGACTGTTGCGTCTCCAAGCTGACAACCAGTCACCATCTCGTCTGCGGATTACGCTGCCACTGCACTCAACTTTGCGGCCCTTCCTGGTGGAAGTGAGCCTCGCCCCAAAGAGTCCAGGGTTAGGACGTGGACGATTGGCGAATGCAAGAGTTCCCTCGGCATTAGTTCAAGCATTTTTGTAGCTAGATACGCCTACGACGACCTGCAAACCTAGGATCATGCACGACGAGTTCAGTGTATCGGACGGCCGTCCGACTGCTTCGCCAAATAGAGCCTACATCAGGTCAATTCGCCTGTCTGTTGGCCAGAGCCGATACACACGAGCTGCACCGCGTTGTTTATTGGAGTCTGCGGTACGGCGAAAGGTGATCATTGAGGGGACCAGGGGAGTAGAGCTTACTACTAGATGGAAGGACATGCGAGTGTGCTGCCTTAATAGAGATCGGTGGCAAAGGCGAGGGAGGAGGGTCCTGAGAAGCGATTGGAGCGAATGCTCTATTGCCCGTTATGCCGTAGCGCTTGAGGCGAGGTAGGCAGTCTTTGGACGGTGAATCTTGCCACGGCGATCGAAATTCATACTTCGTGGCAGTTTGACCGCTAGCATCTCAACCTTTGCCCTGCTCGTCCACCCATCCCCCAAGCTCCCCGAGAACCTCGTCCCTCCTTCTCCTCCCCTCCGATCCCCTCCCCGTCCAGTCCACCTCCCCCATCCCCCTCATCCCCTCCTCGCCCCTCCCAATAACCCACAACACCTCCGCAACCGCCACCCTCACCCTCGGAAATGGATTCGTCTTCAGCATGCTAAGCAACTTCTTCAGCACCTCCCCACGGATTGCAGGTATGATTGCGAGATGCATATATATCTCCGTGCAAACGAGCAGACGGGGTATATCGCTTGACTTGTGGTGGAGATGCTGGATCGTCGAGAGAAGCAATCGCCAGGGAAAGGGTGATGCGTGGGTGAGGAGAAGAGAGGGAAGGGAAGTAGAGAGCAGGTAGGCGAGAAGGTTGAGAGCGGGGAGGATGAGGTGAGGAGATGTGGTGGCGAGAGTTGTGTCTTGGCTTGGGGTGGAAATGAGATCGCGGAGGATGGCGAGGTAGGTTGTAAGGAAAGTGTGGAGGTGCTCGGGATCTGCCTGGCTCAGCAGTCCCACGAGCTCCTGACGCGAGAGCTGCAAAAGCGTCTCAGCGCCTCCGCCGGCAACTGAGATGGTACCCTCGACCAGCGAACGAATCGCCCAGGGAGGCGAGCTGGGCTGACAGAGCGGCTCGAGTGCAAGGGCGATGTATACGATGCCGTGTGGAAGCTCTGCGAAGTCAGGTATTGACATCTCGGTGAATTGATCGCGTCTGCACAGTGCAGCTTTGCTGCGCACTCGGTCGAGCTTCTCGAGCGAGAGTCGCAGGATGTCGGCTAGGAGCAGCTGGCTTTCCGATATCCAGCGCCTCTGTGGAGGGCCTGAGCCGTCCTGCGCCTGTTTTGTAGGCATTCCTCTCCAGAGCTGCAGAAAGTGGGATGCGCAGTCTAGTGCTTGCAGTCGGACAAGGGAGCCAATGTCACCTCGTTCATCCACTGTGTAGTCGTTGAGTCCGGTGTGAATCGCATTGACAAGTTCTGGGACGACGTCTTCCGGAGCGCTGGCCAAGCCATCGCCCAAGTCTTGCAGAGCAATTTCCAGCGCTCGTGCAGCAATGACTCTCCAGTCTACGGCCTTGGCTATGATCAGAGTGGCGAGGGTAGAGATTGCGAGCGCGGCAGCCTCGCCATCGAACCCCACACCGTAGCGTGAAGTCAGGGCACCCAGCGCGATAGCTCGCCCAGCGCCTCCGAGCGTGCCCTTCGCACCGTCTACAGCAACCTGCTTGCTCAGTGTGCGTGCTCCCAGGCTGCCAAGCGGTGCCTTAGTTCTCCGCAGAAGCTCTATCAGTGGGCGAACGAGTAGAGGAATGACCAGTAGTATAGCAGCTTCTTGACGAGATAGCAGCCGGTCTACGTAGATCGTGAGCTGTTCAGGAACATGGAGCTCATCGACATGAGCCTTTCGCGCACAAGCGATCTCGCACTGACACACTGCTGCGGCCAACTGTGTAAGCGCCGGATGTAGCTCAGACTTGAGAATCCGTGGGTTGAAGTCTGCCGTGGTCAGCTTGTGGTCAGTGACAGCATCCCAGAAGCGGCGATGGACATGTGAAATAGCTAATGATCCAGAATTCATTTTCGTGAGCTTGAGTTCCAACATATGAGCCATTGACAACACGATTCCATGGAGGGCTTCGCTTTGAGTCGTACTGGTGTTCTTCAAGTGCTCTTCTAGGATCCGCGCTACGTGCATGTAGCTATCAATGCTCATTGCTGCCAGTCCAGCCAGCGAGTCTGCAGCAGCTTCCCGCGATACAACGTCCGCAGAGTCCAGACCTCTCCAGCCGACCATATTATTGACCAGTGCTGTCCAGTAGCTGTGATCGAGCCTCGCGGCAGCGGCAGCCACGTCGATCAATCCTCTTCGACGCAGACCGACGGCCTGGTAGTCCACGATCTGCACCAGTGAGATACCTTCAATTACTTGATTTGGGTGTCTTCCTATTAGCTCCTGCAATGCGGCAGACGAGCCTCGTCGGACGTTGCCTGCTGGATCTGAGCATGCTGCGAGTATGAGCTGCGCGGCCATTGCTTGTATGACGTTGCTGGCTTTGACCGTCCCCTGTACGAAGCTCATATTGCTACTATCGACAGCAAGCAGCTCGTTCGTAGTATATCTACGCGACAGGGACCAGACCCCGAAGTTCGCTGCGTCGCGGACATTTGTGCCAATGCTGCTGCCCGTCGCGGCACGCTGCTCGAAACTCAGCGCAGCGACAAGGACTTCAAGAATCTCGGGCAGCTGCTCGGTCGAAGCAGATCGCTTGAACAGTGCATGCGAGAGTGCCAACGTGAGGCCATGCCATTTTAGTACGTTGACCGTCTGATTGTCTGTGAGGGGTCCGTTCCGAGACATACCTTCGCGGAAGCTCTCAATGACCGCTTGGATGATGTCGTAGCCCATGTCGGGCGGTAACGATGATATGATCAGGCTCATGGCCTTCGCAGCCGCGTAACGCACTGGAGTATCACGGTCTCCCAATGAAGTCAGAAGGTGGTCGATCACGTCTTCCAGTATGCTCGTGCTCTCGGCAAAACTACGGAGCTCGCTTGCATTCTCCGGCGCACGCAGGCTGAGTATGGCAGTATTGCGGAAGATTTTGACAACCAAGCTCTTGCCAATAGCATTCGTGGATAGAGGATTGGTGCTTTCATCTCGACAGAGGACTTCGCACGCTCGGTAGATTGAAGGTGCTAGATGGCTGAGATCCGAGGAGCCCGAAAGTGCTGCTAGAAAGCGCAATGGCCCGAGCTGATCATATACCGGACCTTGTGGCACGGTGTCTGGACTGACAAGGCCGATCGCGTATGAGACCAGGCTGTCTGCGAGGCCGAGCTTCTGCATGTCAGGTCTGGCCACCAGTCTTGCTAGCATTGAAGCAGCAGCGTCTTGCGCCTTCGTTGACGCGGACAAGTACTGTAGCCCAAGTCGGACGACTCTCACTGCGGTTGCTGGTAGTGCTGAGGGTAGGATCGGGCCCTCTACTCCAATTGAATCCGACACACCTGCAGAGAAGGACGAAAGATTGAACGGCGCCAACAGCATATGTGACAGCCATAGTAGCAGCACATACGCTGTCCGCCAATCGGCCCCATCTTCTTTGACCGTTTGTGCTACGCTTTCAAGACTGCTCAGGATAGTGCCTAGGTATCTTGGCTCGTTGTTGAAAAAGCCAACGATGACCTTCGCACCCCTCACCTTGCACAAATGATACAGAATACTCGACAGAGCAGTCAAGGTGTCGAGACTTTCAGCAGATGCTTTCGTAGTGGGTCGGCGCAGATACTCGAGACATGCCTCTACAATGGGAGGGACAATGTACTTCAGCCTGGCGTCAAGCAATTGCGGTTCGCCTTGAAATGGCTCGATCTGTCGCGAGCCATGAGCTGAGAACTAAGACCAGGATCAAGAGACGATACCAGACTGATGATGCAGGCGAGGTCTTTCGATCGGACACGCGAATGCACAGCACCATGACTGCTCCCTGTCGTGGACTTCTTCGAGAGGACCTTAGGCAAGCTGCTTTCGAGATCTGA
Source organism: Rachicladosporium sp. CCFEE 5018 (assembly GCA_002077045.2). Taxonomy (NCBI): domain Eukaryota; kingdom Fungi; phylum Ascomycota; class Dothideomycetes; order Cladosporiales; family Cladosporiaceae; genus Rachicladosporium; species Rachicladosporium sp. CCFEE 5018. The sequence goes on from KZ111144.1 coordinate 216,673, forward strand.
CAGTAACGTCGCGGAGGCTCTGACGAGCCTGATGTCGTCATCCTCGTCAACAGTTTCCATACTTACTGTGCAGTGAAGGACCTGACGGCGGTAATATACTTCAAGATAGAGAAAGTACTCAAAGTGGTGTCGTCTCGGTCTCGCTTTGACTCGGCCCGAATTTCCGACGCGACTCACTTTACGCGTCTCGAGTCGACCTCACTTGCACGGCGGTAATCAGATGACAGCAGGGGGCAGAAGTGTACGACCGTCATGGCCCAAGACTATAGCGAGTATCTCGCGATCAACGTCCTCAATGAGCAGCAAGTCGTAAGTGCGTCTCAAGCTCCTTGCATATTTCGGTCACTGACAAGAGGCAGGTGAGCTACCGGACACTCAGTAGAGCGCTGAAGGTTCATGTCAATCTGGCTAAGCAGTAGGAGTGGCAGCAATGATCAGTACGAGCACAGGCTGACCTCTGCAAAGAATGCTATACGACTTTCACCGCAAGCAGAATGTAAAGAAGCCAAGCTCGGTACATGCCACATACCTCATTACAGGCACAAGGGTAGCTCAGTCGACGTCCAAGACAAATGGCATACATAGTCGGGATGGCGAAGATACAGTCATGCGAAGCAGTCCACCCATACCTGGCAGTTCACCGACCAAGCAGACTGGAGACAGTGACGAGGATGAGGACATACCCACCCGGAGTGTGTTGCTAGTGAGACAGGAACATCTCGAGAAGGCAACAGCAACGTTTGAGCACATTGCTGGAAAACATGTTTACAGCTTGCAGCCAGGCAGCTTGAGTGACATTCAGGTATTGTCGGACTGCAATCGCCGGATAGTGTCTACCTACGCTGCAGAAGATCCGCTTGTGGCATGGAAGCAGTACGGCACGATACAAGACCCGAATGTGAAACGTCGGAAACAGGGCCAGCGGCCTCCACCACCTGTGGCGCCACCAGCTGCGAAGTCTGCTGTAAGCAGCAAGCCTGCAGCAACTGCAGGGAAGCCTGCCACACTGGAACGGCAAGCATCACGGGCATCAGATGTCTCCATATCCTCCGCGAAAGCCACACCCGAGCCAGATGGTACTGCTAACGCCAAGAAGTCTGCTGCCAGCAAGCCTCCAGCCACGAAACGTCAAAGCTCTGATATCTTCAAGTCATTTGCCAAGGGCGGCAGTAAGGCCAAGAAGAAGACTCCCGATACTTCGGCCGCGCCGTCGCCAGCACTTGTGCCCGTTGCGGATGAGCCGATGGGTGGCATGTCTGATGATGACGCTGATGATACAGTCGAAGACGCTGAGGTTGAAGTACGTGCTGGGTCTGGCAAGCTACGGAAAGACCGTCAAGCCGAGCTTGAGGCTATGATGGACGCCGAGGACGAGCCTATGGACGACACAGCCGAGTCTGGTATCGACTCGCAGACCGAACCTGGGCCTACGCAGCAGGTTCAGGCTGCTGAGGAGCTGGCGGAGACGATGACTGTGGAGAACGGCAGGCGCAGAGGAAGGAGGCGAGTGATGAAGAAGAAGACAGTGAAGGACGAGGAAGGCTACCTTGGTTTGTTGATACACATATTCGCGACCTTTTGCCTGACACAGCTAACAGATTGTAGTAACGAAAGAGGAGACTGTCTGGGAATCCTTCTCCGAGGATGAGCCTGCGCCGAAGAAGGCAAAGATGGCACCTGCGCCCGCCGTGGCTAAGAGCGGTGCTGCTGCGAAGAAGGCTGGCAAGCCCGGTCAAGGGAACATTATGTCGTTCTTCGGCAAGAAGTAGTCTGGTCGATCAAGCCCAAACCCTCGCATCATCTCAGGACATATGCTTAGATCGGGCTATTACAAGCAGCTACATCTTAAAACCGGGCAGATCGATCGCCGTTGGTCGGTTTTGCACTGGTGCCGCGACGGTCCGATCAACTGCCTTAGCTCTTAGACTGCCGATACTGGAGTGATACACAGAGTGCTAACATCCATAGCGAGACCAGCTGGAAGGAAGTGCCGCACGTGGTTGTCGAAGGCGCTCGATAACCGTCGACGTTGGCATTGCAGCGAGTGCCTGCCAGAACGCGCGGTGAAGTGTGAGACCACTGGATGGAAAGCTAAGTCGCAGTCTCTCGCTGCGTTTTGCTTGGTGCATGCCACATCGTCTGGTTCCTCCCCACCGTTTAGACCGCGCTTTCGAACATGAGCGTGTTCTGTGTTGTGCTGACTTGTCGCTCCTTCGCTCCTTCCTTCTTAGCGTACCCTTTTTGAAAGTCATTTCCTCTATACTACAGTTCCTTCACATATCACCACAGCACCCGGCGCGGGCCGCTGCACACATGAAACGCCCCGCCACCTGCTCGAAGTCGGTCGCTCGTGGTTGGACTATTTGACAGATTCACGATATCACTGGGGCACCAACACCACTCCACCACTTCGATTCTTCCAAAAGTCGCTACTCATCACGAGTTACACCACCCCTGCGCACAGCACGTCAGCATCTGTACACGCGTTTCCCCCGAAGGCAGTGCGCCAGGTCAGACACCGAAATACAAACTCCTCACACAACCATGACATACCGCAACCCCTACTCGCAGCTATCCGGCAGTGGACTCGGACAGGAAGGCGGTGATCAACCATACACGCCCTATACTGATCATGGCGACTCGAGCAGTCTCGTCAATGTCGATACGCTTGTTCCGCCAAATCAGAATGCTTCTTTCGACTCCGCTTATGATTTCTCCTCACTGCGCACAGCGCCCCTAGACAATACTGCTGTCCGTCGGCCACCAGTCACTGGTACTCGTAAGTTTTGACCTTGTTCTCCGTATAGTAGTGAATGCTGACACTCGACAAAGGGCGCAATGCTCTTCGTGCACCGCAGACTTTCGACGTTTCGAATGTTACCTATCCAGGCTACGAGCAGTGGCTTACAGTCCGCAGCTATGATCCGTATAACCTAGGGTCTGCCATCGAGAGTGGTCGTCTTGATCAAGCGGCACCGCAGACCTTTAATTCCATCAACGACATCAACCCCATCAACCCTCAAGTCGCGCCACCGACGTCTACGCTCTCCAACGGCAGGTACAACCACTCTCACTCCGGGCTATCCGCATTCACTGCCCTCAACGGTGCTGGTCTTCTTCCTCAAGCTGTGGCCCCGAACTCCGCCTTTCAAAACAACAATCATCACTATCCTCGAGTCGCGCCGCCCACTGTCTCTCCTTCGCACGGCTATCACGACGCTCGCAATCCGCCGCTTCTTATCTCTTACTCGAAGAAGAGCGAAGTCGGTTACCCAGGCGCAACACATGTGCAGACTCCTTTCGACGACAGATCGACAAAGAACAGTCACCAATACGCATCCGCGGACACCTTCGGCGACCTCTGTCCGGCTGAGATGTTATCGAGCCACGATATGAACATGATGCGTCCTTCCATGAGAACTCCGCGCGGGTCGATGGTATCTCAGCCCAGTGGGCGAGCCATGAGGAGTCAGAAGGATCGTACAGTCACGATGGCTCCTTCAGATCCTGAGCTCGTTGATGGCGATCGATCGTACACGGGGGGAAAACGTAAGAAAGCTACCCTGTACGACGATGAGGATAGCGAGGCGACTATCAAGAAGTCAAGGCCAACAAAAGGCGCAAAGCGGCCACCGGAAAGGTCGACTCGGCGTACAGCACGCCAGCTGAGAAGCGTACTACGAGATCCAAAGGCAAGATCGCCATGCCGACCGAGATCGACGATGCAGAGGAGTCCGATGCTTTTGCGTACAGTACCACCCCTGCAGACGGTGCACGTGCGAGCAAGAAAGCGCGCGAGAAGCGACTGGCTTCCACCGACGACGCAGCCCAAGCCTCCAACCCGCAGTGGCCGGCAATCGACACCAACATCACGTCCACTCTATCCCTTGCTGATGCCAGTAAGTTTGCCACTTACATCAGCCCACTTCAGATCGTTGGCAGGGACGACTGGGTGGCCGTCAAGGCGGACAAGATCAATGGTATCAAGGCTTTGATGGACGCGTTCAACGTTCCTCTTCCTACCGAGCCGCCATCGAAGGAGAATAAGCCATTTCCCGAGGAGATGAAGCCGTTGTGGCTGCACAATCAAACGATCGCGTACAACGCCAACATGAAGTCAATCACCACACACCCTCACAGCCGCTTCCTGGAGAGCTGCTGCACCGTAGCGTGGTACATGTTGATCGAGGCTCACAATACCGATGCGAATCCTAACGCTGGACCGCGCCAGTGTGGCACTATGACGGTGAACACGAAGATGAAGTGTTCGGTCCGCTTGCAGGCCATGGTGGATGCGATTGCTGGCGGTGCTTTGGTTCGTCAAGATGTTACGACTGGTCAGCGGATTCCGGACTTTGTTGCGAACCCCACGGCATTTGCGTCCAAGAAGACAGTAAACCAGTAGATGTCATCGCTACCTCGATTCGCGAGGCTCATTGCTAACATGTTTCACAGGCGCAACAACGCTGGCAGAAAGGAGAAATTTCGAGACCTCATCAAGAAGCGTAAGTCTTAGAGCGCGAGAGCTAATGCGCTGGAGGAGGTGGCAGAGGAGGCAAATGCTGTCGAGTCATGAAAATTGCTGGACATGAGGCGATGCTCAGAATCCATGGCATTGAGGCATGAGCGAGAGGCTTGGCAACGGAGTTTCTTCGGAAGGTTCGGGCCTGCAAGTGAACTTCATGATGAGCGGTCTGTCACCGTTAATCGTTGAGACGCGGTCCAGCGTTGCGGCGGGGTCAGTAATGCGACGAAAGCATCGGGTGTCTTGAGGTCTGAAACATGAGGCAGGCTGGCGACACGATCTGCAGGCAGATGAAGAACTTACTGCTGCATGCTGTCCAACTACGCCTTCTTCACAATGGTTGATGAAGACGTGAGGTCTTTGTTATAGACAGCAGAGCGTGAAAGGAATGGACAGGGCGTATTTCTGATGAGTCGCATTTGGATGTGTGCGGTTTGCGGCCTGGGCCATTGGAACAAAGGGAGTACCGCACTTGTCTCTGTCTCATTTTTATTAACACCCTTCTTCTTCTCGCAACTATCACAATGCGCAATATGGCGCTTCATGTAGAAGAGTAGCACAAGTATGATTCTGAAGATGTAAGGGCCGGCCACGTGACAGGCTGTAGGCAGACCTGGCTACTGTCTTTGCCCCTTGTTCTTTCCTCTCCTCTTGTATACACACTTCGTGTTCACATATCATGACACTAACGCAGCGGCCCGCGGAGATCTCTGCGGTTGTCGAGTCGACTGGCACATGGAAAGATCTAGGAGTCAGGTCGAAGCCGCGACTTCGCATCGGCCAGCAATATCACTCAACCTCGAACTTCCGCACATCGGTCAACAAGCACGATATCCTATTCATGTCCCATCGATCTCCACACACGCACTCGAAGATCTCCCATCATGGACGAGATGGACGAGTTCTTTGACTTCGCCGGATACGATGCTGATCTCGAAGCAATTACACCCACTGCGACCAGCATCCCTACTTTTACCAGCACCAATGACAGTCCGCCCGAATCCGACAAGTGTAAGAACCTTTCGGCCAGTACAATAAGCACAATGATAGTCGACCCGCATCTCGCGACACACGAGGTTATCAGCGCATATCTAGCAGAGCGCGACAACAACGAGCAGCGTCAAGCACAGCACAGTCCTTTCGCCGCTTCTCGTACGTCTCCTGCCAGCGTTCCTTCCCAGAGGCAGGCCAAGCCACGCTACTCGACGTCACGAGAAGACCATCAGAGTATCACGCAAATCGCGCATTCTACGCCTTGTCATTCATCCTTCACCGCCGCTTCGCAAACGCAGGGACCTCCGTTCAACGGCCTTGGATTTTTACGGAGCAGCCACACCAACTTCGACGACGATGAATCTCAAACCTACACCGATGCGGCATCTCCAGTCGGTGCTTGCCGATCACGTCACAGTATACAAATCAACGAAGACGGATCTATACCAGACATCAGCACACGCTCGACTCGTCCAGAGAACTCCGTGTTCGGAGCAAACAAGTCTTCTCCCCACAACAGGAATCAACCGCCTTGGACGGTCATGAACTCTCACGAGTCTGTCAAACAGTGGATCGATAACGCCGAAGCTGGAGCGTCGAGATTGCTTATCTCCTCACCGATGAGGGGAGCTGAGTTAGAGGAGTCTGCTAGAAAGTGGAAGCGTGCCTCGTGGGATGATGGCGATCAGGAGAATGAGGGCGTGGAGTTGCCCGAATTGGCCAACATGTCACACGTCAAGCACGGCGACGACGGTGATGACTTGCAATTGACGAATCGCGAATTCCCAGCTCCAACTCCAAGGTCGAAGCCTATCCGCAAGTTGAAGAAGGCCGCAAAGCAGAGCACCACTCCCACAACGCTAGGCGTCGGTACCAGCGGCTTGTCGGCATCCAGACAAGGCGGTATGATCGGATCTCAATCGCTCGTATCGTGGGGTACCCTTACCATGCAGCCGCCGGCACATCTTCACAACCCACCTGCAGCGATCCCTCGCAATGCTACTCTACCTCCGATCATCACCACGATGCATCCTGCCATGACGCTTGGAGACGCGACCCGCACCGTCATCAAGAAGCAGAGCCTACAGTTGACCGAAGCAGGTGACGTTGTCAATGTCAAGATCAACAAGGATCATCACATACACCGCATAATGCAGGCGTTCAATGCTCCTTGGCGCACTACTACGAACAGTCGCAAGTCCACACCCCAGCTGCAGACCGCATGGGATAACTGGCAAGATACCACCTGTACCCGCGTGTCCAACGCCATAATCTCACGTCGCAACCCGCAGCTGCTGCAAGCCGCCGCGACCGTCCTTATGTATGTCATTTACGAGGCGCACGAAGTGACGGCCACGAACTCCCATCCTGGACCGCGAGTCGTCGGGAGCGCGAAGGTCAATCGCACTCTGAAGTGCTCTGATCGCGTGGAGGGCATTATTTGGGGCATTGCAGACATCGGTCAGGTAAGGGAGGATGTGCTGACGCAGACTCGCCTCCCTGACTTTGTGGCGGATCCCACTGCATTTGTGGCCAAGTAGGGTGCCAATCAGTAAGTCCATTGAGTGTCTCTGTTTATCGAGGCTCCCACTGACGCTGGTGATGTACAGGGTGAACAACGAATCGAAGAAACGATGATGTGGCATCTTGCAAGCAGGGGAGATGGTAGAGCGGAGCGCGCTTTTGATCACACATGGAACTCCTGAAGTGTTGTAGATGGGCCGTGCGAGTGTAGTGTCGGGGACTTCGATGAGAGGCTTCTGGGGGATGTTGAAGGGCGTAATCGTACTAGCCGTGCGTTTCTGAGGCTACGAGAGGCTGTTCGATCGGACTGTCCAGGCGAATTTGAAGAGGTGCTCGACACGGCCATAACTGTACTGTGGAAGAGGTGACAGCTGACTGCAGGCGGCCTCCGAGACACAGTGCGATGCTAAGATTAATGGAAGGCTGCTTGGATTGGGCAGCGAAGGTGTGCGAGAAACTGCGGTAGACTTGGCACAACGAGCTCGCAAACAAACATGTACCGTGACAGATGATGTGATTTCCTCATCATTGCGAAGTCTCGTAGGCTTTCCTGCCATGATACTGTTCGAACCCCCTGTCAACAGCGGTCTCTGCAGTGAAGGCTACTCGTGCGCTGCGGGAAGCGTCTCTTGGCTCAGCATCGGTGAGAGTGAATCGTCGTTGCACTGCTGGCTTCAACTCGCTACTTCCAAGATGTAGACGAATTCCTTGAAGCCAGTCTGCCTTTTCAGCCGTATCTAGAGCACGCAAGACAGCTTCGCAGCCTCTTAGATATGACCAGCTTCTGACTCTATTGTCTGCACCTCCATCATTCCTCCTTTACTCACTGCTCATTTGCGCAGCGGACGTCTCGGAATGACGAGCCCGGATTTGATCGACAACAACTTTCATGATTGCGACTCAGCGGACGCTGGACAAAGCCGTGGTCCAGAAATGAACCTAACGCCCGCTCGAACACAGTGGCTACCTCCAGGTCTGGGCTTCAACACACAGATTGCAGTGCCTGCAGACATAGTCTCAAGTTTGTACGCCTCTGCCAGCCAGCGTCCCAATATCGAGCCAGTGAGCGATGGGTAGCAGCTTCCACAGCTCGTAGAAGACACTGATGATACTCAGCCTGAAGCTTCACTCAACCCGCACCGCTTTCCCGCAACCGCTCTAGTTGATACGTCTGCTAATGATCTCTTAGCTCCAGGTATAGCTGCGGGCGCCCGCCATGGTCCAGGTAATAGTGGGCAGATCGACCAAACACTTGTGCCCAGCTTATCAGCACCACTCCAGCAAGCTCAAGATCAATTAAAAGGGACTTCAATAGCATCAGACTTGCCAGCATTCCTCTCGACAGCCCCGAATGCAACAGCATCAGTCCCTGTAGCGCACCCCGCCAGCTGGCGTACGTAGTTGTCAGGTGCCGGCGCAGCAGACTCTTTGCAGGACGCCACACGACAAGACAGTGCTGAGGCGCTTCTCCGGGCCTGCTCTTACCCATGCTACAGATTCGATCGCCGCCCAAGCAGCTGGCGGCGACGATGCATTGCAAGATCCGACGGACGACCCAGCTCCCAGCAAGGCCTGGCAGAAACGTTCCAGTGATACCCTGGGTAAAGCTCGCAAGCCCAAGCAAGACAAACGGACGCCTTAGCAGCAACGTAGCGATGCGTTGCTTCTGCAGGCCGTATGTACCACACTCTTCCGGATGGTGGTTTCAGCGCACGACACCATAGTTGATGTCAACGCAGACATCCGTGATGGTGGCGCTGGCCTGGACCCGGACCTGGAGCTGACGTGTGTTGCGCGTTTTGAGGCGATCATCGAGGCGACATATTGTCTTGCTATTGTTCGGCATGACGTGATTATGGGACGCAATTTGCATTCGTTGGTTGGGAATCCCAAGGAGTTCGCAGCTAAGAAGGTGTCCAACAAGTAAGCTTGAATGTGCTGATCAGGCGGGCCTGCTCGTGCGCGGATCAACTAATAAATTGATAGACGTGGCAATGAAATAAGAAAGCCAAAATACCGAAGCTTGGTCAATCAGTCGAAAGTAGTCGATGACGTCGAGTCAGAGACGCAGCGCGCTATCGACGCGGATGGTAATGCGTCGAACAACAGCGGTGTCGGGGCGGACCTACAGACCCTACAGGCCGAATGTGACGCGCTTCCTTCTGCAGGCGAGGGTGAATATCGAGAACGGGAAGTTAAAGGTAATGGCGGAGGAGAACATAGCGAAGGTGACTCTGACAAAGAGGATGAAGGAGATGACGGGGATGTAGTGGGTTGAGGAAGGGACAGGGTCTGTATCGGGCCAGTACCGTCTTCGGCCAACAGAACAGCGTAGTCTCGCATCGTCAGCGGTGGCGCCCATGTGATGAATACCTCAGGATGGCAAATACAGATAAGATGAAGGTTGCGTCGAGTAGCCTAGGGTATTTGATACTGAAGTGATGTGTCACGATGAATCCGTCCGACACTTGTCCAAGATCTTGGTGGGTCTTGCAAACTTCTCCGGATTTCGCAACCTCAACGCCGTCAACGTCTTGTCTTCTGCGCTTTGGGTCTCTCGATTATGGCAAGAAAGTAGATGAAGAGGTTCACGTGCACGAGGACCTACGTTGGACAATAGGAGACAAGTCTTGGCGTCGGAGATATCTCGGGACGACATCCAACGTCACCTGCTCAAGACAGCACGTGACAATGCCTGATATACCGCGAATTACCGTTGTGGGGCGATGCTTTGCATCTACGATCGATTGTACGTAACTGCTCCTCACCTCGCCAATCTGACGGCATCCCTGGGCGTCAGATTGGCAGTGTCACCAGCCCTTGGGGTGCAGGGCCGCGGGAGCCCCGGAATTCGCTCTGATATCATTACATTATTTTTTATTCTCTCGGATGCTTTTCTCAGGTCGGTTGATTAGTGTAGTGGTTATCACTCCAGATTTTGAAATACAGTTTAGCTTCTGGTAACCCCGGTTCGAGCCCGGGATCGACCTCATTCGTTTTGGCATCTTGCTGACACGCAGGCGGTCATTTTACCCGTTTCGACCCGCCATGGCACATTCCGAACGACAGCTCGAGGTTTGAAACGGTTCCACGGTCCAGGCGTGGCTCTGACGGCGACAACGATGAGCTCTTCAAGGCTCAGTGTTGTACGGGCGATAATGCCTACGCTTGGCAAGATTCGCAAGCGGCGACTACGGTGGGCTCTAAGCGAGGGACTGGGCAAGTCAGGCAGTACTCCCGGCTTCATCTGTCACCACGGGACACTCCAGGAACGTCAGGTATGGGTATAGGATTCGTATTCATCCCTTGAGCTAATCCTACTATCGCCACAATGAGGGTATCCCGATCCCCCAAACTCCTCGCTAAATACCACAAGAAGCCCACAATCCCAAGCGTCCAAGTCCGCCCTTACCAGTTCCACGTCCTCGCCGCCGCCGAGAAGACCGGCGGCTTCCACTGCAACCTCCCACTCTCAATCACCCTCTTCCCTCCCTTCCTCGCCTCCTTCTCCCTCAACCTATCCCGCTGCCCCAGCACAGCCTCCGTAAGCACGATAACATGGCTCTTAGCATGGTACCTCAGCATATTCAAATTCTGCAGTGTATGCAGCACATCATTCGTAGTCATCGCCAACGTCTGCCCAATATCCTCAACGCTCAGCTGCGGTGTGCCGGATTCGAGAGTCTCGGCGAGCAGGTCGACGATGACTTCTTGCCAGTAGGCTCGGTAGCCTAGTAGACCAAGATCAGAGAGCGGTTTCTCGGGCGAGCCGAGCTTCTGCTCGATTTTGGACAGCTCGTAAGAGAACTGAATGAGAAGTTTGCCATAGCCTTTGCGCTGGTATTGGGGTAGGGTGAGGATACAGGCGACGTTGTAGCCTTCGGAGCATTCTTTCTCTTTACTGAAGTAGCCCACGAGGTGATGGCCGTGGGGCGAGCGGACAGTCATGCAGTAGAAGAGGAAGGGATCGACGTCGTAGTAGAGGGTTTTGTGGTCTAGGAAGAGTTTCGAGAGGAGGCAGAGATTGCGGCACCAGGTTCTCTGCCGTCGGCCATCGATCTCGAAGAATGAGACGTTCGCGTCACGGTAGATCTCATTCCCAGGCGGGTGCTGAAGTGTGCATTTCGCGCGGTGCCGGGTGAACTGGGATAGAGCGCCGTAATAGCCAAGACAGAACTCGCAGATGAAGACGAGATCCGAGTCTGCAAACTCGGCAGGGTAGGGTGAGAAGTACCAGGGCTCGATCTCGTGGGTGCCCATTTGAATTCGCTCGAGGTTGCGAACACGCGAGATCTCGGTCTGGTTCTGCGTCATGCTGCCTCCAGTGCGGAGCTTTTCTATCTCTTCTTCGCGGGTGTAAGGAACGTGATCAGGGACAGCTTTGGCGGCTGCAGCGGCATCCTGCATGTCGACAAGATCGATCATAGACTCATCGTCAGGTTGAGGCGTAGCATCGGTATCTTCAGTCGCCACTATGGCTAATGAGGGATCGCGATTCTCCTTGCCTCCTGAGACGGATGGTCGTCGCGAGGTCTTCGCCGAAGTGTCGACAGGCGTGCCAGAAATCTCACGTTGCAGCATGCCAGACCGAGAGCGTTTGTTGCCTGCTCTGGGCTGCACGGCCAGCGAGTCGTTCTTCGAGGTTTGCTTCGCTGCTTGCTTCTGCTTCGACTTGGGCTCCGGCTTTTCTGGCATAGGCCATTCAACTTCTTGCGAAAGATCAATTCGCTCGGCGGCAATCCATTCATCCAGACGTTTGTTGAAGTCTTCATAGTGAACGTAGAATGTCGGTTTGCCTTTCCGGGTCTGTATCGAGAGGATCTCTGCCTTGCGATGTTCACCATCCTGAAGAGTGTCAACAACCTTCCTACGCTGGATCGATGCGATCAACGTACCTTCTCCACCATCGCCTTGACACCAATACTGTAGATTACGTTAGCACATGCTATTCTGGCGATCGCAGTCGATCGATGCGTATGCTCACCTTAACGACGACAACGTCGCTATACCTGTCTCTGCTCGAGCGCCATCCGATGCATGTTCGCGAGGCGCCATGATCGTAGCGCCTACTTGATGGTTATTGCGCTATCTTGATGAATCATGTACGAGCTCGCGCATGTGTTGATGCAATAATTCCTACCGAGCGTCGTCGTGTCAGATTGCGCCCGGTAAGGTTGGAGTCGGGGAACGCGGCGGAACTTCACCCGGCGCATTTGTGAAAGTTCACATGCTCAAGATAAGTTTCCACATTGATCACAATGGCAATGCTGGGGTGAGCGAGCATGGCTGGACCTGAGCATTCCAGTAACTGGAATATCTTGAAGGCCAGACTCGAAGCTGGAAAGAAAGCGGAGGCGAAGATCAATGGAGGCGTGAAGCGAAAGCGGCCTGCAGACGCGAAATTCGAGAGATCCAGGCCATACAGCAAAGGACCAAAGGCGACCGGCGACAACAGCATCCCCCTCACCAAACGGCGTAAGATGGGCAGCTACATCTCTTCCACATCAGCACCAGCACCAGCTGAACGCCACGCCACGCTCGCCACAGACCACGACATCGACCCCTCCGACATCCACGCAGCATTTGACCGCTCTCCTGCCTGGAACGCGGAATTCCTGGCCAACGATGCGTACAACGACGAGATCAATGCTGGTCTTCATCCCACGCACAAACCTGGCAAGTACCTCTCCCTCGATTGCGAAATGGTCGGCACCGGTCCGCCACCCCACGCAGACCATCTCCTAGCCCGAGTCTCCCTGGTGAACTACCACGGCCAGCAGATCTTCGATTCCTACGTTCAGACTCCAGTAGGCACAAAAGTGGCAGACTACCGCACGTCAGTCTCCGGCATACGGCCACACCACCTCCTCCCGGGCACAGCGCGACCATTCGCAGAAGTGCAGCTCACCATCTCCGACCTCCTCGAAACACGGATACTAGTCGGCCACGCACTGAAGAAAGACTTGGAGGTGCTGGAGCTCAAGCGCCGCCCGCGGGACGTGAGGGACACGAGTCGCTACTCGGGCTACAGAATTGAGAGTAAAGGCAAGCCGCCTGCGCTGAGGAAGCTCGCGGCCAGTGAGCTGGGCTGGAAGATTCAGGAGGGTGAACATAGCAGTATTGAGGATGCGAGGGCGGCTATGGGATTATTTCGGAAGAGGAAGGGGGAGATCGAGGGGGAGGTTGTGAGGAAGTATAGGAAGGGTGGTCCGGGTGGAAAGAAGAAGAAGGATGGGGAGGGTAAGGCAGGTGCTGCGGAGCTAGGAGAGGATGATGAGGATGAAGAGGACGACGATGAAGAGGCGGATGAGGAGCTGGAGACGCTTGATGGTGAGGATGACGACGCTACCAGTAAGCCCGGGCCAGCGCAGGTGAAGAAGAAGCGGAAGAAGAAGAAGAACACAAGGAGGAAGTAAGCCGCGCTTTGCAAGAAGAGAGCTTTCTATCGTCTATGTACAAGCCTCCTTCCAGGCTCCCCCGCAAGAAGTGTACATCTCATCTATCACCAAGCCACCCTGTCAAATGCCGCTTCATACGCGTAACCCAGAAACCCAACGCCCACCGCTAAAGTCGCAGCATCAAATCCCGCCATCATTATCCGAAGTCGTCACAACCCTAGTTTTCGTTCCATCGAACTCTACAACGGCACATCTTCCATCATCTCCACTCCACCTTCCCTTCCAACAGTCAAGATGACATCTCCCAGCGTCTTCGTCGCAAACCCTGCCTCACAGTACGAGAAGTAGTACTCCCACTTCCGCCTGAAAAGATCGACATCTTCCTCACTCATACCCTTGCCCTTTCGGTCCCCCTCATGCTCTTTCAACAATGCGGGCCGGATCTTCGCAGGGAACGACTGCATGAAGTTCTGCCTCCACACTCGTAACGTCTTCGCGTAATGCGGGCCGATATTCTCTACGCTCTCTGGGATCAGACGAGGTGAGGCGGTCGGCGTAGCCGAGGAACCAGATCGGATTGAGGTGAGAAGTTGGGTGAGGGTGGGGAGATGGCCGCCGGGAAAGATGTATCGTCGGATGAAGTCGTCGCTGTCGCGGTAGCCGGCGTAGCGGGACTCGGGCATGGTGATGCATTGGAAGACCGCAATGCCGCCTTCTTGCTTGAGCAGGCTGTCGACGCAGCGGAAGTATGTTTCGAGGTATTCCGCACCAACGGCTTCGAGCATTTCTATGCTGACGACTTTGTCGTACTTTTGTGCCTCAGAGGTAGGGACTGGGAGGGAGCGGTAGTCGCAGAGGAGGACGCGAATCTGGTCCTGCAGACCTGCGGCGCGGATCCGCGTTTCTGCTAAAGCTTTCTGCTCAACGCTGAGAGTGAGGGAAGTCACGCGACAGCCGGTTGTGCTTGCGGCGAGGATCGCGAATGATCCCCAGCCCGTGCCGATCTCGAGGACGTGGTCGGTCGATTTTATCTTGCCGTTCGTAATGAAGCGGCGCAGTTTGCGGTATTGCGCTTGTTCGAGCGTTTCTTGACTGCTGTGAGGGTCGCTTCGCGGGAGCCAAATGGCAGAGCTGTAGGTCATGTCGGGAGAGAGGAAAGCGGCGAACATTTCGTTGCTGATGTCGTAGTGCGCCGAGATGTTCAGGCGGGCATTGGTGAGAGTGTTGGTCTTGCGGATCAGACCTGTGAGTTTACCGGCGAGGTTTGAGGTGAAAGTCGAGCCATTTGAGAGGTGGCTGCGATTTTGGATGAACAGCTTGAAGAAAGCTGTAATGTCTGGGCAGGCGACTTCGCCGAGCATGTAGCTTTCTGCGAAGCCCATGTCTGC
>KZ111144.1:249899-273967 GCA_002077045.2 Rachicladosporium sp. CCFEE 5018
GGATGATCATTCGGCTCAGCAGGTGGTGGAATGAAGGGTAGATGGACAAGACCATTGGTAATCGGCGGGATATCATGGTCCTGCGTTGTGGCTTCCTTTGGTTGTCGCACCAGCTGCAGGCTTACTTCGAGTTCATGTCTGTCAACATGCGAGTTGTCAAGAACGTCCTGTATGCATGTACCCGCTGCTCCTTCCACTAAGTCATCCTCACGTGTCTGGTCAAGAAGGTTGACAAACTTGCACGCCCATGCCAGTACTACCTCCCGACCAGCTACCTCGGCATGGTCAAATGCGTGTCTTGCTTGCTCCAGTACGACTGCAAACAGTAAGGGTAATGTAGTCAAGTCCGCTCCCAGAGCTGCAGCCAATTCATCCAGCTGATCGAGATACTTCACAGCTTGACGACTTGCTCTGCTGAGACACTCGTCAACGAAGGCCCAGACGGTAGCATCGACGGAGAGTAGGCTGGCAATAAACGCATCAAGACCTGATGCTGCCTTCTGCTCGGTCGGCTCACTGATAATACCGTTCACTGACAACACATCCTCGATAAGCTGTCGGATTCGACGATTCTCATGCTCCTTGACATGCAGTCTCAGCAATGTAACGAACGGAGAGAACAACAATCCACCTTGCTTGTGAAACCAGCGCATGCCAGTGCTGTCCTTCGCCAATGCAAGCAGATGCTCAAGTTCCAAGGATCGGACTCCGGTCACTTCATCACTTGCGCCATCGGAGTCGTCCTCACACGACAACGCCGATACCAGCGCAGTCGAAACATCGAACGACTCCTCAAGAGCGTGAATCGGACTGAGCTGATAGTACTGCTGCAGTAGCCGAGTAGCTGCCTCCCGCTGCAGCGCATGTTCATCGTCATCAGGTAGCTGCCGAAAGTAGTTGACGACGTCCTTGATGCGAGGGCAACGCTCCATGAATCTATCGTGTAGACGCTGCGCAGCCTCGTTCCACAATGCGACGTGTGGTGATGATGACGAAGCTTCCTTCATCTGTTCGAGTGCTTTCGCCGTCTTCCGAAATGAGAGCACCAAGATGCGAACCGCAAAGAATCGGATGAGTTCGCTGCTTTGGTGTAGACATCGAGTCAATACTTTTCGATCCAGTAGACTCGGCAAAAGGCTGTCCAACATGATCTTGGTCTGAGGTGGCGCATCTGGCACGGCTGCCTCCTCACCTTGACTCAAAGAAGGGAGCGGAAGCTGGACGACTTCATAGATGAATGACGCATAGCTAATCCATGTGTTGGTGAGTTTCGGATCCAGTTGCATAGCTTTTTCACCAAAGTAAGCATGCACCAGCTCTGGCGCAGCCTCGAAACAGGCGAGTGTGAGGCGGCGTTCCTCAAGGTCTGAGTGCGGTCGGAGGGTTTGAAGCCACTCGAGCAAAGTCGTGTTACGGACTTGAACCTTGCCAGGCTTGTCGTAGAAATCCAGACTGTCGAGGCCGAGGTCAATCATATCGCTTCCGCCCTCAAGGAGTCCGTCGACACTGGTAGTGCGTGGTGGGTACCAACCACTATCTCGGAGTACGCCATACGATGGTGTAGTAGTTACAGTCTTTAGCCACTTGAGTGCCGCGGTCGCTACGGCATCGGATGAATCAGAACGTGTCGCAATGTCTGTGACTCTCTCCAAGTGCTCTCTTGCTAACAATGCTGCTTTCGCCGACCGTGGAAGATCCTGGTCCTTGAAGACATGCTGCTCACTACTGCGCAGTATCTCGAGCACAAGGTCTGCAGGATCGTCTCTGATGTACGAGAACAGTGTCGAGCACAGCCGATACTGCTTCAAAATGTCAATCTTTCCAACAGCAGGCTGAAACTTGAGGTGAGCCAAGACGTAGCGAACTGTCAACGTGCGGATGGCAGGCCGTCGGCGTTCATCTTCCTCTGATTGACTGAGAGTTGTTAGCATAGTGTTGCAGCAATGCACTGGCTCGAGGGATGATAGACGTACTCAGACTTGAACAATCCCAGCTTCTTTCTCAATACATCAGTATCGAATGTCAATTCCTTTCGCTCGTGAACCCCTTTAGCGAACACCCCACCATCGAAGCTCGTCAACTCAGTCAACAGTCTCAAGCTCGGCGAGATCAAGAAGTCCTTGTGCTGTGGTGCATCCAGACACCGTTTGACTAGCCGCAGCTGGTCATGTTTCAGGATCGTTCGGCATAACAGACTACCGTGCTCCCGTAAGTCCAGTAGCGAAGACAGCGTCTTCAGTAGCAGAGCAAAGATCGCACATAATGAAGAAGCCAGATAATCATTATTGTTCTGGTTGGCGAATGACCATGCATCCCATAATTGCGCAAGGAATGGGCGATTCCCATCAGGCTTTACCGTGTCGAGGTATTCTCTCAGGATTGAGAGCTGGCGACCTCGATTATCGACTTCGTGGTGGTACAGTGTACTCTCGAGGAAGACTTTGAAAGACACAATTCCATGTCGAAGCTGGTTTAGACCATCTTGTCGAAATACTAGCAACTCGGAGAGCTGGTGGGCAAAATGGATCTCTTCCGCTGGCTGAGCTGGAGCGTGATCGGGCTTTCCTCGTTTTGGAGGTCGGTCTGTATTTTCAGAGTCATGCGGGCGTTTTGCCATTGCGTATAGCCAGTGTGTCTGTTAGGTACTGCGGTGGCTCGGTCACTTAAATGTACCGTACCTTGATGAATTGAATATCCACCGAATCGCAAAAAAGTTAAGGTTTCCCCGGATTTTGACAAACGCCACAGATGCATCGAATGGGCGCCACACGAACGGCTCCGCGACAAGTTGAAGCTACATTACCTGTGGAACTTAGATAAAAAAAAGTGGTGGCGAAGGGAGCTGCAATGGTCACGACTCTTCCGTGTTGCGAAAGCGGAGGCAGGTGCTGTTGGACAGTGTACTCCACATCTGCCGCAGGGAGCGAATACCAAGGTGCGATCGATTGCGGGCGTTTCACAGCTTTCGAGGTGATGTTGCGCATATCTACATCTATGTACAAGGTCGGGGCTCGAGTCTCAAAGTGATTGCAGCTCAAGCGAAGCAGGTCGCTGAGTAGACCGTCGTGATATCATAGCCTGTCGCTATTTCCTCAGTTTCGGCAACCGCGGAAGGACTTCAGGCCAAATGCCAGTCGGGCTTCTCTGATCCAACCACGCACACTCCAGCCATGAGACCTACCCGCTTCACTCAATCCCCAACTTCCCTCTCCAAGAACCCCGGATCCAACTCCACCCTCTTCTCAAACTTCGTCCACCACTCCTGGAATGCCTTCAAAGGCACCACATCGCTCCCAAAACTCGCCAAGAAATTGAACGCATTGCCAATAATTCTTTGCGCCAGCACTTTAGTCGTGACACTGCTTCCAGTACTCGTGCCAGCCTTGACAAGTGCCGTGGATGGAGTCGAGGTGCCCGTTGTCGAAGTTCGAGATTGTTGCGATGTGAAAATCTGAGCTTCGACCTGAGCTGCCGGCTCAATGGAGATTCCGACAACGATCTCAGAACCTCCAGATGTAGCGCCGTTCACAGGAGTACCCGGGATCGAATCGGTCATCAAGTCCGCGTCACCCTCAGCATCGTTACTCCCTTTGAACCCACCGATCCGGAAGATAGCACTCTCCTTGCCCGGTCCCACGCCTCCCAGGAACTTGAACTCTGTGGATGGCGGTATCTGAGCATAGACACTTGCTGCTGTGTCTTCGGGCAGAGTCATACCAGGGAGCAGGAAGACGACTATATGATTGAATGCTGGTGTTGGAGAAATGCGAAATGCATATGAGGTGTCGTTGACTTGTGTAGGGGTGGCATTCACAGGCCGACCCGTGGTGATGAGGCCGAACATTATGGCGGGTGGAGTTGCTGGACTCGACTAATTTTACAGAACTGCATTGTGAGCGCTATGTGTAAGCCTGACCGCCTGATCATGCTGTAGGCAGTGGCATCGCAAGCGTCAACAAAGTGAAGGAGAACGATGTGGTTGGTTCTCGAAGCTGGTTCGAAAGCTGTGATGCCAAGGCCCGGAACTCTGCTGTGAGACTCTGCAGCTTGTGGAGACAACAGCAGCAGCTATTGAATACAGTATTATACAACGCTATGCTACTCCGCTATCGTAAAGCTATGCCGTATCATACACCCTATACTTTTCTGCCCATGTCATCGATTCAAATGAATCTTGGCGACATCGTGTCGTCCCTCAGCGAATTCCTCCCATTTCGCAACGGCATCTCGCGATGCATCGGCACAGGCGGAGCAGCCTCAGTGTCACCAATCCCCCCAATTGTAGCACGCATCTGCCGAGCCAGTAGCTCCGAGGTGCCGGCGACCTTGCCCTCGGGCAACGTTGCACGGAGGCCATTCAACTTCGGATCGTCCTCGTCGATGAAGAACGGGTAGGTCTGCCCAGTGAGACGCCCACCGTCCTCTTCGCGAGGAGGATGAACCCAATGCTGTTCCGTCACCGGATGACCCTCGGGCGCCGTATACTCCTTCAAGTCGCCCTCTCCGCCGTCGAACTTCCGCGCCGTGAACTGCCTTCGTCCGCTCGTAGGCTGTGAGGCTGGTAGATGTTTCGATGCCAACTCCGCGATCATCCACTGCGCTTTGTCGCCGGTGCGACCTGGCAGCTCTTCCGCTGCAATCTCAGCGTACCCACCCTCAACGGGTATGAAGTGGCGGGACGGCTTGACCTCGATATCGACAATCGGCAGAACGCGGTGGAAAATATGGTCTTGATGTATCTCGCGAGTGATCGACTCTTGGCGGACTTCTTCAAACTGCCTGTGGACAGTCTCGTGCGTGACTGCAGGAGCCCAGCGCTCGTGCAGGGTAGTGTCCTCAGTGTTCGAGAGGTCTACAATGCCATCGAGTGGCACTGGTGCCGGTGCGTCCTTGACGAGATAGCCCCGCTCCTTACCAATATCGCTGTGTACCTCGCCTAGAGTGCGCTCCGACTCAAGCGACTTCTCTGCTGGAATCGAGGGCAGTGGCTTGTGCAGACTCGAGCGCCGTACACCACGCTTTTGGCTGTCCATACTTTCACGTGATACCGGCGAAGTCGGAGAGGTCGGTGTGTAATCTCCTGATGCCCTGTTGTCGAGCGACCCGTTGACTGGCTTCCGTGTTGTCGCTTTCAGAGACTCTTGCGCGCTCTTAACGCGTCCTATTGGTGTGCCCATGCTACTTCTTCGTCCATCGTCCACCGTACCATTCTGTCCACCAGCTTGCGTGTGAGCAGTTTCCGTGCTCGGCGTACGATCGTTCAACTTCCACTGCAAGAGAACGGGTCAGCAACGCCTTGGACACAATCTGAGACCATGCGAGCACTTACATCATCGACACTACCCGAGTATGGATTGAGCTGAGGCAACACTGGCTTACTACCCACACTTCGCTCTTGGTCCAATGACGCATCCCTCAGGTTGTCTCTAGCACGTCTGGAGTGCAGCGGAGGGGATGATGAAAGCTGATCGTTGCCATATGTGCCCTTTGAGCCGCTGATGTTGCGATCGGCAACTCGCTCTCCGTAGTGCCCCTCATTCGTAGCAGACTCGAAGTTCAAATTGCGGAAGTCATCGGACAGGTCTGATTGACGAGGCACCTGCGGCAGCCGATCATCTACGCCCATTGCCTTTGCGGCTGCCACTTGCGCACCGTGTGTGGGCTCGTTGGACTGGCCATCACTGGTGACAAGTCGCGAACGTCCTGTTGTTGAGTTAGCGGGTAGGGCACACCGTTCAGGACGTTGGGCATGCGTACTCTTGCCGGATACAATGTCGCGGAGGGACGCTTTGGAGCTTACGTTCCTCAAGTGTCCTTTGTGCTGAGCAGCATTGGGTGAAACAGGCGATGAGGGCGGTGACTCGCTGATTTCTAGGTCTGTCTTGTCTCCCGATCGTCGAAAGAACTTAGAGAGACGTGCCTTGGGACTTTTGCCTGAAGACATTGGTCCGACGGTATGGTGTTCTTGGCTAATACTTAGCTAACAGCTTGCTGGTATGGTAGCTCTTGTTGCTGATCTGGAGCTCGTAGGCCGACAGCTTAATGGATTAGTTCCGATTGCACAAGGTCAAGAGGTCGTTGGCATGAACGGAGAACCTGCTGTGAACGTCATACCACGGCACCTACCACGAGGCGGAGAGTTTACTTTCGGCACGGCTGTTGATGGCAGCGGTATGGCTTGTGGCGTTTCGGACACGAACGGCTCGTTTGCGCAATCCCTATAACGCTCCGCCACGGCATCGGAGGTGACACCTAGACTGCCTATAGCTTCACAATGATCCGCTATAACAAGGGCCGACTATCATATCCCAGGAATCTAGACCAGAGATTTAGATGCATTCGTCGTGTCATGGTACTTCAGTACGAGCTTGACCGCTGATCGCAGCGGCCAAATCGACGTCAGACACGGTCAGAGAGAGTGTTTGCGTCCGAGCTCTGTGTGTTGATGGACCCTTCCGCTCCCGGTAGTTTGGAACCTTCGTGTGAATGACTCGATTCGATTGAACTGCACCTTCATGCCATATTTCAACGGCTGTCGTCAGCGCAGAGTGAACAAACAGTGAGAACCACAGGGATGGTGGTATGCTGCCTTGCTAGAGAACGTGGCGTACGCAGATGGCACGCCACAATGCGATCCGAGGTTGAAACGTAGCTGTGCGGTCCAGTCCGTGTATTTGTATACGAGCACACCCCTCGCCCCAGCGGCTGGCGCTGACGCCCATGCCGCAGATCGTTGCGCGGCGGCGATCCATTTGGCTTTCTTCTTTTGACCTCACAGAAAATCTCCTCTCCAAGCTTGACGTATGCCAAACGACCGGCAACGTGGCAGCCCTACAAATCCGTGAAACAGAGTCTGCATCCTCTGGACGAGTGGTGTTTCGCAGTCTGATGACACACAGATGAGGAACGTTACGTTTGCTCGCTTAGCGAATGCGGCTCGTCGATCTCAGCGGGAGAGCAGAGCTGCATCCAGGTAGGCGTCCACACCCAGACAATTAGATCACCCGCGGGGTCTCAGTCACCATAGGTGGAGGGCATTCCAATGCCTGTCATTATCTGGGCAATCAAGATCTGTGTCAAGCCACGACCATATTTGCAGCCACATCGACGTGTCACCGTTAAGACGCCTCATCGGCGTGGGTCTAGCTTCACAGTCGGGCCTGCACCGTCTCATTGTGAACCAACGAAACGGCGCGCATTGGCTGCTAGACCACGGCGAGCTCGTGGCGGAAGCACTATGACGACGCAGCCGCGGGGGTTGGAAGTCGCTCTTGCCTGAGCTCGTGGCTACGAGGGCAATGACGTTCGTGTGCTTGCATGAGCTCATATACTTTTCACTGTTTGCTATTCATCGCCTTTCCTCACCACTTCTCACCACTTCTCATCAGTCCCATACTCACAACAACCTTCAAAACACGTACACCAAACCAATCCAATCACAAACCACAGCAACAATGGATTCCGCCAAAGCAGCCGTCAAAGATTTCATGTCCAAGTCTGGTCACCACGACACCACAGTTCACGAGAAGGTGGCTCCCGCTGTAGTTCACGAGACGGTGGAGCGCCAGAAGCGCGAGGAGGTTGTTTCCACCATCGACAAGGAGGTCCACCAGGACCACTACCACACCTCCGTGCAGCCCGTGAAGGACCGTGAGGTTCTCCCCGAGCAGCACCACCATAACATCATCCCCGTCGAGCACCGCAGTTCCGAGCACGATGAGGCCGAGAAGGTGAAGGCAAAGCTTGCTGCCGAGCAGGCCCAGTTCCGCGACCACAAGCAGGTTGTTGAGGGCAGCACCCAGCGTTCAGTCGCTCCCATCGTCGCTGGCGAGCATGTGCACCACCACGTCCACGAGACCATTCAGCCTGTGGTCGAGAAGCGTACGTCGTGTTCAGCCCTTCCCTCGACCGAGCATCTACTAACAACATTGCAGAGACCATTGAGCCTCACGTCGTCCACACCACTGTCCCGA
This sequence comes from Rachicladosporium sp. CCFEE 5018, assembly GCA_002077045.2. Lineage (NCBI taxonomy): Eukaryota > Fungi > Ascomycota > Dothideomycetes > Cladosporiales > Cladosporiaceae > Rachicladosporium > Rachicladosporium sp. CCFEE 5018. Next base: position 257,873 of record KZ111144.1, read on the forward strand.
TCCATGAGGTCCACCACAACGCCGCTCAGCACCACAGCGCGTCTGCCCTTCCCGCTGTCTCGATGGCCGACTTCAAGAAGCAGGGTGGTGTTCTCAGTGGCCGCGAGGAGCGTTACGACGGTTTCGAGGGTGAGCCACGCGCTATTGGCGGTGCGATCGGTGGCGCCACTGGCAGCCATGGCACCTCCGGCCTTACTGGCTCGCACGGCACCACCGGCTCCGGCTTGACTGGCAGCCACGGCACCACCGGCTCCGGTCTCACTGGCAGCCATGGCACCCACGACTCCAGCCTCACTGGCAACCACGGCACTACCGGCTCTGGCCTCACCGGCGGCACCCACAGTGCCCACGACTCGGAGACCCGTGGTATTCCCCTCGGCACAGCCACCTCCAACACGTCGTCTTCCACCGGCACCACCCACAAGCCTTCCCTCATGGACAAGCTGAACCCCAAGAAGGATGCCAACCGTGATGGCAAGGCTGGCTTCATGAAGTGAGCGGGTCGTTCAGAAGTAGTCCAGAAGGGTAGCGGCAGCTTTGACACATTGTCGACACCGACTTACGATTGTATGATAGTGAGGAGTAATGGTACTGCTGATGAGCAGTGTGGTTGGTTCAAATAGCCAACGAAAGTATGCTTTATCATCACACTTTTGCTCATGGTCTCACCACTTCTCTGCCACGTAGCTTTATGATGTGATTAGGTCCGCATCAATCTCACCATCGAGTATCTTATCTCTACCAAGACAAGGCGATTGTGATACACTTCGCTAGCAAGTGCGCACTCGCGTCGAACTCTGGAGATGCTGGTGCTGTCACGAGCTGGTGACGAGCACAACCCCATCCTCGCCATCGCCAAGATGTGAGAGCTCGCGTCCGTTCAAGACATCTCAACCCTACCTATATATTATCATTGCACTAGTGTGTGTGCTCTAATTATCTTTGGTGCCTTCAATCGATGCTCACGGGAAGCAAGGTCCCGCCGTTGATACAAACATTCGAACGTTGAGAAAGTGTTAGGTTACAGACCCTCATTCGCATCACGCTCCGGACAATGTCCATCATCCTAGGACCGATAGCTCCACACTGATATGCTCTCTGTGTCGCATTTCGACACGCTGGATGAATCTTGCTCCATGGACTTGCAGCGGTTTCGAGAAGACTTCTTGTATGGTTTCAGAGGTTGACCTTTGGTTTCCGGCATGTACAAGCCCAGCACGATCGTCGTGAACAAGCTCAGCCCAGCGAATAGGAAGTAGGCGCCGTAGGCTGAGTGATCGAGGATGATGGGCGTGATGAGGGCGACGAATGCGTTGGTGAGCTGAGGCAAGGCGTTAATAACTATAACGTAGGTTTGAGAAGACAGGGAGACGTACGAAGTTCAGTCCCTGCGCCACGCTGTTCGATACACCCCTCGTCCTCCCCGGCTGGATCTCAGAGGCGTAGATCTTACCCACCATCGCCCACGTTGCGGAATAGCTCAACGCGAACAAGAAGATGCTGACGATCACCACCCATCTGGCCGCACCTTCAGGCGTCACCACCTCAGCGGCATAGAGAGTGCCAACGATCAGCATAGTGGTAGTCAGTAGAACGCCGCCAGTAAGCACTGAGGCGCGACGGCCGATGCGATCTGCGAGGAACATTGCGGGAATCGAGATGAGCACTATGAGAATGGCGGATAGACCGGAGGCCAGAAACGATGCCGAGGACTTGGAGAGACCGGCTTGGGCGAAGAGGAGGGGGGCGTAGAAGAGGACGCCGTCTCTACTGCGATGTCAGCATGTAGCCTCTGCTAGCTTGCTGGTAGAGCCTAGCTTTGGACGAACTTGCATCCCACAAAGCTGCACCATGCCCAAGACAAACTGTAGTCAGATGTAAGCAAGTGATCGTCCTCTTGGCTATGCGCGGTCCCTCGCTGCTGTCGTTGCACTCACTAATGCAAGCACCGTCCTCGCCCTGTAAGGCTTCGAGAAGATCAGCCCAATCGATCGTAGGAACCCCAGCCGCTTCTGTACATCCTCATCACGGAAGCTCAGAATGTCCTTCTCCGCTTCTGCCGCTTGGATCCCGAGTTTTGCGATGGATCTGGCAGCGTCGTCTCGTCGACCATTTGCCATTAGCCACCGAGGCGAGAGCGGGATGTAGAAACAGCTCCCTGTGAGCAACGCTGCAACGACCGTTGACATGATGAACGGTGCCCGCCACGCCAGTGACCCAGAGATGCGGACAGTGCCATAACAGGTAAAGTAGCCACAAGGAAGTCCAGCAGCGGTAGCGAGTTGCAGTAAGGACGCAAGTGTACCGCGGTTCTTGGATGGAGCAATCTCGCAGACGTACACGTTCAGCAAGCCAAGATAGATCCCCTCAGCCAGCCCTGCCACAAGTCGTCCGGCGATGAACTGACCAAGAGACAATGCTGATGCTTGTAGAATAGATCCCAAAGCGAATGCAGCGGCTCCGGCAGCAATGACCCTCGGATGCCCATACTTGTTGGCGAGCTGTCCCGCAAAGGGCGATGAAAATGCGCCGCCGAACAAGATGATTGAAATCGTCAGCCCGATGATTGTGGGAGGTTGAGGGCCCATCACTTCGACGAACTGAGGCATGACTGTCACCGCTCTGCGCGCTGATCAGTTCAAGACCATGCTTGTGGAGGTGGTTCCGCTCACCCGATCGAGCCTGTGTCGAAGCCATTGAGCCAGCAACCAGCACTTAGAATAATTGACGCTGTTGTGTAGCCCGCGGGCTTTAGCCCTTCGAAAGTTGAAGAGCCCATGATTGAAATCGTTGCGATCTATGGAGAAAGGGACATTGAGCCTGTACTTATCTGCAGCCTGCTACTCCTGTATTCAGCGCCGATCAGTGTACTTGCCACCGCTGCTACCTCCGTACCTTGCGCGGTCACACCATGATGGTAGTGGATGAAGGAGGACACCGAGATGTCGGTGTTCGGACTCGAACTTCGAGAATGGGATCTATCAGAACGCATGCGTATATTTGGGCCCACAAGTTTTGGTGCGTCGCACTTGGTCGTCTGAATCCACCATCGAATGCTCGTTATCTCTGCAATTTGCTCCTGCCGCCGAAAACGTACCTTGTGCGTCGTTCCTGCAAGTCGCAGATCATGTAGCGGCTAGAAATATATGCTAGAGACCTTCAAATTGTGATGTCAGCTCGTTGCGCCTTCGCTTCCTTGCAATCCGGAAGCCGTCTGACCTTTGTATGTAGGAGAACGATACGTCTAATTAAGCGCTAAGTAGTGATCATAGCTAGGGCCAGAATTCTGGGCTTCTTTACGGGTGCTTCCTATACGCGAGAGCAGACCGAAACGTGCTGCGGCGGCGGACAAGTCAACGAGAGTAAGATAGGACGATAGTGAAAGGCTTCCTGTCCTTCCGCAAAACGCGTATCCATCTAATATGTATGCAATTTGCCGCATCTGTCTAACGGTACCGGATCGTATTTACTTCAAAAACTTCAAGAAAAGATCTGATTACGATATCGTTAGCGCACCTAGTGGATGGTGTGGTGCCTCGCGTGGTCTCGCTATCGATGCGGCTAATCGATATACGTTCTTAGAGGAGAGATGCAGTCGCCTTTGCTAGCAGCCTGCTTATAGAAGTTACAGCGACGACCTTACTGCTTAATTGGATCGATATCATCGCACGTATAGGCTGCTTTCCCGCTAGTCTGTCGTAGCACTAAATGTGCGAGTTCAATCTTGTGCCCGAGCAGATGTAAGGTCAGGATTGCTTGAGATTTGAGCGTACGTGATGCCGGATGGTTTGATCTGCTCGCTGTTTTGCCTACGCTAGACTTATTCAGGGTGAGCATTAATGCAAGCTTGTTCCTTGGGCATCTTTGTGTTGTCACTACCGGCTTCCTCGTAGGCTCGTAGGATACTACGATGTGACTATCGTCTAGCGCGAATAGCGTCATACAGATCATTTTTGACAAGAGGAAGCTATCGGGCTGCGAGAGCTTGTAAAGGGATGGTCATTGCTCTCGTCTGTTATCCTAGCAGTCGTCGAGAAAATTACAAGAAGCTGATTGTAAGCTGCACGACATCCTATTGCAAGAGGCTAGGAACGTGTGATCCTTGTCTGGACCATATTGAGCGCGACAAGGGTCCCACATGACTGGAGAGCTGTGATCATGAGAATGTATACGTAGATAGCCACTGGTCACTACTCTTGAGCCGGACCGCGCTCTTGTGGAAGACGCAGTTTCGGCCGAGCCAATAGGCGACGACGGTCGCGCCGTCAGAAGCCATCATTCGTGAAGCCTGTAGCGCCAGGAGTGAATGCGTTCGATAAAGATGGAATCAGTAGTAGACAACCCTCCAGATGCACTGTATGGTCACTTGCGAGGCAGATGCCGTCGTATGCAACGATGCGTTCGCTCCCATTACGCCGTTTCGTCAGGCCAGGGCGTGACCAAGCAACTAATCCTCAGTCGTTGTCCACCGGTATAACGTCGATTCATTGGCGACACAATCATGGGTGGCTGATTATGTCTCAAGCTTCGCAGATATTTCTTTGCAGTCGTCATGAGAGCTATCTCAGGCGCTGTTCGCACATCCGCTTTTTGGACTACGTCTTCGAGCGTTGCTACCTGTTCGAGCTTTGGGGAGAGGCGTCGCAGCTGGAGCATCGAGTGCGTTGGTGTCCATGCGTCGTTTCAAGGATTAGTCGTCGGTGGCTCGCTCTTCAAGATCTGCGAGGGCATCGCAATGCTTGACATGATCGCCTCATTCGCCCAGCTCGTCACAAGCCAGGACTACGTCCGCCCTCAGCTCTCTGACACTCTCGCGATCCGCGAAGGCCGTTTTCCAGGTTGCCAGGTCTCTGTAGCTGCATATCGCAGTTGCATCTACGTGTGGGCTCACGTGGTCCATAGTCGGAGGATCTTGCGCGCCGCGGGCGAATCTTGTAACCATATGCTCGTTCTTGTATCGTGGGTGTTCTTGCCTCCTGCTGCTTGCTCCTATAACCCTAATGTCGAGACCTGCACACATGTAGTAGTCGCGCTAAGGCAAGCTCTACATGTTTTGTGGAGCTGAAAAACAATCCGGTGGCTCGGCGTTATGCATATAGTGATGTGTGGCGACCAGCCATGGCTCGTTTGAAGACTGAGTAATTAAAGGGCTGAATGCAGATCGAACATTAGAGGTAGCTGGGTGGTGTAGTAGGAGAGCGTGCATTGCGGTCAATCGACTTGAGCTTGAATGGCTCTCTCTGGTGCTTTCAGAGATAGGACGCAAGGAAACTGCGAATTCCAGAAAGCTAATGAAAAGAACTTTACCTGTACCTATCGTACTCCAGACGAACCTACAGTCACGGGACTCTTGTTCGTATGCATGGAGTTGGACAGCAATGGCAGCGTGGCTGTGTCCACAACACACTCAGCACCTACAAGCGAAAGGTGCCGAGTATCTAAGCAGACTAGCCCTCAGGATGGAAGATAGCGGCGTAGGCAACGGCACCATGGCGTTGGACCGAAAGACTGCTGAGCAGAGAGAGCGGTCCCGCGCCCTACGGGTGTTGCTCGCCAACTATGTGACACACCGCGGAGCTGCACCCGGTGATGGATAGCATGGCATCATGCTAGTGGGCGCGAACACTCATTGATCAGTCGGAGAGCGGGCGGCCTGGGAAAGCATGGTCAGTGCGTGAAAGCCTTCGAAGTGAGGCGAAGGGTCACTTTGCGAGGTCACATGACAGAAAGTGGCTCCCGAGGCAGCAAATCCAGGTGAACCGGTCGCTGGTTGTCGGTCTCCAATGGGCCACTAAAATCGAGCTGTGGAACTTGCCTATAGACGCAGCTGACGTCCTGACAGCTATTGGCAAGCAGAGCATAGGCGCCGATACTCCTCGTACGTTCGAAATTCCGCACAACCTCCCAAGCTGGTGTCAAATAGAAGAAGGTTCGAAAGCGCAGCAAATGTCCCAGTCAAAGCCGACCCAGCAAACAAGGTACGATAGCCAGACCTTCGAGTAATGTGGAAGCGGAGTATCAACGGCAGATTGATTGGCCGTGCGGCTGAAGCATGATACTTTGAAGAACATGGGAACTTCCAGGGCAGAGAGACCGAGTGGCGTGTAGGTGGCGCAGCGCAAGTACATAGTGTCAGTAAAGTAGGCTTGATCCTCGTCATCTGTGACAGAGCATCTCAATTTCCACCGGCCGATCAGCTCGACGTTGTTCCTGCGTCAGACAAGAGTGCTCAGCATTGCAGTGCGGAGCCGATCCCGTAAGCTTCTTCCGACATGAGCGTAATCCCGAAGGCCAGGGATGTCCAAGATGCCATGGGATTTGAGCACTCCAAGCAATGGCCTAGCAGTGAGGCTGCGCTTTCTGATGTGACTGCGAGACTGACCTAGGCGGGCAGCGCTGTGGTCAGCGCAGTGCTGCTTACCCTGCAGCCACTGCATGCTGTTCCCACGGTATTCGTCGTACATCTGGCTTGACCGGAAACATGTGTTGCTATAGTAGCGACAATCCTCCAACCACGCGCAACCATTACAGTGCCAACAACGGTCAGATCCCGAGAGTTGGTATTGCCCTTCTCTTGCAAGTCGCAAACCTGGTTGTTCCACAATCTGCAAAATCGACAAGACCACCGGCTCCTACCTTTGCCAAATCGTGGCCGGATCGTCAGCCGTGAGGCCTTACAGATCTCATCCTTGACTTGCTGCCAGCAGAACGCGATTGTTGATCGATAGCTCCCGCGTGCGGCTACAGGGGAGGCATGACGCCCTCGTCGATTGCGTTTGACTCTATCAATGCAGCGTGATCGCCACCATGCATGGTCAGTGACACGTGGTGCGACTTCCACTTGACCTCACTCGCACATTGCTGATCTTCCAGTGATGTGCGCCACCTATCGAAGGGTTTCGCGGCGGACGCACCCCTTGCATGTAGTCCACCGCGTTTGTGCTTGAGTCGGTACGCTCGTCGGATGTGGGTCTGTAGGTGAGTGGCGACTGTGGCAGGCGCCGGGGGCTGTTGTCTGGGTCATGGTGCTGGGTCGCGGATATGTCGAGAGTAAAGCAACAGCACCTCCCTTGTTCGTCGCAGCACTTCGGCTCGATCCGATCCACCTTGCGTGCATCATGTCGCCACCACACCTCATCGCTTGGATGAAGCTGCCGTGAGCTGTGGTCTGCCGAGCTGTGACTTGTCGCTTGGGTGCTAGTTCACGGCCAATTGGTAGCATATACCAGATTTGTCGTAGGATCGACGGTGTGTTGGCAGGCCCGATCTCATTCACGCCGGTGCTTCGCAGAAGCGGACTCTCGTCCGTGCAATAAGCTTCGTGAATCTTCTACTTCATCTGAGGGATCAGTATGATGGAGTGGGATCTGGAATCGCCGGTACTCGCCCACATAGGAGCAGTATGTCACTTTATTCACCGGAAGAATGTGCATGCTATCCGTCTTCTCGCTTCTCAGCGAGCGGTGTAAGTGGTGGAGCCATCGTCTGTCTATCAGATGAGGGACGGAACGTGTGAGGTTAGCGAGTATCGGGGTCGCAAAATCTCGACAGCATCGTCGATGTCTTCTCGGACCTGCATGGAGATCTGCAAAGTTGTACACGATTGCGATACCCTACAGCGGCGTTGATGACCGTCTCCGCCGTGAGATGCTTGATGAGTCGAGGGGCATCTCAGCACCCTATCCGTTGCCGAAATGTATTGCTACCCATCACCTGCACCACTGCCGTCCACCTTGCCGCCACTGCACATCCTCTGGTCCAGACCGTACTCCACGCGACTAATGTATGTCGAACGATACGCCGCATCGCCATACTGGTGCGATCGAATATCCGGGTTGTTTTGCGGCGCGTCATCACCGATCCCATCTTGCTGAGGTCCCACACGTTTGGCAGGCCCGTCGAACAACTATCACCGGAGTTGACGCCGCAACGTGCAAGCTACCGTGGCAATTCGTGTACTGCGGACAAACGTGATCGTAGCAAGGCCCTCACACAGCGCCTACCCGCCACCAATACTAACAACACTACCACGTGAAGCTGCATAGCCATCGTACGACAGACTGTGAAGTGCCAGGTCAATGAGAAGGATGCCGGCACAGCTCTAGTGTGTCCTGACAAAGCTGCGATCTCTGGAGCCGCAGAGCCGCCTAACAACAACAATCTGCTACGTGCTTCGAAGCTTGGCCGATCCCGGTGCACGATGAGTGACAGCCGCGCGGTCGATGTCGCTTCATGGACCGATGGTGAAGCGTCTAGCACTGTAGGCGCTCTGCACGAAGACGAGTCAGCTGGGAACAAAAAGCGACGCCATCAAGGGAAGCAAGCCTGTCAACAGTGCCGCCGGCGCAAGATCAAAGTGATACTCACCTCGCTTCACCCTCACTGCCTGCAACACGCTGACAGCGATGCATCAGTGCGACGAGACCCGGCCGAAGTGCAGGTCCTGTGGCAAGGCTAAACTGCCCTGCGAGTATGAGCTACCTGCCGGCCAGACTCGACAGCAGGCGCTTGTCGAGAATCAATCCAAGATTCAGCATGAGCTCGAAGCGCATGCATCCCTCATCAGTACCTTGCGCACGCTGCCCGCGGACGCAGCAGCGGAAGTGCTAACTCGACTCCGGGATGGTCAGTACGATGGCATTCTCGTTGGCAGACGTGAACCTCTGGATGGCACCGAAGTCCAGCAGACAACCTACCCATGGGAGTACCCCACCGACGACGCCGAAGATGATGCTTCCGGCGAGGAAGAAGAAGAGGCATGCTCCGACAACGCAGCCTCTCTTCCACACAGCTATACACAATCCGTCGGCCAGAGCATGGAACTCTCCTCATCCCAGCAAAGTGGCCAAATGAGTGCCATGTCCTTCGCCGCCATGCCGCAGATGGATCAAAGCCTACCATATCCTGGATACTACGCCCCTTATATGGCTTATCAGAATCCAGCTGTCGGACAGCAGACTTTCGAAATGGGTATGCCGGGCGAGCAGCTCCAACAGAGCCAAACGAACATGTCCCAGCAGGCCACGCAGCAGTTCCACATGGGTCCGCCAGTCGGGGAGAATCGCAGTCTGACTGATCAGCGTCCGAAGAGGGCTCCTCATCGCTGAAGACTTGTAATAAGCTATCACGTTGGCGTGTCGATGTTGGAAAAGTCCTTAGGTGCTTGCACTCGGCATGGGAAGCCCGGTCATTGCGTTACACCGGCATCAGAAGTGGCTTTTGCACCAGAATGATAAGTGCCCTCGTCGCCTGAGCACGTGCTAGCGGGCAGATCGTCGTTGGTACCGCTTGTGGGAGACGCATCGCATCATCGAGCGACCAGGACTCAACAAGAATGATGAGTGAGCTCCTCTCTCACACTACCAGGGAACGAGTGCATTTCCACCGACTTGAGAAAGGCACGCTCGCCTGGCGGGAGAAGCAGAGGTGCCGAGAGCTGAAGCTAGAGCATTAATGGCGTTATCAGGCACAAATACCTTACCTCATAGGGCTGGTCTGTATGCGAGAGCGCTGCTGCGGGTGGGTGCGTAATGGACAGTACACATGAATGACAGAGTCCATCAGGAAGGGCGTTTATGAGAGGTCATCCTCCTCGTCGCCTACACGACTAAGCGGCTCCATACATGTTCCGCCGTCACGCGTGCTCGCATATCGTTCAGCATTCTCCATAGTATGGTCCACAGTGTCTGTGTGGCTGACGTCGTTCCATGTCTTCTTGTTGCAACACCTTGTGGCTTCAGAAATCCGGAAGCAAGACCCTGTTTCCAAACGACTCGATGCACCTCACGCAGACCGAGAGCGCTCTCCGCAGGCTATGTCTGACAGAGCAGCGAGGCCTTCCATCTCCTATCGGGCCTGCTGGCTCACGGAAGATCGCATGCTCTGAAGTTGATCGATCGAGGAATGCTTGGGGGCCATGGTCGGGCCCTATGAACCATACATGAAGTCCACAGGGGACTCGACAGCTATAAGAAGTAGTGGTCCTGTGGCCCGTCATGTCATTACGTCCTCAACATTGCCACGGGTGTCGAGTCTGGTTGTGGCAGTCATGAGCTTTGTTGGAGGCACGACAGCCGCCCCATTTACATCCAGTGCCGCAGAGCGCATACACCGTCCAGACCTGGCGGTCTGGAGATACTGACTTACAGCCTTCAATCTGTGAGCGCAACACCGTGAGCTTGGTTCCCGCTGCAAAGAGTAGCCTCAAGGTAACTGCGCGATGCATATGCCACCCGAGACGAGGCCTTCGAACGCGGTGATGATCATGCCACCCTGCAAATGCGTCACGGAAAAGGCCTGCATGGTAACCTGCTACAAGTTCACTGGAAAGAGCAAGAGGGTGGTATACTGAGTTAAAGAGAGAAGAGCGATCGAGATCCCAGCCATGCTCATCGAGATCTCCGCGGAAGAAACGCGGAGGGGCTTCATGCAAGGCGGCTTGAGCGACGATCATACACCACACCTTGTGAAGCAGAGCTATGCGCGGATGTTCGCATACGACATTGTTGCTCTCTACTATTCATTCAACGTGGTCAGCCGTGTCGGCCCGCTGTAAGTACTGGGAGACCTCTTGGTGGTATATGTACTTCTGAGGTGTGTTACACAAGGTACAAACGAATAGGACTCGAGTGCCCTGATCGCGCGCCGTCTTGCGACACCTTTGTTATAGTAAAGAGAGACGTCACTCCTCATCGTCATGAAACCAGACGGCGGACGACTGAAATGGACTTGATATGCCTATAGGCGGGCCAGTACCTATCCTGCAACTCGTGCAAGCGGAATTCGGGAGACTTCTTGCGAGTAGCGTTTCATTTATCACTGCTACATGAGTGCGAAGAAAGTCCCCGAGGTGCTGCCACATCAAAGCTGCCGTTCGAGAACGCCTGACCATGTCGTCAGCCACCACTGATTACAGAGTTGCCGCTCTTCCCGGGGGGTGAAGCAGCCACGAAGATGAATTCAGTAGGAAACTAGCGAGGATGGCCCTCCAGAGTAGCGACTCCAAGGACGCAGACTGGTGAACCAGACTACGCTGAGTACTATCTGCATGACAGAGAGTAGCTCATCCGCGTCGAAATGAGCGCTCTTTGCTGCTGCTGCAGTGGTTAATGGAGCCCTCGACGTACCTCCTGAGCGAGCGTGCCGACTGGACTGGTAAAACAACTTAGCGCCTCTGTCGTTTCGGCACTGACCGACTGATCGCGGATCTTGGCAGTACTTCATGGCTCGTCGATGACGGCGGTGGTCTCCAGCCTGCAGAAGCGAGATCCTGTCTTCGGTCAGGGAGTTTCCACTCGACTCGCCCAAAGTCGTCCAGGGCGCTATAGTAAGTGAAGGCTGCCATTGTGACACAGATGTTCGGTAATGCTCACCGATCGACCGGCTGCTCGAGATCTGGGCGCTCGGGTCCCGGGTTGTAGAGCTACTCGAAGCCGTCAGAAGTGTCGAAAGAGCCGCCGTGCTCAGATGTGAATCTGGAACAGCCATTGTCAAGATCCCCCGTCAGTGGACATTAGCGCAGATTCGTTGGTACTCAAGACAGATGCAGCACGCCGAAGAGAGGCCTCGTTATCAAGACCAAATAACTCAGCCCCCAGAATCAACAGCGAGCGAAAGCAGCCCGTGAGAACAATGTGCAAATGCCCAAGAAGCACGGCTAAACAGTCAGGACACTGTTGAATTACGTTGTAGATACAATGTCGACAGTACTATTGCAGCCTGCACAAATGGAGCTGAGTCGTGCTTGGTGTGCGTTTACTGTGTGACCTTGACGGACATGCGGACGTCGGCATGCGTCTCGAAGGTCATCGAGGACGCTTCAATGCCTCCGACCGTATTTGTTGTTGCGCGTGGCATGCTACTCGGCGCAATATTTAGGACTATCAGTCTCCGTCCAAACCTCGGACAGATGGCCGAGTGGTTAAGGCGCTAGCTTTAGGTCATCATGTGACTCGCTAGTTCGAAAGAGCGTGGGTTCGAACCCCACTCTGTTCATCCATTATTTTGCTCCTGACGGCAGAGTCCACCTTTACTCGGTGACTTTTTCGCCGCCGTGAACAAGCGGTGCCGGTGGCATACGCGAGAGAAGCAGGATATAGTAGGACACGTAGCTGATTCATCGTCTACATGCGATCCTTCATCCCGTCAAAACAACCCCACCGCTTCGAATAGTAATGGGTTCCCTTCGATCGCTAGCCATGCAATGCCCGCGTACACGACCAGCTTCGTTATGACCTCAACATCATACCTTATCCGCGGTTTGTCGAGTGCAGAGAACATGTTCCTGTCCTCCACCTCATCTTCTTTTCCGCTGTCGCTCGACGCTCCCGCATCACTCAGCGGAGGTGTTAGGAGATTGATGTCCGCTGGCTTTACATGCAAAGACCGCTCTGTGCGCGATGGTCTGATTGCGTCCAGGTAGTCGATGGCTTCATCAGAGGACGGCGATGCCAGTACATCGTCGATTGCAGATTGCTGCGGTCGCACAGAAGGCTTCGAGCGTGTACGTCTGCGTATGACATCTTCGCCAGAGCGACTATTCCTTCTCTGCTGTGCTCGATTTGCGATGAACTCTCGTACATCTGCTTCAGACTGCGGACCAATGGAAATGGTCCTCTTCCTTGTCTTGGACAGCATCGAAGGAATCTCGGAGGCTGGTGGAATAATATTGTCGTCTTTGCGTAGTGCTGGGACGCTTTGATAGTATCTGCAAACTGTTAGCCACATACTGTCTTGTCTCCAGATGCGCTGCATGTCCTGGGAGACTCACCGCGCTTGTAAAAAGTATCTACGAGGAAGCCGAAATCCCCAGTGGTCTACGAAACGGAAAATAGGAGGTAGGCACCTCAATAGTGTCGGCTTCGCGATCGCACGCCATAGAAACACTATGATAATTCCGCTAACGATCCGTACGACCATCTTGAGATAGTCCTCCGGGCTCTTCAATGAGGTTATTCCTTCCACTGTCATCGTCGTTCGTATCGGGAAGTCCCACCATGCAATCGACCCTCCCATCACCACTCCAGTGAACGCAACGCTATCGTCGAAGCACGGGCAATTGTCCGCAGGCTCGGGATGGAAGCGTACCGCGAATCCTAGGATCAGGAGGGAAATCCCTAAACTCACCCCACTACCAGTCACAATCCAAGCATCGAAGACTGGACCGAATGCTATGCGAATCCACGCTATCAAGCCGCCTAAGAGACCTCCGAAGATAACATCGAAGAAGCCGTGCATGCCACAGTACATGCGGCCGATGCTTATCGAGATGGCGTAACAGTACAATCCGCCAGCCAGCGAGTAGTAGACCATAGGTGACATGTCGGGCGAGGCCGTGTGCAGCTTGAACAGTAGATAGATAGCCACTGAGACAGCGTTCGTAGTATGTGTTGATGGGAAGCCATACTCCAGCGCGGCAGATCCAGACATCGTGATTCTTTGCAATGGTGGTGACAGTGGCCGAGGGAGACAGAGCATATCCTTCACGTAGCCACTTAAATACACACCCGCGGCCAACATGTGCACCATGGCGATCCCAGATTCACGATAGCCACACCAGAAGCATACGGGTAAGCCAGCCATGAAGAAGGTATGCGTGCCCAGGTTAGCTGTCATCGCGAAGTAGGAGTCCAGTACTGGCGAGCGGCATGTCTCCTGCAATCGCGCCAAGTATGGCGTCTCGAGACGAACGATCGGAATGAGTTGCTGACGCAGGCGATATCGCCATTTCGGCAGGCGTTTCTGGTAGTGGTCGATACCTTTCAGTCCAGCATCTGGGTGCTTGAATGGCGAGGGCGTTCTTGACCAAGTGGGGTCAGGTACATCGTCTGCCATTGACTTATCGGGTTCATCAGGAGGTCTGTGGAGATGATCTGAAGTGGCCATGTCTGCCGGCACTCAAGTTTGGATGAGCGTCTGTTGGCCTCACGGCCTCATAGCTCGCAGCGTAGCTATCTTGTGTGAGATCGCCATTATCACCAGGCGATGTTCAAACTGCCCATATCATGATCGGACACGACTCCGCTATGTGGTGGTTGCATTGGTGTCGCGTGGGGTGAACAGGTTGGCCTTGGCGGACAGACTTCTGCGGTGCGATGAGAGTCACTTCACTTCACTCTGTCAATGCCGGCACGACAATCGATAGAACACAGCGAGCTAACGATTATAAGCACATCGAGCTCCCAAGTATCAGCATGGCGGACGCCGATGAAGCAGAAATGCCACGAGGCAATGTCATCGAAGAAGATGTCGACCTCCCCGATGAAGCCCAAGACTTTCGTTTCCTTTCAGCACTTTCGTAAGTCTTTCTAGTCAATTGTACAGAACGCTACAGATGACTGATCAACGTCCAGATCCCAAGATGCCAAAATCCCCAAGCGCGGTGAGAAGGACTTCGAACCCCACGCGACGTCTTTGCAGTCGAATACTCTCGCCGCCTCGCGCCAAGCAATGCACAACGCTCTAGCCTTTCAACGCAGCCATGCCCCGAAGACTCACACGCTCGCCACCTACCATCTCGAGTCAAATATGGCCTACTGCTACGCTCCTCGGGGTCCACTCTTCGCCCGCATGGGCTCCACCTTCGCTGCCATCGACGACCCTCTTGGAAACGACGAACGCCGAGGCCAACGACTATGGTTATTGCCTGAGGAAGTGCTGTATTTACTTGAGCGGGCTACTGTGGATGTGCGGTGGCCGTCAGAGGTAGACGATAAGGAAGGCTTGCCGATGAGTCTGCAAGCTGGGTATGCGATGTTCATCGGCGGCAATGGTGGTCTGACGTTCGAGCGGTTCTCGGTGTACTCTGCGCTTAAGAGACAGGGGTACACTGTACTGCGGGCGCCAAGCTGGGACGGACCTGGACCACCGACTCAGGCTCAGAATGGACCCCCTTTTCTTGCGCAACAAGGATTATTTGAACTGGGCCTGAGTAGGTGGTGGCGAACGCTGTTCTGGACGGTACAGGAAGAAAATATCGACTACCGTGAGCCTTTGCTACAGCCAGGACTCTATCGCAACTACTCCGAAATCTATCGACGCCTGGCCCTCATACCCTTCCACGATACACCAGCGATTACCCCCGACATTGCCACCCCTGCCACCGATCCTGCCTTCCGCATCACATACCACCTCTACAAACCCGGCAACACGACATTCAAAAAGACCCTGCCCGGTCCACCAGACTTCCGCGTCGCCGTGATCGACGGTCGCGCAACGTTGATGCCTACACTCTCTCAGCTCTCAGCTTTGCTTGACACAACCCCCTACGACCCACCGAAGGACGCGCAGCAGCTATATCCGAAGCTGAGACAAGGGTACAGAAACGTCATCCTCGCAGTGGTGGATCAGGGCGTCACAAGCTATATGAGAGTCTGTGATGCGGTGTTTGGACGGGAGAAGCTGTATGATCGTGTAGTGTCGGGGAGAGGGGGAAAAGGAGGCAGAGGTGGAAGGGGAGGCGGCAGAGGTGGGAGAGGGAGAGGCAAGTAAGAGCGACCTAGGATGATGCCTCAGCAATTGCTTTGCGTCTTCCGAGATCTCGAAGCTCCAGGTATTCCGGACGCAGCGTTACTCAGCGGCGAGGCCTTCAGCAAGAGACGTCAGTGCCCACCACGCCCTCCCCTCCCTCTACCTCTCGATCGTCCACCTCCGCTACCCCTACCTCGCCCTCTTCCGCGATCGAAGCCACCTCGACCGCCTCTACCCCTGCCACCCTCGAAGCCATCGCCTCGCGCATCTGGCCTCGGCCCAGCTAACAGCCTCCCTGCTCTCTCCTCCTCGCCGATGTCGAATGGATTCCCAATACCCAGCATGCTGCAAAACGTACTAGTCTGCGGGTTCGTGTATTCCCTCAACCCACCCGCAGCCTGACTGTACTTCGGCAGCCGGAAGCCGCCGCCATCGTAGACTGGAGCTGTGATGGCGAAATTGTCTGGAACGGTGAAGTCGGAGATGTTCGCATCAATCCAGGCTCGTGACGCGTCGATCAGAGTGGAATACTCGGTCTCCGACTTCGCTTGAGGCGCGTTGAATTTGGGATCACCTAGGATCAATGGCTCGGAGAGGGCGAAGACGCGGGTGATGGAAAGCCATTCA
>KZ111144.1:282362-298739 GCA_002077045.2 Rachicladosporium sp. CCFEE 5018
TCCTATCCTAGGCTAGGTAGTTATACTAGGCTAGCTAGCTCCTTTCCTATATCCTATAGGCTATCCTCCTAGCCTTCTCCTAGGTAGGCTCCCTATACTTGCCTTCTAGGATGGAATCCTAGGTTGCTAAGTCTAGCTCCCTCTATAGTGTCCTCTTGTTGCTATTATATGCCCTCCTAATCTTAGCTATAGCTACCTAAATAGTATCCTAGGCTTAGTAAGTTAAGGAGGCCTTTAAGTATTGCACTCTAAGCTAGGTCAAGTATTCCTAGATTAGGAGAGTAGCTATCTTATAGTATATTATCCTAGAGCTAGTTGTCTTATATGCTCCTATAATTGTCCTAAGGCACCTAGTCTAGATAGCCTAGATTAGTGATAAAGGATATCTATATTATAGGTATCTCGCAACGTATAGGACGACACTAAGCAAGCACTACCTAGATCCTAAGACTAATCGCTACTTTACGCATTACCCGCCTACGAGTCGTAGGTAGTGCGTATATAGCCGCTAAGCATAGTGCCTTAGGTACTAAGGCCACTATAACTTCACTATATACTAACTACGCCCTATAACAATTAGCTTTATAAGGCTACTTAGAATCTTGCCTTTCTTATTAGGCTAGGCCTAGACCTATACTCTATAGGTTAGGGCTATCCTAATTATAACATTATAGAGGGTCTTAGCCTTCTAGAAGGTGGCTCCCTAGGTTAAGTATATAAGCCTAGTAAGAGACTATGTCTATATCTCTGCCTTCTGCTATATCTATTTAATATATACTCCCTACTTAAGCTTTAGGTCTAGGTAGACTCCTAGGAGCCTAAGAGAGGTGTAGGGCTTAGTAGTATATCCCTAGATCTATATTATGGCCTTAAGATTATGTTTCTTCCTTGCCCTAGTAAAGTGGATAAGCTAGTATTTCTCTAGTGTAAACTTAACTCTATGTTTCTTTACCTACTCCTCACATTTCTTATGCTAAGCTATAAGGATCCTATAGTTCTCCTCTATAGAGTAAGACTAGGCTAGGATATTTATGTTATCTATAAATCCCCTAGCTAAAGATCTTAGGGTGTCTAGTATTAGCAGAAGTGTCCTAATAAAGAATAGGAATAGCATAGGAGACAGAGTTAATCCCTATAGGATTCTAGTGCAGGTAGAGATCTAAGGTCCCTAGAATGGTCCTAGGGTTATATATATGGTCCTATCCTATAGGAATGACTATATAAACTCTATAAGCTATTCTAGGATTCTAGCTTGCCTTATATTATGCACTAGCCTAGTATAGGAGACATTATTAAATGCTCTAGAGATGTCTAGGCTAAGCATTAAGGCTATAAGCCCCTTATCCTATCCCTAGATTATATACACCTATTTAGTAAGGAGCTTAATTATAGAGAGAGTTAACCTCTATAGTCTAGCTCCTATCTATTCTCTAGGGAACAGGTTGTAGGTCTTAGCTACTTTAGAGAGCCTATTAGCTATAGCCTTCTTAAGTGTCTTCCCTAGAGTATTAAGGAGGGCAATTAGTCTATATAACTTTAGAGTGTTATATCTTAGCTTCTATAGCTTCTTTAGGACCACTATGTTAGACTCTTTAAACTGCCTTAGATAGTACCTAATTGTAACATAGGCTATAAAGAGCATAGCTAGGGGCCTATTTAGTGTGTTACTATAGTACTTTAGGAATCTATTTAGGATATTGTCTAGGCCTAGTGCCTTATCACTTAGTAGGTCCTTTAGGATGTCTCTAACCTCTATTACTAGTATGCTCCGTATAATGCTAGTAATGTCTTCTAGGTAGATTATGCTAGGAATGTCACTTATGTCTACCTAGACTAGTAGAGGGAAGAAGTGCTCTACTATAGCCCTAGCTTTCCCTTCCTCTATATCCTATATTCTCCTAGCTTTATCTAGTATATTAGGAACCTATAGTAGGGCACTTATATCCCTAGGGTCCTTCCTAGCCCATTTGCCTAGCTTCTAGATCTTGCTTAGGTCTCTAGCTGCTTTAGCTATAGCAATTCTCTAACCCTATGCTTTATCTCTCCTAATCTAAGCCTTCTTCCTATTTGTGGCTTAGTTATATAGGATCTAGCTCTCCTCTATCTATCTAGCAGTCTATTATCTTCTTACCTGCCTTGCTTTTTTAACTGCCTTTAAGTACTAGAGTATCTAGTATCCCTATGCAATAGGAGAAGGTTTAGCTAGTAGGATATAGTCTCTAATTGTCTCCTAGATTGCTATAGTAATCTAGGTCACCCTATTGTTAATGTCTTCCCTAGTGCATAGTTATTACTAGCTCTAGCCTTAGAGCTTAAGCTTAAGTTCTAGATTGATAGTGTCCTAGTTAGCCTTCTTCTATTATAGTCTTAGGATTAGCTCTCTACTCTATCTTAGCTATATACGACCTATAAGATAGTAGTAAGGAGGATATATACACCTAAGGAACAAGGAAGCGATTAAAGTGGAGGAGAAGAGAGTACTAGAGATAGGGAATAGCTATAGGAAAGAGGAGGAGGACAGAGGGGAGTAGGAGGAAGCTAGGGGTTCCCCCTATAGTAGAGGAAGACACTAACTTAATAGCACTAGAGCCTAGACACCTAGATAGTTCAGGCACTCTAGAAGGACATTATAGAAGCCTATGAAGGACAAGACTTACATGCTAGGGCATATAAGATCCTGCTCTAGAAGGCTGCCTAAGTCATTAACATCCTCTAAGCCAAGACCTTAAGACAACAACAATAGAGCCTAAGTACCAACCTCCTCCTCTAGGAGATCAAAGACTTTAGAAAGGAGTTCTAGAGGAGCACCCTCTAGAGACAACAGAGCTAGCAGAGCCAGTAGAGAACCTAGGCAAGAGTTATAGCTAAAGAACAGCCTATAGGGGTTATAGTTAGGATCTAAGACCTAGAGGAGCGCAAGGAGATTGCAGGACTCTCCTATAAGGAGCTAGTAAAGAGAATTAGGAGGAGGGAAGTTATTAGGGCAAAGCAAATAGGGAGTAGTAGCATTAAGGTGTTTATAATAGGATAAGAGGCTAGGAAGGAGCTTAAGAAGACAAAAAGCTAGACTAAAAGGCTTGCACTATTAGCAAGGATCATAGCCTAGGCATTTCAGGTTCTAGTATATAGGATACTACTTAGCTTTAGCCCTATAGAGGAGAGCCAACTTAAGGAGCTATAGAAGGAGAACTAGGCTATAGCACCTAGGAGTGAGATTCTAAGAGCAGCTTGGCTAAGGAAGAAATAGAACCTAGGACAGACATATAGCTCAGTCATTCTCTGGCTTAACATAGGAGAGCAAGCTAATAGGATTATTAATAAGGGGCTGGTCTAGAAGGCAGAGCTTAAGACCATAGAGATCTTCAAGTCTAACTTTAGAATCATGTGGTGCTTTAAGTGCTAGGGCTATAGGCATGTGGCACTAAACTATATAGCTAGATAGAACTATAGCAAATGTGTATAGGACTATAACATAAAGGAGTGTATAGCAACCACAGGAATGAGGTGTATAAACTATAGAAAGAGACATCCTGCTTAGGATTAGAGCTGCCCTATAAGAATTGCAGCCTAAGCTAAGGCCATATCAATAAGGACAGGGGATGTAGGCTAGTACTAGACAGAGGAAGAGAGCCCCCAGAGCGGGGAAGAAGAGTAGCAAACTGCTAGCCAGAGGAAAAGGAAATGTGCTCTAGCATAGGAGGGCCAGAAGAGGCTAGTAGGTAGGCTAAGGAAACTTAACTAGCCTGAGGCAAATCAGCTAAAGATTGGGGACAAGATCTAGCACTAGACACAACAGACGAATTATAATGCATTTAATAACCAAGGAGTTCAGAATATCACAATAGAAGCTACTCTAGCCCTAACCTAAATAGCTATAGAAGACATGGATACCACACCTTCCTCTTAATGATTAACTATACTAAATGGACTATTACATAGTACAATGTCAACAAAAGCAAAGACAAGGTCTAGCACCACTTCCTCTAGGAGCTAGACCTATAGGTACACCAGGTAGTTGCTGTCTAAGAGCCATAGCTAAACCCAAACCCTAGACAACATACTATAGTCAAGCACCTAGCCTACTACCTTATATTCCTATAGCATGTAAGGAGTAGGACCTATATCTATATTAGCAAGGCCCTAGACATTACCTAGTAGAGAAGAGAAGAGACACTAGAGGCTATAGGAGGTGACATCACCTTAGTTAGCCTAAACACCTAGTAGGGCAAGATCTAGGTTTATAGCCTATATAATCCTCCTCCATAATCACATAGCAGCTAGGAACCTGGCACCCTGGAATGGATCCTAGAGATCCTCTCCTAGGAGGGAGCTCACATCCTAATAGGAGACTTCAACCTTTACTACCCTAGGTAGGGAGGAAATGCTATCTATATATACCACAAAATTGTAGATAGCTTAATTAGAACCACATAAAGCCTAGGGATAGATCTAGTTATACCCTAGGGCATAGTGACCTAGAAGACCAGAGGAAGTTAGAGCACCCTAGACCTAGCCTTTATTTCACAGTCAATTTTAGACATAGTACTTAGCTATTAGGTTAAAGAAGCCCTAGAATCCTCCTTAGATCACTTCCTAATCTACATAGAGCTTAACATATAGCCTAGATAGAACAGGGATCCCCCTCTAAGGCCATAATAGAAGAAGGCCAACTAGGACATAGTTAACCTATAGCTTAAACTTAAGCTTTAAGACTAGAGCTAGTAGCAGCTCTATACTAGGGAGGACATTGATAATAGAGTGGACCAGATCACTATAGCTATTTAGGAGACAATTAGGGACTATATCCTACTAGCTAAGCCCTCTCCTATTACATAAAGGCAGTTAAAGAAGCAAGGTAGGCAAGAAGACAATAGACTACTAGACAGACAGAGGAGAGCTAGATCCTATACAACTAAGCCACAAATAGGAAGAAGGCTTAGATTAGGAGAGACAAAGCATAGGGCTAGAGAATGGCTATAGCTAAAGTAGCAAGGGACCTAAGCAAGATCTAGAAGCTAGGCAACTAGGCTAGGAAGGATCCTAAGGACATAAGTGCCCTACTATAGGTTCCTAACATTCTAGATAAAGCTAGAAGAGTGTAGGACATAGAGGAGGGAAAAGCCAGGGCCATAGTAGAGCACTTCTTCCCTCTACTAGTCTAGGCAGACATAAGTAACATCCCTAGTATAGCCTACCTAGAAGATATTACTAGCATCCTATAGAGCATAGGGGCAGCTAAGGTTAAGGACATCCTTAAGGGCCTACTAAGTGATAAGGCACTAGGTCTAGACAATATCCTAAATAGATTCCTAAAGTACTATAGGGACATACTAAGCAGGCCCCTAGCTATACTGTTTATAGCCTGTGTTACACTTAGGTACCACCCTAGGCAATTCAAAGAGTCTAATACAGTAGTTCTTAAGAAGCCATAGAAGCTAAGATATGACACCCCTAAGTCATATAGGCCAATTGCTCTCCTTAACACCCTAGGGAAGACACTAGAGAAGGCTATAGCCAATAGGCTCTCTAGAGCAGCTAAGACCTATAGCCTGTTCCCTAGAGAATAGATAGGAGCTAGACTATAGAGGTCAACTCTCTCTATAATTGAGCTCCTCACCGAATAGGTATATATAATCTAGGGACAGGATAAGGGGCTTATAGCCTCTATACTTAGCCTAGACATCTCTAGGGCATTTAATAATGTCTCTTATGATAGGCTTATCCATAATATAAGACAGGCTAGGATCCTAGAGTAGCTTATAGACTTTATTTAATCATTCCTCTAAGAGAGGACCACCTTAATAATACTAGGAACAACCTAAGGCCCATAGATCTATATAGAGACTAGAATTCCCTAGGGGTCTACTCTATTACTAGTGCTATTCCTTTTCTTTGTTAGGACTCTCCTGCTACTCCTAGATACCCTAAGGTCCTTAGCTAGGGGATTTATAGATAACATAAATATCCTAGCCTAGTCTTACTCTATAGAGGAGAACTGCAGAATCCTTATAGCTTAGCATAAGAAATGTGAAGAGTGGGCAAAGAAACATAGAGTCAAGTTTGCACTAGAGAAGTACTAGCTCATTCACTTTACTAGGGCTAGGAAGAAACATAACCTTAGGGCCACTATATAGATCTAGGGACATACTACCTAACCCTGCACCTCTCTTAGACTCCTAGGAGTCTACCTAGACCTAAAGCTTAAGTAGGGAGCACATGTTAAACAGATATAGCAGAAGGTAGAGATCTAGACATAGTCCCTAACTAGGCTCACATACTTAACTTGGGGAGCAACTTTCTAGAAGGCCAAGACCCTCTATAATGTTATAATTAGGACAGCTCTAACCTATGGAGCACAGGTCTAGGCTTAGCCTAATAAGAGAGGCAAGATCCCTAGTAGTATCACTAAACTAATCTAGGCTATCTAGACCAGGTGCCTTAGGACAATTATAGGTGCATATAAGACAACTAGCTCTAGGATAGTATACCATGAAATAGCCACCCTGCCAATCTAGGAATACCTGACCTAGCTTAGGGTGTAATACTTAAAGGCCTCCTTAACATAACTAGCCTAGGACACTATTTAGGCAGCTATAGCTAAGATTAGGAGAGCATATAATAGTAGCAAGAGGACACTATAGAGGGAGCTAGACCTAGTGACTTAGGGCACCATCCTAGAAGGTAGGCCTAGGGAGTCTATATAGGAGAAGGCTAAGAGGATGGCCTATAGGACATAGGAGAGGAGCTAGCCAGCCTAGGACAACTACCTAGCTCATAATAGGAATCCTATAGACCTAAGAGCATAGTAGGCTACACACTTCTATAGGGATAAGGCAGGGAAGGAGAGGATGGACTTTAAAGACACTCTATCTAAACTATATATTAGCCTAAAGAGGGCATAGAGTAGTATTGCAACATAGCTTAGGAGTGGCTATATAGGGCTAAACTCCTACCTATATAGGAGAGGAGTTCTAGGAGTTAACTCACTAAAATGCCAGTGTAGCTACCCCTCCTAGAATGTTAAGCACATAGTAATAAGCTGCAATTCCTAGGCATAAGGAAGAGGGGAGATCTAGAGGCAAGCAAAAGATAGATTATTTAGGGTAATAATGAATAACCTAGAGGATCTAAAGAGGATCACCTAGTGGATCCTAGATAAAGGATATATTACATAGTTTAAACTTGTAGAAGAGACTAAGAGGGAGCTAGAGAGGAGGGAGGAAGCAGGCAAGAGGAGGATATTTGCTTAAGATAAGGAGTAGGAGTAGAGCTAGCACATAGCCTAGTGTACTTCTAGAAGGTAAACCAAATATAAGAGCAAGATAGGAGATAGGATTAGGGGTTTTTACTACTACGAGCAGTTTCCCTCTTAGATAGTTTATAGGATAGTTTCCTGCATAGGCTACTAGAGCACTAAATTAGGCGTATGAATTCTTATCTTATCTTATCTTAGCTATATATTAAGCTCTAAACAGATTAGGAGGTAATCTAAGGAGGACTCTAGGGCTTCTTTAACTTGATAGCTAAGTACTATATCTAAGATTAACTATAAGGCAAAAGCTAGGTCTAGGGTGCTCTAACTTCCTCTAGTTTTCTAGGTTACTATGCCCTAGGGTATAATTAGGTCTATGCTAAGGCTCTATATAGTTCTAATTAGGCTGTCTGTAATATTATGATGTGTGTTTATAGCTGTCCCTCCCTACCTAGGGTAGTAGAGGTTAAAGTCTCCTAGGAGGATATAAGCTCCCTCCTAGGAGAGGATCTCTAGGATCTATTCTAGAGTTCTAGGTTCCTAGCTACTATATGACTATAGAGGAGGATTATATAGGCTATGAACCTAGATCTTGCCCTGCTAGTGATAAAGGATATCTATATTATAGGTATCTCGCAACGTATAGGACGACACTAAGCAAGCACTGCCTAGATCCCAAGACTAATCGCTGCTTTGCGCATTACCCGCCTGCGAGTCGCAGGTGGTGCGCATGCAGCCGCCAAGCATGGTGCCTTAGGCACCAAGGCCACCACAACTTCACTGCATACCAACCACGCCCTGTAACACATGCCGACAAGAAGAAGGGCCTGAAGCTCGTCGTTGAAGGGCAGACTATTGCGGCTACTACACCACCTCCTACAACGCAGGGTCGTCGGAGTGCTACGAACAGTCAGATAGCCATGATAAGCACTTAGCGTGAGCAGTTAGAAGGGCAAGGTAACCTCGCTGTCGACATAACCGAGCGGTGGATCTGCAAGGTGAAGAACTGTAATAACTACTCGCATCTGTGTTACTAGGGAGTACGTGATACAAGGGACTACCACCGTATTATCTACGCTTAGATCTTAACGCAATGGGCCTAGGCTATTCGCGATGGCACGCTCACTGCCGATGCCCCTTCCGGTAGTATGATCTAGCAGATGGAGTCGGAGCATCGACGTAACGCGGTAAGGAGCGGTGGCAAGGAGTCGTCGAGTAGTAAGGCGGTTGCTCAAACGCCTTCAACGCACTTCAGCTTCGCTTTTAACAGTGATAAGAAGGTAGTAGCTAGACCTGCAGCGAACGAGGCTTTAACGTCGAGTCTAGTGCGGATGCCGGCCTCTCAGAGCTCGTCGATAGAGCTAAGGGAGTAGTTCTTTAAGTAGTGTTATGTTCAATCGACGTGGCGTGGTGAAGAAGCAGCTTTGGATCGGATGGCTTCGGTGTTTGCTGCAAATAGCTTCTCTATAGATAGCATTAGCATAGCAGATCTTGCGGAGTGGAAGGATCTCGATCTAGCACCTGGCTATCGTCGTCGTATGCGTAGATCAGTAAAGGAATGGTTGTTATAGCGTGGTGTGAGAGTGTCGGACTCTAAGTAGGTAAAAGTCATGAATTTGACGTATGCTACACCTAAACTTCAGCACCCTATAATATCACGAATACTTACTCGATCGACAAGCGGATTGGTTCATATTGAAGCTAAGATTCAGCTCTATTAAGCCATATGTCGATATGCTGGCTATCTTGCTATACGGTGTAGCAATGCTACAGGCTGTTGATGCAAACTTGCTGCCTTAGGCTGTCGGATATAGCCGCCTACAGCCTGGTAGCCCCGAAGCTGCTCCGGATTTGAGGCAGCAACAGAGCCCTAACCTTATAATAGCGATAACATTGTTAATACTACACGTATGGATATGCGATAAACTGCATTAAGACTTAGAGACTTATAGCTATATGATCATATGCTCAAAGGTGGCATATATAGTGTATTGCAGAAGTTGTATCTACAGACTTAGCTATTGCCTTAGGCACACCAACTCCGAATTCGAGGATAGCGACGTCTACGCAGTCGATATTGCACAATCGACTATACCAACTCGTAACCACTCTCGTTGAACCATCCCTCCGCACTCTAGCAGGCCACAGACTCGATAGCACGTAGAAGGAAGTCTCTAAAGCAAGGATAATGCTCCATCTCATCGACATGCCGACGGATCCACGCCTTTAACACGTTAAAGGACTGTTCGATAGGATTCAGATCTAGTGAATACGGAGGCAAAAACTGGAGCTCTATGCCAGCCTCGATAATGGTCTCTACGAGGCCAACGGTGTGGTAGATCGACGCGTTATCCATCATAAAGATAGTGCTAGACCCACACTAAGGGATAACTATGGTGAGCATCCACTCGTTGAACAGCTCTGCAGTAATAGAGCCCTATATAATAAGAGGATCTCGCAGGTAGCCATCGATCGAGAGAGCTAGCAACATACTCTATCGCTTGGTACGTTCGAGGAACTAGATATCGTGTGCTCGTTAGTTAATAGGACTCTAGCCATACTTCCTATCACCTATGCGAGGGCAACACGCGCTCTCATCGATAAAGACTAGTTAGTGAATAGGCCAACCGAGCCGCCTTCTAAAGAAGCTAGCACGTAGCTCATCGGAGCGTTGATGCGCGATCTTTTTACTCACTTTACGACTCCACTAATGAGAGTGTAGCAACCGTGACACCGTAGCAGTCGACACTACCTTATCGAAGTCATTAAAGATGTACCAGGCTACCTCATCGAGATACGCCGTTAGGTGTTCATTTAGATACTTAAGAACTAGCTCCTCCTTATGCCTAGTCAAGATCTTATGCCGGCCTGCATTTGAGGCTCCTCCTAGCGGCCTTGGTGACCTAAACAACCTCTAATTTTGACGCCACTTCCTCACTCCGCTCGCACTCACACCATTGTCG
The DNA here is from genome assembly GCA_002077045.2 of Rachicladosporium sp. CCFEE 5018. Lineage (NCBI taxonomy): Eukaryota > Fungi > Ascomycota > Dothideomycetes > Cladosporiales > Cladosporiaceae > Rachicladosporium > Rachicladosporium sp. CCFEE 5018. The sequence continues at coordinate 292,578 of KZ111144.1, forward strand.
GCGGCAACCTCCTCTATAGAGCGGCCCACCGTGAAGAGCTGGTGGTAGATCCGCAACATTATGTGATCCTTAAGAGGTGGAGGCATAGTAGGCAGCAACACACGCTCTTCGACGACGATAGCGAGCATAGAAACTAACAACACCTCAATCAGAGCCTTGGCAACAACATGATTGAACTCGATGTAGCATAGTGGGCACGATTGAGGTCACTGTCACCAAATTTACTATGAGGAGCACCTTGGCCTTCCCCGCAACCGAGCCGCAACCGACCGACACAGGAAACTGCAAGGAGTGGTAGGTATATCTTTTTAATGCTTTAGTAAATGTTTATAAGAAGCTTACGATTATACATGCCGATTAACATCGGTCTGGTGTATAGATTAACCTCGCTAATCGGACAGGGTATTTATATGCCTCTATAAACAATCGCCAAACTCCTGCGCCTTGTCTGCTCCCTTGAGCCCAGCCCAGGTCCTTGTCATACTCGCTTCAGTCAGCAGTCGCAGTGGCAGCTCCAGCCTCCTCAACCGTAGCAGTCCCACTTCCACCCAACCCAGGCAGCCCATGCGGCGGCACCGCAAATTCCGGAGCCGATGGTCGCTCCCGAAGACTCCCCAGAATATTTGCGATACTTGCCTCGACGTCCTCAGCAGTCTCCGCATACTCAGCCTCCACGCCAGGTAAGCAGAACAGGTCTGTGGCTATCTCAGGACGCACAATCCTCGGCCGCGCTGCATCTTCGGCTTCACAGCCACCGATATGCTCACGGAAGTATGATTCGAAGGCGATACGTTGGCCGACAAGGTGGGTCTCGTTGATGGCATCGCCCGTGTAGGAGAGAAGAGGGAGATTGGCGAGTTCGGGCAGATCGCCGTCAAAGGGTAGCTTCTCGTGTAGCGGCTTACCGACTCCACTCAGCTTGCCTTCGTCGCGCTTCAGCATCACCGGCGCCGCGTCAGCAACCAGGAAAGCTTCCTCTTCGGGGTGATCGTTCCGCTTCAGCAAGTCTGTACTCTCCTGCCCTGCCTCCACCTCCCGAGTGAACTCTTCCGGGACCTGTGTAAGCTCGTCATGCACTGTGGCAAAGTTCACGGCCGGGTAGAGCGTGTACCACCCTCGGGCTCTGATCAGCTCGAGGAGGTACTCCAACCAAGCTGGCTCTGTCTCGGAAACCAGTTTGCGAGACTTAGTGACTTGACCGCTGTGGCTTGCTGCTATGCGGCTCGAGAGATACGCGTGGAACTCTGCCCATTTGGGTCCAAAGATGAGTGTTGCAATCGCGGAAGGGCCTTGGTAGAGGAATGGTGCTGAGTCGTCCGGATCGGCTTTCGTGCCCATCGGAAGTTCGGGTGATCGCATGGCAGAGAATGTGGGAGGCACGAAAGCTGTGCTGCCATTCAAGGAGCGCTGAGGTATATCCAGTGCCATACCGAGCAGATTGCCAGCTTGAGGCGTACTGTACATCGAGTAGTGGTGCTCCAAAACAGTGTAATGCAAGTAGTGCAAGTACTGTCGATCCAGCTCTACCTGTGCCGAAAGCACCAGAACATGGCTGTTCCCATCGCTCGGATAGGTAGATTCCAGAAATCTCAGCGAAGCCTGCTCCGAGCTCAGATGCTCAGTCGGGATCCTGTGCCTAAGCATAAGCCCACTTCCGCTCTGACTGCCACCCTCATCCTCCAACGGCCATCTCATATCTCGCAGAAACCTCTTAGCAAACGGCTCGATCTCACTCGGCAGCTCAACAGTCAATCTCGGCGTCCTCAACCCCTCATAGTCCGCCTTCTCGAAGCTCTTCAGCATTCTCACGACACTTCCAGAACTCCCCTTCGGCGCATGCACAAGTACATCGATCCTCGGCTTGAACCAGCTCCCCAAACTCCCAGCGTCTAGTCGCGTAATCCACAGAAACCTCTCATACCCGGCCTTCGGAATCTCAATCACCGGCCTGCCCAGCGCCTTCCCCTGAGCCCTCATAGCCCTCGTAAAAGCCGGTTCCTCCACCACGCTGTCGTCCATGATAATTGCCTGCGGATGCATGAAATCATTCACATGCTTCATCGCCCCCGCGACCGCGATCTCCAGTCGCAGCTCCGAGCTGTACTCGCTATAATCCGCTCTCGCATCGTGGAAAGTGACCTGACAGTCCTCCTTCGTGACTCCATTGATCTCCAGAATCTCTTCCAGCGGCATGCTGTCCCGTCCCATGAGCGCCAGGTGCACGTAGTTCCTGTCCCATCTCGCCATCTCACAAGCCGTGGACATCAGATTCGCGACACTCCGTAACGACGCAGCAGCGAAGAGCACATTCCGGTTCACGGCTCGCATGCCCATAGTCCGCGAAATGGCGTGCAGACTCGTAGCCAAGCGGAAGAACTTGATTGGCCCATTGTAGTATTGCTTCTTCCTGTCCTCATCCTCCTGATCCTCCTGCTGCCGTGGCGGCGCACCAGTCGGCTCGCCCGTGACACTGCCGCGCTCCTTCACCAGTCTGCCCACTCCAGTTCCCATATCGGCAGGCACGGAGCGTAGGACCAACCATAGTAGTCCTAGTACCAGTGATACCAGTATTACTCGTCGCTTCCGCCATCGCCGCGGGTCTATGAAGCCTATGGAGGACGTTCGCTTGGGCCGGAAATCGTCATCGCGTTTGCCTAGTTCTTCGTCTTTGCTGAGGACGCGGGGATGAGGTGAGAGCATGCTGGGGCGAGTGAGTGGAGGAGCCAGAGGGCGGGGGCGCAAGATGCCTTCTAGCATAAGGGAGGTGGTGGAGGGTGGTCATGTGGGCGCATCGCTGATAGTTGTGGTTTGGGAGGGGTGTGGTGCGACGATGAGGTCTGTGTGAAACGTGCGGCCTGTGGTGGGTTCAAGCGAGTGTGGTGAGAAATTGCAGGAAGTGGAATGGAGTGAAGGTCGATATGGAGGTGCTGCTGCTATCTGTTCGCCTCGGCATGCAGGTACACTGCATGTACTGATCGGTGCCGTCCGCTGCATGAAGTCCAGGTTGCATATGCACACTGGAGGTATCACAATCACTACAGCTATGACAGCCGAAGCTCACGCCTTGTGCCGCATGGAATACGCAGATCAAGACCTCCTGGTAGCACTTTTCATCTCATGTCTATGCCAGCGAGTTGCATGCCTGGCCATCTGTAGGTATAGTACAAAGGTGACCGTCTATAGCGATGCTTCCGCCAAAAGGTACTCTTGCCTCCATTTCCCGCAGACACCCTACAAGAAGTAGTCTGGTGTTCTTCGAGAGACCATTGGCTCACCAGCCCTTGGGCACGGGTCGAATTGTAAGCTATCAGAGTATGTCAGTGGAGATGCTCAAGGCCAAGGGATAGAGGGGGTAACGTACAAGGTATACTTGAGGTGCTCGTCAATCTCCATGATCGCGGCTTGATTACCACATCTGTAGCAGTAGTTCGGTGCTGCATATTCGTGTCAGCCTCTCCTCCACTCACACTCTCACGACAGCACAACATACCCGAAAAGATCGTCACCACATTCCGATCCTGGCTCCAATTATACCCCTCCATGACCAACTGATGAGCCCTAGCAACAAGCGTCAAACCATTGTTATGATTAAACGCCTCACTAATGTCCTGCCCAAACGTGTAGCCAGCTCCTCTCGGGCTTATCCCCCAACCACACCGATCATCCGGATCCGACCACAGCAAATCACACATGGGTCCCTCATGCGGCACCTCCTGTATCCGATCCAGCGCGCGGATATTATCCAGCGTGTCGATACTCGGACTCAGCCCACCATGCAGACAGAAAATCTGATTATCAATGAGCGCCGTCAGGGGCAGGAAGTCAAACAAATCCGTGAAGAATTTCCACACATTCGCGTTGCCGTATTTGCGCAGGCACTCGTCGTAGAAGCCGTAGACTTGCGTGATTTGGCGGGACTCGTGGTTGCCGCGCAGGATGGTGATGCGTTGCGGGTAGCGGATTTTGAGGGCTACGAGGAGGGTAACGGTCTCGACGGAGAAGTAGCCGCGGTCGACGTAGTCGCCCATGAAAAGGTAGTTTGTGTCTGGGTTTGGGCCGCCAATTTTGAAAAGCTCCATTAGGTCGTGGAATTGGCCGTGGATGTCGCCGCAGACTGTGACGGGGCATTTCACGGGCTGTACGTTGGACTCATCTTGCAGCACTTCGCGCGCCTTTTCACATAGCCTTCGAACATCATCCTCTGAGAGCTGTTTGCAGGTCATCAATGTCTCGATCCAGCCATCGAGGGTGTTTATCGAGGGTGGGTCCGTTGCTGCGCCCAGTGTGTGCTCGACTTTGCCCGTGTTCTCCATGTTCGTGTCGCCTCCCACGGGCTGCTTGAGCGCCGCTGCCTCCATGCCGGTGGGTACTCAATGTAGGTGCTCTGTTGTTGTCGTAGCTGTCTATAGTGGGGAGCAGAAGGGTGAGACCTGGTTAGGGTGCAGCTGGGAGGTTGCAGAAGTCGCGATTGGTATCGATGCGAGGTGCTTGAGGTGGGTTGGAGAAGTGCAATGCAAAGTCTTCGTCACGTGAGCGAGCTGGTGGTCAAGCAGTCTCGCATGCAGTCAGGTTTGGTGGTCGTGTGTGTTGTCAATCTCCGCCCTCCCAAACTATGCGGCTGCCCTGACGAAAGTACACTCCGCTGCGTGCACGGCCCGCAAAAGCTTGGCGTCGAGGACATGAGGCTCGGAGTGGCTTCCTACAACTACATATATCTCCTCTCTCCTGGATTCTGAACGGTGCTATGCTACCGCACATGCACTTACAATAGTGGACCTATTACTTGGTATCAGCGGGAGAGGAACACTAGGCATATGCTTCTTTGCCCTGAGACTTGAACTCTCTCGAACAGGACAATACGGCTAAATACTGCCCTGGGCACCCTGATAAGAGCACAGCCCAGGTCTCAGACATTTGGAGGCGCTACATGTCAACCAGCAACGACTTCTACCCCAGCCCACTCTTTCACTCTCTCCGTACCAGCTCTTTCAAGCACATGCTTTTTTAGCGCACTCCTGATGTGCTGATCCGACAAATCCAGCCAAGCGAGACACCCAGTTCTAGTCACCAATGTCGTGGCATCTACCAGTGCCGCTCTGTACAACAGCTCGTAGACCTTCGTTCTCACTAATTTCTCGGATGCGGCTGGTGAAGCAGACAGTGCTAACACTCTTTCGAAGACGTTACCCGTAGCCCTTCGGAGCAATTCGGCATCGCTATGCGTTCGCAGCCCATCCACGAGCCACTCGAGCACCCACTGTATCTCTTTCCAATAGGAGTCATCCTCGTCTGGTGTAGCTAGTATCGTGTTATCAAGCCAATACCCTGGCAGCTTACTAACGCGCCACTCCGGATCCTTGATCATATACGTATTGATGTTAGGATACATGAAGTCCGTCGGATCATTGACAACGCGCAGACTGTGCGTCGCGAAAGTACCAACGAGGTAGGGTAGTGGAAGATCTTGCTCCCCACCGAAACTCTCGTGGGTCTCAATCAACTCGCCAAAGAGAATATACATCTGCTCCCGTCCGTCGAGGTCAGAGGTGAGTAGACTTTGAGAGAGCTTGCGGAGCTGTTGCACTGCTTGACGGCGGATGTTTGAGTGCTGTGAGCAGAGGCAGAGTATCAAAGCATCTGCGTCGCCTTCTTCTATGACGATGTCGAGATCTTTCTGTTGCCAGCGGAAGAGCTCAGGATGATCATTCGGCTCAGCAGGTGGTGGAATGAAGGGTAGATGGACAAGACCATTGGTAATCGGCGGGATATCATGGTCCTGCGTTGTGGCTTCCTTTGATTGTCGCACCAGCTGCAGGCTTACTTCGAGTTCATGTCTGTCAACATGCGAGAAGTCAAGAACGTCCTGTATGCATGTACCCGCTGCTCTTTCCACTAAGTCATCCTCACGTGTCTGGTCAAGAAGGTTGACAAACTTGCACACCCATGCCAGTACTGCCTCCCGACCAGCTACCTCGGCATGGTCAAATGCGCGTCTTGCTTGCTCCAGTACGACTGCAAACAGTAAGGGTGATGTAGTCAAGTCCGCTCCCAGAGCTGCAGCAAATTCATCCAGCTGATCGAGATACTTCACAGCTTGACGACTTGCTCTGCTGAGACACTCGTCAACGAAGGCCCAGACGGTAGCATCGACGGAGAGTAGGC
>KZ111144.1:307206-323018 GCA_002077045.2 Rachicladosporium sp. CCFEE 5018
TTGTCGAGAATCAATCCAAGATTCAGCATGAGCTCGAAGCGCATGCATCCCTCATCAGTACCTTGCGCACGCTGCCCGCGGACGCAGCAGCGGAAGTGCTGACTCGACTCCGGGATGGTCAGTACGATGGCATTCTCGTTGGCAGACGTGAATCTCTGGATGGCACCGAAGTCCAGCAGACGACCTACCCATGGGAGTACCCCACCGACGACGCCGAAGATGATGCTTCCGGCGAGGAAGAAGAAGAGGCATACTCCGACAACGCAGCCTCTCTTCCACACAGCTATACACAATCCGTCGGCCAGAGCATGGAACTCTCCTCATCCCAGCAAAGTGGCCAAATGAGTGCCATGTCCTTCGCCGCCATGCCGCAGATGGATCAAAGCCTACCGTATCCTGGATACTACGCCCCTTATGTGGCTTATCAGAATCCAGCTGTCGGACAGCAGACTTTCGAAATGGGTATGCCGGGCGAGCAGCTCCAACAGAGCCAAATGAACACGTCCCAGCAGGCCACGCAGCAGTTCCACATGGGTCCGCCAGTCGAGGAGAATCGCAGTCTGACTGATCAGCGTCCGAAGAGGGCTCCTCATCGCTGAAGACTTGTGATAAGCTATCCCGTTGGCGTGTTGATGTTGGAAAAGTCCTTGGGTGCTTGCACTCGGCATGGGAAGCCCGGTCATTGCGTTACACCGGCATCAGAAGTGGCTTTTGCACCAGAATGATAAGTGCCCTCGTCGCCTGAGCACGTGCAAGCGGGCAGATCGTCGTTGGTACCGCTTGTGGGAGACGCATCGCATCATCGAGCGATCAGGACTCAACAAGAATGATGAGCGAGCTCTCTCGCACTACCAGAGAACGAGTGCATTCCCACCGACATGAGGAAGGCACGCTCGCCTGGTGGGAGAAGCAGAGGTGTCGAGAGCTGAAGCTTGAGCATTAATGGCGTTGTCAGGCACAAATGCCCTACCTCGTGGGGCTGGTCTGTATGCGAGAGCGCTGCTGCGGGTGGATGCGTAATGGTCAGTACACATGAATGACAGAGTCTATCAGGAAGGGCGTTTATGAGAGGTCATCCTCCTCGTCGCCTACACGACTAAGCGGCTCAGCCCTACAAAGTGACGGCCCAGATTCCCCTCGAGCCCCATTCCTGTTCCGCCGTCACGCGTACTCGCATACCGTTCAGCATTTTCCATAGTATCGTCCACAGTGTCTGTATGGCTGGCGTCGTTCCATGTCTTCTCATTGCAACACCATATGGCTTCAGAAATCCAGATTCAAGACCCTCTCGCCCAACGACTCAACGCAACTCACGCGGAACGCGGACCGCGAGCGCTCTCCGCAGGCCATGTCTAACAGAGCAGCGAGGCCTTCCATCTCCTATCGAGCCTGTTGGCTCACGGAAGATCGCCTCCTCTGAATTTGATCGATTGAGGAATGCTTGGGGGCCATGGTCGGGCCCTATGAACAATACATGAAGTCCACAGGGAACTCGACACCTATAAGTCGTAGTGGTCCTTGGCCAGTCGTGTCATTACGTCCTTACCATCGCCACGGGTGTCGAGTCTGCTTGTGGCAGTCATGGAGATCTGTTGGAGGCGCGACAGCCGCCCCTTTTACATCCAGTGCCGCAGAGCGCATACACCGTCGAGACCTGGCGGTCTGAAGGTACCGACTTACAGCTTTCAATCTGTGAGCGCAACACCGTGAGCTTGGTTCCCGCTGCAAAGAGTAGCCTCAAAGTAATCGCGCGATGCAAATCCCACCCGAGACGAGGCCTTTGAACGCGGTGATGATCATGCCACCCTGCAAATGCGTCACGGAAACGGCCTGAAGGGTAACCTGCTACAAGTTCACTGGAAAGAGCAAGAGGGTGGTACACTGAGTTAAAGAGAGAAGAGCGATCGAGATCCTAGCCATGCTCATCGAGATCTCCGCCGAAGAAACGCGGAGGGGCTTCATGCAGGGCGGCTTGAGCGACGATCGTACACCATACCTTGTGAAGCAGAGCTATGCGCGGACATTTGCATTCGACATTGCTGCTCTCGACTATTCATTCAACGCCGTCAGCCGTGTCGGCCCGCTGTAAGTTCTGGGAGCCCTCTTGTGGCTACATGCACTTCTAAAGTGTGTTACACAAGGCACAAACGAATAGGACTCGAGTGCCCTGCTCGCGCGCCGCCTTGCGACACCTTTGTTATATTAAAGAGAGACCCCAGTCCTCATCGTCATGGGAGCGGACGGCGGACGACGACAGGACTTGATATGCCTATACGAGGGGCGCCAGTATCTATCCTGCGACTCGTGTAAGCGGAATTCGGGAGAATACTTAGCGTTTCATTCCTCAGCGCTACATGAGCACGAGGACAGTCCCCAAGTTGCTGTCACATCAGAGCCGCCATTCCCGGACGCTTGACCATGTCGTCAGCTACCACTGGTCACAGAAGTGCCGCTGTGCCCGGAGCTTAAAGGAGCCACGAAGTTACATTCACTATGACACGTGAGGTGGTCCTCCAGAGTAGCGACTCCAGCGACGCAGACTACTGGACCAGCGTACGCTGAGTACTATCTGCACGACAGAAAGTAGCCCATCTGCGCCGAGACGAGCGCTCGTTGCTGCTGCCGCGGTGGTCAACTGAAAACCTCGGCGTACCTCCCCAGTAAGCGGCGCTGGCTGGACCAGTCAATCAAATTAACGCGTCTGGTTTCTTCGTCTTTGTCCGAATGATCACCGATGTTGGCAAGAGGTTATGATTCATAGATGATGACCGTGGTCTTGAGCTTCCAGAAGTCAGATCCCATCTCCGGTCAGGGACTTTCCACTGGAGTCGCCCAGATCGTCCAAGGCGCTATATTAGGTGGAGGCTACTGTTGTGACACAACATTGGAATCTCCGGCGCTGCTCACAGAACGAACAAATGTCCGAGGTCACGGTGCCTGTGTCACAGGCTCAACCCTTCACTAAAGCTGTCAAAACGGTCGTGGCAGCTGACATGCTCAGATAGTCTTTGCGGGAAAATCATTGTCAAGATCCTCGGATGTGGGTTACAACCCAAATTTACTGGCAGTTGAATTTGATGTAGCGTTGAAGAAAGACCTAGTCACCCAAGCGAAGTTCACCGGCACAATCCGCGGGGAGCAAGCAAAGCTCGAAATACAATATGTAACGATCTAAGGGTCCCAGGGGACCAGGCATTGGATATATGCCATGTTGACGGTGCTCTCGTGTTCCGCAAGGGTGCCCAGAGGGGGCCGCGGAGCTCATCATAGGCCTAGCCGATCTGGCGGCCATTAGAAACACGTTGATAGGTGTAGTGAGATATTTGGGCTGCGGAAAGGCCATAGTATGGAAGTTCCACTTCGCCGTACTCTCCTAGCTTATCCTCGACGTACCGTTGCTCCTGCATCATTAGCAGGTATTATAAGCAACTATATAAAGAATTCTGGCAATCGGACAGATGGCCGAGTGGTTAAGGCGCTAGCTTTAGGTCATCATGTGAATGGCTAGTTCGAAAGAGCGTGGGTTCGTAAGTTGCATCCCGACCTGGTCTTTCTTTCACGTTTCTTACGATCCACAGGAACCCCACTCTGTTCACTTGTTCTTTTGTTGTTTGACGACAGTACTTCTTTTGTCATTTGGTGTCACATTTTCTCTAGAGGACTACACGAAACGCTGCAGAGAGACGCATTAGAATACACAGCTATTCATTTGCTACCCTAGTATCACCCGCAGCGTCAGAAAAGCCCCACCGCTTCAAACAACAATGGGTTCCCTTCGATCGCTAGCCATGCAATGCCCGCGTACACGACCAACTTCGTTATGACCTCGACATCATACCTTATCCGCGGTTTGTCGAGTGCAGAAAACATGTTCCTGTCCTCTTGTTCATCCTCTTTGCCGCTGTCGCTGGACGCTCCTGCGTCACTTAGAGGGGGTGACAGGAGATTAATATCAGTTGGCTGTACATGCGAAGTTCGCTCCGTACGCGATGGTTTGATAGCGTCCAGGTAGTCAACTGCTTCATCAGAAGACGGCGATGCCAGTACATCGTCGATTGCAGATTGCTGCGGTCGCACAGAAGGCTTCGAGCGTGTACGTCTGCGTGTGACATTTTCGCTAGAGCGACTATTCCTTCTCTGCTGTGCTCGGTTTGCGATGAACTCTCGTACATCTGCTTCAGACTGCGGGCCAATGGAAATGGTCCTCTTCCTTGTCTTGGACAGCATCGAAGGAATCTCGGAGGCTGGTGGGATAACATTGTCGTCTTTGCGTAGTGCTGGGACGCTTTGATAGTATCTGCAGACTGTTAGCCACATACTGTCTTGTCTCCAGATGCGCTGCATGTCCTGGGAGACTCACCGCGCTTGTAAAAAGTACCTACGAGGAAGCCGAAATCCCCAGTGGTCTACGAAACGGAAAACAGGAGGTAGGCACCTCAATAGTGTCGGCTTCGCGATCGCACGCCATAGAAACACTATGATAATTCCGCTTACGATCCGTACGACCATCTTGAGATAGTCCTCCGGGCTCTTCAATGAGGTTACTCCTTCCACTGTCATCGTCGTTCGTATCGGGAAGTCCCACCATGCAATCAACCCTCCCATCACCACTCCAGTGAACGCAACGCTATCGTCGAAGCACGGGCAGTTGTCCGCAGGCTCGGGGTGGAAGCGTACCGCGAATCCTAGGATCAGGAGGGCCATCCCTAAACTCAGCCCACCACCAGCAGCGTAGCTATCTTGTGTGAGATCGCCATTATCACCAGTCGATGTTCAAATTGCCCATATCATGATCGGACACGACTCCGCTATGTGGTGGTTGCAATGGTGTCGCGTGGGGTGAACAGGTTGGCCTTGGCGGACAGACTTCTGCGGTGCGATGAGAGTCACTTCACTTCACTCTGTCAATGCCGGCACGACAATCGATAGAACACAGCGAGCTAACGATTATAAGCACATCGAGCTCCCAAGTATCAGCATGGCGGACGCCGATGAAGCAGAAATGCCACGAGGCAATGTCGTCGAAGAAGATGTCGACCTCTCCGATGAAGCCCAAGACTTTCGTTTCCTTTCAGCACTTTCGTGAGTCTTTCCAGTCAATTGTACAGAACGCTACAGATGACTGATCAACGTCCAGATCCCAAGATGCCAAAATCCCCAAGCGCGGTGAGAAGGACTTCGAACCCCACGCGACGTCTTTGCAGTCGAATACTCTCGCCGCCTCGCGCCAAGCAATGCACAACGCTCTAGCCTTTCAACGCAGCCATGCCCCGAAGACTCACACGCTCGCCACCTACCATCTCGAGTCAAATATGGCCTACTGCTACGCTCCTCGGGGTCCACTCTTCGCCCGCATGGGCTCCACCTTCTCTGCCATCGACGACCCTCTTGGAAACGACGAACGCCGAGGCCAACGACTATGGTTATTGCCTGAGGAAGTGCTGTATTTACTTGAGCGGGGTACTGTGGATGTGCGGTGGCCGTCCGAGGTAGACGATGAGGAAGGCTTGCCGATGAGTCTGCAAGCTGGGTATGCGATGTTCATCGGCGGCAATGGTGGTCTGACGTTCGAGCGGTTCTCGGTGTACTCTGCGCTTAAGAGACAGGGGTACACTGTACTGCGGGCGCCAAGCTGGGACGGACCTGGACCACCGACTCACGCTCAGAATGGACCCCCTTTTCTTGCGCAACAAGGATTATTTGAACTGGGCCTGAGTAGGTGGTGGCGAACGCTGTTCTGGACGGTACGGGAAGAAGATATCGACTACCGTGAAACTTTGCTACAGCCAGGACTCTATCGCAACTACTCCGAAATCTATCGACGCCTGGCCCTCATACCCTTCCACGATACACCAGCGATAACCCCCGACATTGCCACCCCTGCCACCGATCCTGCCTTCCGCATCACATACCACCTCTACAAACCCGGCAACACGACATTCAAAAAGAGCCTGCCCGGTCCACCAGACTTCCGCGTCGCCGTGATCGACGGTCGCGCAACGTTGATGCCTACACTCTCTCAGCTCTCAGCTTTGCTTGACACGACCCCCTACGACCCACCAAAGGACGCGCAGCAGCTATATCCGACGCTGAAACAAGGGTACAGAAACGTCATCCTCGCAGTGGTGGATCAGGGCGTCACAAGCTATATGAGAGTCAGTGATGCGGTGTTTGGACGGGAGAAGCTGTATGATCGTGTAGTGTCGGGGAGAGGGGGGAAAGGAGGCAGAGGTGGAAGGGGAGGCGGCAGAGGTGGGAGAGGGAGAGGCAAGTGAGAGCGACCTAGGATGATGCCTCAGCAATTGCTTTGCGTCTTCCGAGATCTCGAAGCTCAAGGTATTGCGGACGCCGCGTTACTCAGCGGCGAGGCCTTCAGCAAGAGACGTCAGTGCCCACCACGCCCTCCCCTCCCTCTACCTCTCGATCGTCCACCTCCGCTACCCCTACCTCGCCCTCTTCCGCGATCGAAGCCACCTCGACCGCCTCTACCCCTGCCACCCTCGAAGCCATCGCCTCGCGCATCTGGCCTCGGCCCAGCTAACAGCCTCCCTGCTCTCTCCTCCTCGCCGGTGTCGAATGGATTCCCAATACCCAGCATGCTGCAAAACGTACTAGTCTGCGGGTTCGTATATTCCCTCAACCCACCCGCAGCCTGACTGTACTTCGGCAGCCGGAAGTCGCCGCCATCGCAGACTGGAGCTGTGATGGCGAAATTGTCTGGAACGGTGAAGTCGAAGATGTTCGCATCAATCCAGACTCGTGACGCGTCGATCAGAGTGGCATACTCGGTCTCCGACTTCGCTTGAGGCGCGTTGAATTTGGGATCACCTAGGATCAATGGCTCGGAGAGGGCGAAGACGCGGGTGATGGAAAGCCATTCAGGGTCGTACGCGAGGCGGAGTGGGCGCCGAGTATCAAGGTCTGCAATCGGGGCCGGGATGGACATGAGCTGGAGAAAGTCGCGATTTGGAAGGCACTTGTCGAGGGCGAGGAAGTGTGTTGTGGTGTTCGTGATTTCTGGCGGGTGGGAGGAAGTCGACTGCGCGCTATTCGAAGGCTTGTGGAAGGAGGCCGGTAGAGCGGTGCGAGCTGCTGCGAGGTCTGGTGCAGTGTGTGGAGGCGCTGTGGCCGTTGGTTTGGATTTGTCAAGCTGGACCTGAACGCCGTCGAGACCTTGTCCGGGCGCTATAGGCGCCAGCCCCTCATCATCTTCGTCCTCCAGCTCGAGATCGACTTCATCAGGATTTACTGACTTGACGACAGTCGAACCATTGGTAGCGGGCACCTCATCATCGTCATCGTCTAAGTCCAGCTCGATCTCCTCAGCGTTCTTCGGCGTAGGCGCAGAAGACGTTGCGGGCAGCGACGGTCCTTGGGTCGCAGCGCCATCTGCCTTCACAGCCCCATTGCTCTGTTCCCCATGTTTGACCACGCCAGCGAATTTGCAATGTAGATGTGCACTAAACCACCATCTCGGCCGCAACCTCTCCATCACCAGTTTCGCAGCTACGCTACCGAGCTGCCCACTTCTTGCATCCTCTTCGAAATGCCCTTTCCTTCGGAACAGCTTTGCCCAATCTCCCTGCCACTCTACGTCTCTCGGCCAGTCATGACTGATCCCAACATCGACCTGCGTCCGAATCTGCAACAGCTTCCTCACGTCCAGCTCTCGGATATGATAGATGCTCTTTATCTCACTCTCATTGTACGGCAGCCGCTCATAATGAACTTTCCGATAATTGGAAGCCTTCCATATCCCACTCAACCCCGCGATCCTCACGGCTCCAATCCTGAGCACATTTGCAGCGCCCATGTAGTAGATCTCCTCCGCTACCCAGCCGCCATAGTACAGCTCGAACAAGTAATTACTTGCTTCGTGATTGCCACCCACAAAGACCGTGAGATAGGGTGCCTTCCGAGAGCCAGAGTAGTACTCGTGGAAGTCCCCCATCTCGCGGTACTTGGCCGGCATGGCCACGACGTTGAGGTCGAAGCCATTGCGCACGGATTGGAAGTCTCCGCCTATGATCAGAAGGTCTACGCCGGGCCATCCTTTGGCTTTGCATGCGTGTGCTATGGAGGCGTATATCGCATGGAGGGTGCCGTGGCCGCAGCCTTCGATTGCAAGGCGGAGGCCATTGTGCTCTTCAAGCGAGACCGAGGGCGCGGCCATTATATGCAGATGATAGCGTACCTCTGGAAGGTGCGCGAGTGGTAAGGAGGCTACATCATGAATTGGTGAGAGGAAGTGAAGAGCAAGTGTAGTGCAGGTTCGGGAGAGTTGTGACTGCCAAGGCTACTGGACTTCACTTGGAGGAAGGTAAGGGCAACCATGCAGATATCGAGCACATCGTACGATACTGCAAGTGCGACTGTCAGCTCTAGTGACTGAACTCATTGTGCTTCGGTCGAGTGCAATGTATTCCAGCCTGTATTGAGTGACGCTGTCGGCAGATTTACGACTTGAACGCGCATACTGTGAAAACCCGCTTACTTCCTCGTCCTGCTCCCCGTCTGCGTATATCGCTGCATTGGATCAGATCGAACGCTTGTATCTTGAGCTCAGCGGAATTGCGCGGAACCAACTCGAGGATAGATCACAGTACGAGCAGGAACACCAAACACCACCCCAATCATGGACCTCTCAGCATTCGCGCTTGCCCATATCCCCCAGATCTCCGCCACCATCGGCCTCGTCACATTTGCGCTCGCAAAGAATAAGCTCACTTCAGCAGGCATCCTCGCAGCCATAGCAGTCGCTGTCATCCACATGGCTTCGCCCTACCCCGTCTTCTTCTGGCTCCTGGTCCCCTTCTTCCTCCTGGGCGTCCTCGTAACGAAGATCGGCCACGAAGCGAAAGCACGTCTCACGCAGTCATCGACCGGCTCTAGCGGTGGCGAAAGCGCCAGGAGTGCAGTACAAGTCTTCTGCAATGCTGGAGGAGCTTGCATCTTGATCGCACTGCATGCATGGCTGGCGACGAGCTCGCCGTTCATGTCTTTACGGGGGGGCGTTGTGCCAGGCATGTACGCGCCGAAGTTACAAAGAGTGCTGCCTGTGGGTGTCATGGCGCACTATGCTGCTGTGGCTGCCGATACGTTCGGATCCGAGCTGGGCATCCTGGCGAAGTCGAGTCCGGTGTTGATTACGGCGCCTTGGAAGAAAGTGCCGAAGGGGACCAACGGCGGTGTGACGATCGAGGGACTAGCATTTGGCCTGCTGGCAAGCTTTCTCATTACTGTAATTGCCCAGATCGGGGTGATGACTTCACAGCCTTTCCGAGCATTGGACACGTCCACTGGGTTGCTCGTGATTGGTGCAGGAGTTGCAGGAAGTCTGCTTGACTCGTTCCTCGGCGCTACTGTGCAGGCTACAGTCACTGACAAGGGAAGCGGGAAAGTAGTTGAGGGTCCCGGTGGTCAGCGGGTGAAGGTACTCGAGGGAGGCAGTCGTGTGCAGCTCGGCAGGGACATCCTCACGAATAACGGCGTGAACTTCACGATGGCAGCGCTGACCAGTGTGGGCGCGATGGCAGTTGCGTTTGCGCTAGACTTAGGCATTTAAGCCGTCGTCTGCTTATAGACACATTATTACGCGATGAACGGCCTCGTGGGATTAGACGATCTTACAGCACACGTCCAGGCATTCCCATCAGCAATGCTTCACATCTCTCTCCCTTCCTCACCATCTCCTGCGTCGTAGGCAAACATAGCAACCCGTTCGCCCCCTTGAAGCTCCCGATCCTCGAACTCCTCTGCCCGCCAGTACTGCTCGCCCGCAATGCCCCGTCACTTCCCACCGTGATCAACACCCGATGATACTCTGCTCTCTTAGTATCACACCTCACGTCTTGCTCTACCACCACACTCACCCTAGGTAACCCAACCGGGTTGATCCCGCTCATCTTATGCAGCGCCGGAAGCACGAACAAGTGGTACGTCACAACCGCACTCGCCGGATTGCCGGGTAGCGAGAAGATGACTTTCGACACCCTCTCGCCATCATTGGTCTTGAACGGTACAGTAGCGAACGTCGTCGGCTTGCCAGGCTTCATACTCACGCGCCCAAAGTGAATCGTGCCACCTAATTGTCGCTCGATCGTAGGTTTCAGTAAGTCCAGCTCGCCCATCGACACGCCGCCCGAGGTCACGATGACATCTACACTTCTCATGGCGCTGCGGAGCGTCTCTTCAAGGGCACCGGGCTTGTCAGAGGAGATACCAAGATCCACGGCCTGGAAGCCGGAGTTGCGTATTGCTGTGAGTAGGGTAGGGCGGTTAGTATCTCGTACCTCGCCCAGACGTAGCTCGCCCGGACGATCGTGGGGTATGATCTCGTCGCCAGTGCTCAGCACGCCAATGATGGGTTGGCGGTACACTTTGACTGTCTGAGTGCCGACCGAGGCGAGGAGACCGAATTCACCGCCTACTGAGGTGATGCCTTCGCCTCTCCGCATCACAACCGCGCCAGCTTCTACATCTGAGCCGACTTCTCGGACGTTCTCGCCGGCCTTGATCTCGGAAGTCAAGATCTCGATCTCTTTCTCCTCTGAGCCATCATCTGTCGTCGAGCGTATCAGTGTATCTTCTACCATCACAACAGCAGTGGCACCGTTCGGGAGTGGTGCGCCAGTTGTTATACGTGCGATCTCGCCGATACTAAGCTCCGGCACTTCCTTCGCTTCGGCGTGAGAGATGCTGACGACTGGAAAGATGCCCTTCGTGCTCGGGACCATGACATGATCGGATGCGACGATAGCGTAGCCATCCACTATACTGGCGCGGAACGCCGGTACTGCTTCTCGGGCTGTCACGTCTTCCGCAAGCACACATCCGACGAGATCCTGGTCCACAGGAACGTCAATAATCTCAGCTGCGGGCGTATGCTGTGCGATGAGCGACAACGCTTCGTCTACAGCAAGCATCGGGTAAGGTGAGTCTCTGTATCGTTTTGTCGGACCTGCACTCGGATCATTCGATATCGGCCGGTCTTCCGGCTTCGTATGGGCTACCGGGCCCGCATGACCTCCATGACCATGGCGATTCCCGTGGTTGTGATGGTGAGGATGAGCTCCAGACTTCGTTGCGGAAGCTACTTGAACACCTGCATCCTTCTCTAGCTTTTGGGTCCCTCCAATATGAAGAGTTCGAGAATCGGCTCCAGCCGCTTGTTGGCAGGCGTGCGGCAGTAGCTTCAGAATCGATTGAAGATTCTCGACAGCACCTTTTGGTGAGCCCGGCAGTGTGATGAGCAAGGACTTGTTGCGTACTCCTGCAACTGGACGAGACATGACAGCAAAGGGAGTAACTTGAAGAGACGCTGCGAGCATGCCATGGACGAGACCAGGCGCATGCTTGTGGATGAGTGGCGTTACGGCCTGATGTCTACTTAGCTCCCGTGGCTCCGATCGTACTGCGGGCTTGACTGTACCTCAGGTGTGACATCTTTCTGGGCGAAGCCAGTGCCGCCGCTCGTGATGATAAGGTTTGCGAAGTCCTCGACATCAGTGTAGCCAGTGATCGCTCGTTGAATTGCGAGGACATCATCAGAGACTATGCACGTTTCCTCCGCAGTCCACCGATCTCCCCCCCCGGTCGTGAAGACCTGACGTAAAGCGGGTATGCATTTGTCGGTCGAGGCATCTTTGCTCGCTGTGTCCGATACGACGATGATCGCTGCCCGCAGCTTTCCACTCATCGCGACGAGAAAGTAACAATAAGTGCATTACGGAGCTCACCTCGTGTCGAAACATGGCAGTCCATTCGGCAGTCTCCCCGTCGTTCCCCGCTGCACTTCACGACACGCTCGCGTGACCAAACATCCTTCCAATATATGCTCCGGGAACCTTGTTCGCCGATTCACAACAAGGCGGCAACAAGTGGACGATGCCCAATGGTGGCCTCAGCAGGCAGTCCAGTCGCAAGCCTCTACTACCACACCAAGACGACGATGCCTCAATCACATCCTTCCCAGAATTACCGCCACTCTCGCCAACAACGTCCCATCCGTCGATCTCGGTCACAGAACATCTCAATGGATTGCTGGACCAGTCTGAGCCGACTATGTTTGATGAGAGACCTGCGGTAGATGCTGATGACCCTCGGACGCTCTCAGCAGCAGATCATGTTGTTGTGCAGCGTGTAGTAGATCACTACGGCGCGGTCAACTTGACGCAACGGCTTGCAAAGTCTTTGGCTCAGCGAGATGCCCATGTCACTGCACTGCAACGGCTTTGCGAGGAGTTCAAAGTACCCGAGAATCGCATTACTGAATGTGGAAGTCGAGTCAAGCAGGCTGAGCGAAGGCGGCTCTCGCTTGCTAAAGCAGCGAACGAATTGATGACTGTGTCTGGGGCATTTGCGAAATCAGAAGTATGTCTGCTCCTCATTCGGACCCCGGCGACAGCACTAACAGCATCTCGAAGACTTCAAGCATAGCACCCAGCACTGCTAGTGCTGGCGGAACGATCAAGGGCTTGACGAAGTTCTTCGGTGGTGTGCCAAAGCGACGAGATACGGTAGACCAGTCGATGTGAGTGTTGCATTGCAATCACGCCTACCCGGCAGCGACTAACAGTGCGTTTCCAGCACAGCAACTTCTTCCAGATCAAATTCGATGTAAGCCGTCAATATACTAGGTGGTCCTTGCAACAGTGCGCTAACGTGATCGCAGAGCACCTACCACGAAACCTCAAACTCAGTCCATCGACTCTCGCTCAGTCGCCAGTGCCGACACAAGCACGAGTCTAGGATGGACAGCCACTCTCTTCAACAGTGGCGCAAATCGACGTCCCTCCAAACCAACTCGAGAGCCTGTTGAGCTTCAAGCCCAGCACGATCAAGACACACTACCACCGACTCTCACGGACACGACCACTCACGATCCACAAGAAGTAGACTGGAACCGCTTCATTCTCAAGCTACTCAAAGCTCGTCAATCTTCCGGCCTGCAAGAAGCTCAAGGGACTATGTTAGGTGCTTCGCACTTCGGCCGAGAAGGCGCCTCTGGTCGCGCCAAGCAAGAGATTCTGCATCGCTTGATCATTGGCGGCATTCCCAATCGACTCCGCCACGCCATCTGGATGGAACTATCGAATACCTATGCCCTCATAGATCCAGACGCTTATCGCAACTATCTTGCTCTCGGCACCACCGAAGTCCCAGCCGAGGAGATCGACGCCATACTTAAAGACGTGCCTCGGACACTGACCGAACAATACTCATATTACGTCGACAAAGGACATACGAAGTTGAAGAACTTACTCATTGCGTTCGTAGCCAAGTATCCGGATCTAGGCTACACACAGGGCCTGAACATGATTGCAGGCCACCTGCTACTCGCGATACCAGCTGAGGAGGATGCCTTCTGGGTGCTTTGCAACATGGTAGACAACTACTTCCCCGTTGGCTACTTCTCACGGGACGCACCTATGGACGGCGCTCTGGCAGATAACGCTGTGCTCCGCGAGTACGTGCGCGAGATCCTGCCAAAGCTCGACGAACATCTTACGAGGCTGGACATCGATTCACATTCGACGTTTCAGCCCGGCTGGCATCTGACTGCAATGTCGTCCCATCTTCCCAAAATTGCTCTACAGAGAGTGTGGGATGTATGGCTCTGTCTGCCAAAGCAGCAGACCTTCCTATTCAACGTTGTGCTGGCGATGTTGAAGCTCAGGGAGGCAGAGATCTTGAAGCTGAAGTCAGACGCGGAATACAACGCCTTTGACTGGCGAGTGCCAGACGATGCTTCGAAAGCTGAGGAGCTGGTAAAAGCGGCTTTGCAGCTAAGGAAGAGAGTGGACGCAGAGCAGGTCGCCACTCGGCGAGAAGCCGAAGTGCGGAAAATGCGGCGATCCTCGAGCGTACGAGGAATGTGGTCTGCGGATTGATCATTGACAGCCATACACGTCGAGCAGTGCATAATGAAAGCATGCAGATACATAACGCTACATGAGCGTAAAATAACCGCCACATCGTTGTCAGCTTATAAT
Organism: Rachicladosporium sp. CCFEE 5018; assembly: GCA_002077045.2. Lineage (NCBI taxonomy): Eukaryota > Fungi > Ascomycota > Dothideomycetes > Cladosporiales > Cladosporiaceae > Rachicladosporium > Rachicladosporium sp. CCFEE 5018. The sequence continues at coordinate 321,201 of KZ111144.1, forward strand.
CTCGCACTCTCACTTCCCTTTCCACCCTGCGTGCAGAAACTAGCAAAGTAACCATTCAACGCGTCCACTGTGCCACTACCCTCCACCAGCTTAGCAACACATCCCACATACCCGTCCGGCCGCACAACAACCACAGCAGGCTCCTCGATCTTAAAGCCCATCTTCTCGTGCGCTGCGGCTTTCGCGCCCTGCACCCTGATATCCACAACATCGTCGGCGTAGACGTGATCGTAGTACCTCGCCAGGAACTCCGGTAGCAGACCGTCTATGTCTATGTCTGGCCGCTTGGCAGCGAAGATCGTGGCGAAGGTGAAGAAGTGGCTGTGCGGGTTATGGCGTTCGTGCGGATCTACTGAGCTCTCGTCAGAGCGACGGTACGGCGCGAAGAACGAGTTCCGCTTTTGCAGGTTTGAGGAGAAATCCGCGATTGCTTTTTGGGACTTGGCTGAGGGTATGCCGGCGAAGAGGTAGATTCTGTAGCTTCCGTTCAGTGGAATTTCCTGCTCCAAGTGTACCGGGTTGGCGTCCGAGACGCGGGTGACTGTTGCAGGGATGAGAATTCGGCCGGTGCGGAGGTTTGTGGTCTTCTTCTCGTTCGAGAGGAAGAGACCATGCTGGAAGGGATGCGAGGGCGACCAGTTGAGGAGGTTGGGATTGTAGGCTACGCCGTAGCCGGAGGTGAACTCGCAGGAGGCTTTGAACATTTTGATGAACTCGTTCTCCTCTGCAGGCTTGTCGGGTGAGGTTTGCGTTGAGGCTGCGCCGACTTCGCCGGCGGATGGTTGACGTTGGGAGAAGAGCTTTGCGTAGGCGGCGTCGAAGTTCAGTAGGTTCTCGGCGATGAGCTTGCGTTCGGATTCGTAGGATTTTAGTAGTGAGCGGTCTGCGAAGCCGGACTCGACGTGGTGGATCTTCCAGGCGAGGTTTTGGGCGTCAAGGAAAGCGGTGTTCATGCCTTGGCCTGCTTTCGGGGAATGCGTGTGGCAGCAGTCGCCGCCCATGAAGACACGCTCATCTAGGGTGTAGCGATCTGCGATGCCTTGACCAATGGGGTAGACGGAAAACCACTCCACGCGGTCCCAGGTGATGGTGTACGGCGCGAGGATCTTCTGGGCATGCTCTTGCACCTCTTGTTCCGATACTTGCTTTCGCGGGTCCCAGTCGGCGTCTGTCGACGATGCGACTTGGACATACAGGCGGACCATGTTCGCCTCTCTGGGGATGATCATGATGGAACCAGCGTCGGAGTGGATCGTGCATTTCATCTGCTCACTGGTCAGCCTGGGTTCTCACTGAAGCCACCACAACAGCATGCCATACCTTTATATCCGGAAAGTTCGTCCGCACAACTCCATCCATCACGCCCCAAACATGCGCAATAGGATCCTTGTGCGTAATCTTCACTCCTAACTGCTCCCTCACGAAACTCCTCGCACCCTCTCCACTGAACAAATACTTCGCCCTCACCTCCTCGGTCTCCTTTCCATCCACGTGCGTCATGCTCACTCTTACAGGATAAGTGATATCTTTCCCGTCATTCTCGAACCCCGTAATCCTCCATGGTCGCTGCAAATGCACCCCATTATCCTCCATATCCTTGATGAACACCCTCTCGATCAGACCCTGATGCAGCAGCGTCGTGAACGGATACCGCGCGTCTATGAACGCGGGACAGCTTGCCCATGTTCCCGTTCGGTGGATGCCCTTCTGACCGTTCTTGGGGTCCCAGAACGCGACTTCATAGACTTTCGCAGGCTCGTTCTCCATTATCGCGCGTTTGAGACCCATGTTCCGCAAGAGATCCAGGGAGCGGGGCTG
>KZ111144.1:323118-335095 GCA_002077045.2 Rachicladosporium sp. CCFEE 5018
GCCACCTCGACCGCCTCTACCCCTGCCACCCTCGAAGCCATCGCCTCGCGCATCTGGCCTCGGCCCAGCTAACAGCCTCCCTGCTCTCTCCTCCTCGCCGATGTCGAATGGATTCCCAATACCCAGCATGCTGCAAAACGTACTAGTCTGCGGGTTCGTGTATTCCCTCAACCCACCCGCAGCCTGACTGTACTTCGGCAGCCGGAAGCCGCCGCCATCGTAGACTGGAGCTGTGATGGCGAAATTGTCTGGAACGGTGAAGTCGGAGATGTTCGCATCAATCCAGGCTCGTGACGCGTCGATCAGAGTGGAATACTCGGTCTCCGACTTCGCTTGAGGCGCGTTGAATTTGGGATCACCTAGGATCAATGGCTCGGAGAGGGCGAAGACGCGGGTGATGGAAAGCCATTCAGGGTCGTACGCGAGACGGAGTGGGCGCCGAGTATCAAGGTCTGCAATCGGGGCCGGGATGGACATGAGCTGGAGAAAGTCGTGATTTGGAAGGCACTTGTCGAGGGCGAGGAAGTGTGTTGTGGTATTCGTAATTTCTGGCGGGTGGGAGGAAGTCGACTGCGCGCTATTCGAAGGCTTGTGGAAGGAGGCCGGTAGAGCGGCGCGAGCTGCTGCGAGGTCTGGTGCAGTATGTGGAGGCGCTGTAGCCGTTGGATTAGAGCTGTCAAGCTGGACCTGCACGCCGTCGAGTCCTTGTCCGGGCGCTATAGGCGCCAGCCCCTCATCATCTTCGTCCTCCAGCTCGAGATCGATTTCATCAGGATTGACTGACTTGACGACAGTCGAACCATTAGTAGCGGGCACCTCATCATCGTCATCGTCTAAGTCCAGCTCGATCTCCTCAGCGTTCTTCGGCGTAGGCGCAGAAGACGTTGCGGGCAGCGACGGTCCTTGGGTCGCAGCGCCATCTGCCTTCACAGCCCCATTGCTCTGTTCCCCATGTTTGACCACGCCAGCGAATTTGCAATGTAGATGTGCACTAAACCACCATCTCGGCCGCAACCTCTCCATCACCAATTTCGCAGCCACGCTACCGAGCTGCCCACTTCTTGCATCCTCTTCGAAATGCCCTTTCCTCCGGAACAGCTTTGCCCAATCTCCCTGCCACTCTACGCCTCTCGGCCAGTCATGACTGATCCCAACATCGACCTGCGTCCGAATCTGCACCAGCTTCCTCACGTCCAGCTCTCGGATATGATAGATGCTCTTCATCTCACTCTCATTGTACGGTAGCCGCTCACAATGAACTTTCCGATAATTGTAAGCCTTCCATATCCCACTCAACCCCGCGATCCTCACGCCTCCAATCCTGAGCACATTTGCGGCGCCCATGTAGTAGATCTCCTCCGCTACCCAGCCGCCATAGTACAGCTCGAACAAGTAATTACTTGCTTCGTGATTGCCACCCACAAAGACCGTGAGGTAGGGTGCCTTCCGAGCGCCAGAGTAGTACTCGTGGAAGTCCCCCATCTCGCGGTACTTGGCCGGCATGGCGACGACGTTGAGGTCGAAGCCATTGCGCACGGATTGGAAGTCTCCGCCTATGATCAGAAGGTGTACGCCGGGCCATCCTTTGGCTTTGCATGCGTGTGCTATGGAGGCGTATATCGCATGGAGGGTGCCGTGGCCGCAGCCTTCGATTGCAAGGCGGAGGCCACTGTGCTCTTCAAGCGAGACCGAGGGCGCAGCCATTATATGCAGATGATAGCGTACCTCTGGAAGGTACGCGAGTGGTAAGGAGGCTACATCATGAATTGGTGAGAGGAAGTGAAGAGCAAGTGTAGTGCAGGTTCGGGAGAGTTGTGACTGCCAAGGCTACTGGACTTCACTTGGAGGAAGGCAAGGGCAACCATGCAGATATCGAGCACATCGTACGATACTGCAAGTGCGACTGTCAGCTCTAGTGACTGAACTCATTGTGCTTCGGTCGAGTGCAATATATTCCAAACTGTATTGAGTGACGCTGTCGGCAGATCCATAACTTGAACGCGCATACTGTGAAAACCCGCTTACTTCCTCGTCCTGCTCCTCGTCTGCGCATATCGCTGCATTGGATCAGATCGAACGCTTGTATCTTGAGCTCAGCGAAATTGCGCGAAATCAACTCGAGGATAGATCACAGTACGAGCAGGAACACCAAACACCACCCCAATCATGGACGTCTCAGCCTTCGCCCTCGTCCATATTCCCCAGATCTCCGCCACAATCGGCCTCGTCACATTCGCGCTCGCGAGGAACAAGCTCACGCCGGCAGGCATCCTCGCAGCTATAGCAGTTGCTATTATTCACATGACCTCACCCTACTCGGTATTCTTCTGGCTCCTGGTCCCCTTCTTCCTCCTGGGCGTCCTCGTAACGAAGATCGGCCACGAAGCGAAAGCACGTCTCACGCAGTCATCGATCGGCTCTAGCGGCGGCGAAGGCGCCAGGAGTGCAGTACAAGTCTTCTGCAATGCTGGAGGAGCTTGTATCTTGATTGCACTGCATGCATGGCTGGCGACGAGCTCGCCGTTCATGTCTTTACGTGGTGGCGTTGTGCCAGGCATCTACGCGCCGAAGTTACAAAGAGTGCTGCCTGTGGGTATCATGGCGCACTATGCTGCTGTGGCTGCCGATACGTTCGGATCCGAGCTGGGCATCCTGGCGAAGTCGAGTCCGGTGTTGATTACGGCGCCTTGGAAGAAAGTGCCGAAGGGGACCAACGGCGGTGTGACGATCGAGGGACTAGCATTTGGCCTGCTGGCAAGCTTTCTCATCACTGTAATTGCACAGATCGGGGTGATGACTTCACAGCCTTTCCGAGCATTGGACACGTCCACTGGGTTGCTCGTGATTGGTGCAGGAGTTGCAGGAAGTCTGCTTGACTCGTTCCTCGGCGCTACTGTGCAGGCTACAGTCACTGACAAGGGAAGCGGGAAAGTAGTTGAGGGTCCCGGTGGCCAGCGGGTGAAGGTACTCGAGGGAGGCAGTCGTGTGCAGCTCGGCAGGGACATCCTCACGAATAACGGCGTGAACTTCACGATGGCAGCGCTGACCAGTGTGGGCGCGATGGCAGTTGCGTTTGCGCTAGACTTAGGCCTCTAAGCCGTCGTCTGCTTATAGACACATTGTTACGCGATGAACGGCCTCGTGGGATTAGACGATCTTACAGCACACTTCCAGGCATTCCCATCAGCAATGCTTCACATCTCTCTCCCTTCCTCACCATCTCCTGTGTCGTAGGCAAACATAGCAACCCGTTCGCCCCCTTGAAGCTCCCGATCCTCGAACTTCTCTGCCCGCCAGTACTGCTCGCCCGCAATGCACCGTCACTTCCTACCGTGATCAGCACTCGATGATACTCTGCTCTCTTAGTATCGCACCTCACGTCTTGCTCTACCACCACACTCACCCTAGGTAACCCAACCGGGTTGATCCCGCCCATCTTATGCAGCGCCGGAAGCACAAACAAGTGGTACGTCACAACCGCACTCGCCGGATTGCCAGGTAGCGAGAAGATGACTTTCGTCATCCGCTCGCCATCGTTGGTCTTGAATGGCACAGTAGCGAAGGTCGTCGGCTTGCCAGGCTTCATACTCACGCGCCCAAAGTGAATCGTGCCACCTAATTGTCGCTCGATCGTAGGTTTCAGTAAGTCCAGCTCGCCCATCGACACGCCGCCCGAGGTCACGATGACATCTACACTTCTCATGGCGCTGCGGAGCGTCTCTTCAAGGGCACCGGGCTTGTCAGAGGAGATACCGAGATCCACGGCTTGGAAGCCGGAGTTGCGTATTGCTGTGAGTAGGGTAGGGCGGTTAGTATCTCGTACCTCGCCCAGACGTAGTTCGCCTGGACGATCGTGGGGTATGATCTCGTCGCCAGTACTCAGTACGCCAATGATGGGTTTGCGGTACACTTTGACAGTCTGGGTGCCGACCGAGGCGAGAAGACCGAATTCACCGCCTACTGAGGTGATGCCTTCGCCTCTCCGCATCACAACCGCGCCAGCTTCTACATCTGAGCCGACTTCTCGAACGTTCTCGCCGGCCTTGATCTCGGAAGTCAAGATCTCGATCTCTTTCTCCTCTGAGCCATCATCTGTCGTCGAGCGTATCAGTGTATCTTCTACCATCACAACAGCAGTGGCACCGTTCGGGAGTGGTGCGCCAGTTGTTATACGTGCGATCTCGCCGATACTGAGCTCCGGCACTTCCTTCGCTTCGGCGTGAGAGATGCTGACGACTGGAAAGATGCCCTTCGTGCTTGGGACCATGACATGATCGGATGCGACGATAGCGTAGCCATCCACTATACTGGCGCGGAACGCCGGTACTGCTTCTCGGGCTGTCACGTCTTCCGCAAGCACACATCCGACGAGAGTCTGGTCCACAGGAATGTCAATAACCTCAGCTGCGGGCGTATGCTGTGCGATGAGCGACAACGCTTCGTCTACAGCAAGCATTGGGTAAGGTGAGTCTCTGTATCGTTTTGTCGGACCTGCACTCGGATCATTCGATGTCGGCCGGTCTTCCGGCTTCGTATGGGCTACCGGGCCCGCATGACCTCCATGACCATGGCCATTCCCGTGGTTGTGATGGTGAGGATGAGCTCCAGTCTTCGTTGCGGAAGCTACTTGAACACCTGCATCCTTCTCTAGCTTTTGGGTCCCTCCAATATGTAGATTTCGAGAATCGGCTCCAGCCGCTTGTAGGCAGGCGTGCGGCAGTAGCTTCAGAATCGATTGAAGATTCTCGACAGCACCTTTTGGTGAGCCGGGCAGTGTGATGATCAAGGACTTGTTGCGTACTCCTGCAACTGGACGAGACATGACAGCAAAGGGAGTAACCTGAAGAGACGCTGCGAGCATGCCATGGACGAGACCAGGCGCATGCTTGTGAATGAGTGGCGTTACGGCCTGATGTCTACTTAGCTCCCGTGGCTCCGATCGTACTGCGGGCTTGACTGTACCTCAGGTGTGACATCTTTCTGGGCGAAGCCAGTGCCGCCGCTCGTGATGATGAGGTTTGCGAAGTCCTCGACATCAGTGCAGCCAGTGATCGCTCGTTGAATTGCGAGGACATCATCAGAGACTATGCACGTTTCCTCCGCAGTCCACCGATCTCCCCCTTCGGTCGTGAAGACCTGACGTAAAGCGGGTATGCATTTGTCGGTCGAGGCATCTTTGCTCGCTGTGTCCGATACAACGATGATCGCTACCCGCAGCTTTCCACTCATCGCGACGAGAAAGTAACAATAAGTACATTACGGAGCTCACCTCATGTCGAAACATGGCAGTCCATTCGGCAGTCTCCCCGTCGTTCCCCGCTGCACTTCACGACACGCTCGCGTGACCAAACATCCTTCCAATATATACTCCGTGAACCTTGTTCGCCGATTCTTAACAAGGCGGCAACAAGTGGACGATGCCCAATGGTGGCCTCAGCAGGCAGTCCAGTCGCAATCCTCTACTACCACACCAAGACGACGATGCCTCAATCACATCCTTCCCAGAATTACCGCCACTCTCGCCAACAACGTCCCATCCGTCGATCTCGGTCACTGAACATCTCAATGGACTACTGGATCAGTCCGAGCCGACTATGTTTGATGAACGGCCTGCGGTAGATGCTGATGACCCTCGCACGCTCTCTGCAGCAGATCATGTTGTTGTGCAGCGTGTAGTGGATCATTACGGCGCGGTCAACTTGACGCAACGGCTTGCAAAATCCCTAGCTCAGCGAGATGCTCATGTCACTGCACTGCAACGGCTTTGTGAGGAGTTCAAAATTCCTGAGACTCGCGTCACCGAATGTGGAAGTCGAGTCAAGCAGGCTGAGCGAAGGCGGCTTTCTCTTGCTAAAGCGGCGAACGAGTCGATGACAGTTTCTGGAGCGTATGCGAAGTTAGAAGTAGGCGTAGCATTAATTTGAAACCCAACGGCAGCACTGACAGATTCTCGTAGACCTCTAGCATAGCACCTAGCACCGCTAGTGCTGGCGGAACGATCAAGGGCCTGACGAAGTTCTTTGGCGGTGTGCCAAAGCGTCGAGAGACAGTCGACCAATCGATGTGAGTGTCATCAAGGTCTCGTTCTTGCCTGGCAAATGCTAACATGATATTACCAGCACAGCAACTTCTTACAGATCAAACTCGATGTAAGCTGTCAATATACTAGGTGGTCCTTGCAATAGTGCGCTAATGTGATCGCAGAGCACCTATCACGAAACCTCGAACTCAATCCATCGACTCTCGCTCAGTCGCCAGTGCCGACACAAGCACGAGTCTGGGATGGACAGCCACTCTCTTTAACGGTGGCGCGAATCGACGTCCCTCCAAACCAACTCGAGAGCCGGTCGAGCTCCAAGCCCAGCATGATCAAGACACGTTACCACCGACTCTCACGGACACGACCACTCACGATCCACAAGAGGTAGACTGGAATCGCTTCATCCTCAAGCTACTCAAAGGTCGTCAATCTTCCGGCCAACAAGAAGCTCAAGGTACCATGTTAGGTGCTTCGCACTTCGGCCGAGAAGGCGCCTCTGGTCGTGCTAAGCAAGAGACTCTACATCGCTTGATTATTGGCGGCATTCCCAATCGACTCCGCCACGCCATCTGGATGGAACTATCGAATACCTATTCCCTTATAGATCCAGATGCTTATCGCAACTATCTCGCTCTCGGCACCACCGAAGTCCCCGCCGAGGAAATCGACGCCATACTTAAAGACGTGCCTCGGACACTGACCGAGCAATACTCATATTACGTCGACAAAGGACACACGAAGTTGAAGAACTTACTCATTGCGTTCGTAGCCAAGTATCCGGATCTAGGCTACACACAAGGCCTGAACATGATTGCCGGGCACCTGCTTCTGGCGATACCTGCGGAGGAAGACGCCTTCTGGGTGCTGTGTAACATGGTCGACAACTACTTCCCAGTCGGATACTTTTCACGTGATGCGCCAGTGGACGGCGCTCTGGCAGATAATGCTGTGCTCCGCGAGTATGTCCGTGAGATACTGCCGAAGCTCGACGAGCACTTGACAAGACTGGATATCGATTCACATTCGACGTTTCAGCCCGGCTGGCATCTGACTGCAATGTCGTCCCATCTTCCCAAAATTGCTCTACAGAGAGTGTGGGATGTATGGCTCTGCCTACCGAAGCAGCAAACGTTCCTATTCAACGTTGTGCTGGCGATGTTGAAGCTGAGGGAGGCGGAGATCTTGAAGCTGAAGTCAGACGCGGAATACAATGCCTTTGACTGGCGAGTGCCAGACGATGCCCCGAAAGCTGAGGAGCTGGTGAAAGCGGCTTTGCAGCTAAGGAAGAGAGTCGACGCAGAGCAAGTCGCCACCAGGCGAGAAGCCGAAGTGCGGAAAATGAGGCGATCCTCGAGCGTACGAGGCATGTGGTCTGCGGATTGATTATTGACAGCTATACACGTCGAGCAGTGCATGATGAAAGCATGCACATACACAACGCTACATGAGCATACAACTAACGCCAAGTCATGGTAGCTTATAACCTCGCACTCTCACTTCCCTTTCCACCCTGCGTGCAGAAACTAGCAAAGTAACCATTCAACGCGTCCACTGTGCCACTACTCTCCACCAGCTTAGCAACACATCCCACATACCCATCCGGCCGCACAACAACCACAGCAGGCTCCTCGATCTTGAAGCCCATCTTCTCGTGCGCTGCGGCTTTCGCGCCCTGCACCCTGATATCCACAACATCGTCGGCGTAGACGTGATCGTAGTACCTCGCCAGGAACTCCGGTAGCAGACCGTCTATGTCTATGTCTGGCCGCTTGGCAGCGAAGATCGTGGCGAAGGTGAAGAAGTGGCTGTGCGGGTTATGGCGTTCGTGCGGATCTACTGAGCTCTCGTCAGAGCGACGGTACGGCGCGAAGAACGAGTTCCGCTTTTGCAGGTTTGAGGAGAAATCCGCGATTGCTTTTTGGGACTTGGCTGAGGGTGTGCCGGCGAAGAGGTAGATTCTGTAGCTTCCGTTCAGTGGGATTTCCTGCTCCAAGTGTACCGGGTTGGCGTCCGAGACGCGGGTGACTGTTGCAGGTATGAGAATTCGGCCGGTGCGGAGGTTTGTGGTCTTCTTCTCGTTCGAGAGGAAGAGAGGATGCTGGAAGGGATGCGAGGGCGACCAGTTGAGGAGGTTGGGGTTGTAGGCTACGCCGTAGCCGGAGGTGAACTCGCAGGAGGCTTTGAACATTTTGATGAACTCGTTCTCCTCTGCAGGCTTATCGGGTGAGGTTTGCGTTGAGGCTGCGCCGACTTCGCCGGCGGATGGTTGGCGTTGGGAGAAGAGCTTTGCGTAGGCGGCGTCGAAGTTCAGTAGGTTCTCGGCGATGAGCTTGCGTTCGGATTCGTAGGATTTTAGTAGTGAGCGGTCTGCGAAGCCGGACTCGACGTGGTGGATCTTCCAGGCGAGGTTTTGGGCGTCAAGGAAAGCGGTGTTCATGCCTTGGCCTGCTTTAGGGGAATGCGTGTGGCAGCAGTCGCCGCCCATGAAGACACGCTCATCTAGGGTGTAGCGATCTGCGATGCCTTGACCAATGGGGTAGACGGAAAACCACTCCACGCGGTCCCAGGTGATGGTGTACGGCGCGAGGATCTTCTGGGCATGCTCTTGCACCTCTTGTTCCGATACTTGCTTTCGCGGGTCCCAGTCGGCGTCTGTCGACGATGCGACTTGGACATACAGGCGGACCATGTTCGCCTCTCTAGGGATGATCATGATGGACCCAGCGTCGGAGTGGATCGTGCATTTCATCTGCTCACTGGTCAGCCTCGGTTCTCACTCAAGCCACCACAACAGCATGCCATACCTTTATATCCGGGAAGTTCGTCCGCACAACTCCATCCATCACGCCCCAAACATGCGCAATAGGATCCTTGTGCGTAATATTCACTCCTAATTGCTCCCTCACGAAACTCCTCGCACCCTCTCCACTGAACAAATACTTCGCCCTCACCTCCTCGGTCTCCTTCCCATCCACGTGCGTCATGCTCACTCTTACAGGATAAGTGATATCTTTCCCGTCATTCTCGAACCCCGTAATCCTCCATGGTCGCTGCAAATGCACCCCATTATCCTCCATATCCTTGATGAACACCCTCTCGATCAGACCCTGATGCAGCAGCGTCGTGAACGGATACCGCGCGTCTATGAACGCGGGACAGCTTGCCCATGTTCCCGTTCGGTGGATGCCCTTCTGACCGTTCTTGGGGTCCCAGAACGCGACTTCATAGACTTTCGCAGGCTCGTTCTCCATTATCGCGCGTTTGAGACCCATGTTCCGCAAGAGATCCAGGGAGCGGGGCTGAATCCCATCGGCGCGGCCAGTAGGTGTGGGCTCAGCGCGCATGTCGATATGCTTTATCTTGTAATTCCAGCGGGCGAGGCATGTCGAGAGAAGAAGGCCGACGGGGCCGGCGCCGACTATGACAATGTCGTAGTTTTCGGGCGCCATGGTTGCTTCGGTTGTAGGAGAGCAAGAGCAGAACAGTTCGCCTTCTGCGACAGGTCGACCGGTGGTGTGGCTGTGGTACAAGCAGCTAGGTGTAGCTATAATGTGCTGCACGACGAGAAGAGGGCAATCTTGTCTTTACCAATGGTATCAAGAAGGCAAAGAAATCGATGATAGCGAATGAGGAAACAGAGGCTGAGACGTCCACTATATCGTCTCCATCTCACTTACCTCATACACCACCCGCGTAGCTACGGCATACAAATCGGGAACGCATCTCACACGCAAGCAAAGTCCCTTGTCGCGTAGCCGGCGCGACAGAGTGACCAGATCGGTGACGAGAGTGGGCCCCCGCTTGCAACGGCTGCACATTCGGGAGATCTACACGTGATCAACCAAGCGCGGAGGTGAAGCTTGGCATTGACTTCATCGGAGTTGGTGGGCGGACGGAAGCTGGAACGCACCACAGTCTACAACGCATGATCGTCCAAGTCGGAGAAAACTCGCGGCAATCGTGCCGTACTATGGCAACATGGAAGTGGACCAAACATGTACACAACAAACTCTATACACCATTTCCCAGCACTCACTAATACCTCTCCCCCATTCTCCCATACCTCCTCATCACATCCTCCCTTAACAAATCCCTCGCATCCCCTCCCCTATTCCCTGTGTAAGTCCTAAGCCGCGATCCCCTACTCCTGAAATCAGTATCCACATACTCTGCCGCTGCTCTTCGATTAGACTCCCTGTGGCGATTCAGCTCCCCCTCGTGATACCTCCGCCTGAACCCATCATCATTCCGACTCCCATAAGGATCACGAGCAACCGATCGACGACGATAGTTCTCCTCCAGGTACCGCTCACAAGCCGCGCGATTGTCCTCACGATACAAGTTCAGCTGACCCTGGTGGAAGCGGGCACGCTCGGCTTCGCCTCTGTCGCGGCGTGGGGAGGGGCTACGAGCTGCGCGGTGATGATGATGGGAGGAGCGACGGCGTCCGCCACCTCCGAAGCCGAAGATGTTGCGCCCTGCAGGTGGTGGCGAGGGCGCGAGACTGCGGCGGGTGCGAGGGTCATTGTAGTGGTCTGGGTCCCGAAGTGTGCTATATGTTCGGTGGGAATGTTGCTGCTCGCCGCCGCCATAGCCGGTTGGGCCACCGTAGACGCGCTGGGCGTCGCGGGCGAGACGATCCATGGATGCTGCGTAGACTTGACGCCGTATCAAAGCTGTGATTTCTTGGCCTGAGGAAAGTCTGCCTGACGGTACGTCGTTTGGCCCGGAGATGCAGCGCACTTGCAATGCGCCGACGACAGTCAAGGTCTATCGCGAGAGCCTAGTGGTGTGCTGTCGCATCGCATAAATTGTCGAGCATGCCGTTTCATGATGATCCACCTCATGCTCTGACAAAGAAAGTGACCGGAAACGTCTACTCCTCTCGAACTCCGGAGACTGTTGCCAACACAATGAACGAGACAATGAATGTGCACCCTACCTACGACCGCTACAGTACGGAGTCGGTATTCAGAGCATCGCGTACTGACGCGAGGTTCAAGGGACCGAAGAGGTGATCGGCTTTGCGAGGACTAACATGAGCATCCCCCGCGACGAGCGTATTGTCGACCTCCGTTGTGGTACTTCGGGTAAAGCACGGCTAGCTGTGTTGTCAGTTGGTAATTTGCAAGTCTGACCATGATGATCGATGGTTGTGCCGTGGTGATATAGAGTCTATTTCGTTCCTTCGTCACCTGTACTTTGGTGTCATGACGCAATCAACACAGCCATCGCACCAGCGCAGCCGGCTGCTAATACGCCATGAACAATGGCCGCTGGCGCTGCAGCAGCACTGCTTGTTGCCGCTGCGGCGCCACCAGTACTCGTTGCCGCACTGTTCGCAGCACTCGTCGCAGTACTCACAGCTCCCGTTTGCAGACTCCCACCATCCGGTGCATTAGCTCCAGTAGCGCTCGTGATGCTCAACCCACTGATCGTTGCTCCATTACTGGCAAGGACTTGCACTCCCACGGCTGTCTGCGTGACGGACACAATGGAGCCCGTTGGCGCGCCGGAGATGCCAGCAGCTATGAGTGCCTCAGCACCATCAGGCGGCGAGGGGATGTCAAAGTTGGTACTGAAGCCATCCGCGCTGATGAGGCTAGCATTGCACTTCGGCGGCTGGAGAGTAGTTGCGGTGTTATTCCGGCTCTCGATAAGAGTCAGGTTCAACTGACTGTACTTGCCCTCCAACTCATCGTAGTCTCCTCGCAGTTGGGCAGAGCCATCAGGAAAGGAGATGATGATGCCGTAATTCGCTGTTTCTTGCGTCCATTCGTAGACTAGCCCGCCACTCATGACTGTCATCTCGGGTCCATAGAGGGTAGTAACCTCATCAAAGACTCGGGGTTGCGGGTCATTGCATCCATACTCTGAGAAGAACACTGGGATTGTCGTGTTGCTGAAGATTGCGACGAGCTGGTCGTAGCCTGAAGT
>KZ111144.1:353205-378413 GCA_002077045.2 Rachicladosporium sp. CCFEE 5018
GCTTCTCGGGATCAAGTTGGAGCATGTTGCCGATGAGTCTGCGAATGTGTTCGTCGTCGATCTTGCTGAGTAGCGTGACTGTTGGGTCATACTCCCCCTTACGATACCTGAACAGCTGGCTAAGGGTGAAAGTGGGTGCTTCTGTGAACAGCTCAGCCAGGACACATCCCATGCTGAAGACGTCCATATTCCACTGCACGACGTCCTTCTCACTGGGCTTCTGGCCTGCGGGCAAGAAACGCTCTGGAGCAAGGTAGCAGGTCCGTCTCGCTGAAGTATCAAAGAACGTCGAGAACTCAGCCGGATTGTCTTCTGGCAGATAGACAGGCTTGAAGGCAGATGAGAAGTCGGTGAGGAACGCCCAGCCCCAGGACGTGACCAATACATTCTCAGTCTTGATGTCGCCATGGTAGATGCCCCGATCGTGGCAATCCCTCACGGCGCAGAGGAGCTGGAAGGCGATCCACTTCTTCTCGATCGATTCCAGGAACGGCCGTGTGCTTATTCGATCGTATAGCGAGCTGTGGATGTACTGTCGGACGAGGACGCCAACGCTGCTCGTCTCGATCACACGCTGGTAGGGCAGCACATTCGGAACGTCCGCCAGCAACTTCCGCTCACGCCGTAAAGCTTTCGCGATGTCGCTAAATGAGATTTGCGCTCCTGGCTTGTTGCATACCTTCGCAACGACGATACCTGACTTGTGTCTCGCACGAACAGTCCTTAGAAAACGCGCGCCTTGCAACCCTTTCTCGAAGATGAGATCTGCAAGTTCAGGTGTCTCGATCGCACTTGGACCAGCCGGTAGTGTTGTCAGGGAGTAGCCCTGCCCCATGTTGGCAGTCTATCGTGGTGCTTCCGGGTATTGCTGCAGGCGAAAGCAGCCTGGACTAAGGCGCAATCGTCTTTGCATCGCGATGGTTTCCGCGAAATGTTCGCAATCATCAACAGTCGCCGTCACGAACGCGTACTACGATGGAAGTTCAGGGGCAGTCGCGTTGATACTTTGGGACAGACACAAGTTCATCACGAGTGCAGTCCAGAGTCAACTGAAGTCAAGGTGTGGCGCGAAGATTTGCCAAGACATACTGTGGCGCATGAACTTCACGCGATCGAGGAAGATGATGGAAATGAGGGTCCATTCTAATTATGCGATCCTCGACGGCTCTACGACTGCGGCAGACTGCTGTCACTCAGTCCGGCCGCTTGGGCCTCAGTGAACGAGGACCGGAGAACTCCGCACGCCTGCATTATCTGGCCTTTGATTTTGTGTGCCCGTTGGCCTCCCACTTCGGCCATATTCCATCTGAAGCATGCTTATGAAGGCAGGTACTCTACTTCGGTCCAAAGCTGCCCTTCTTCGCCAAGATAGCCTCCTCCTCATCCTGAAGCTCCTTGTCGATCTTAGCACCCTTTGACGGCTCGTTGCCGTGGTTCTTCGCGGGCAGGGTCGGGTCCTTCTTCAGCTCCTCAACCTCCTTAGGCTGCTGCTCTCCCTCCTGCTCGCGCTTAGCTTCACGCGCGAGCCTGTTGGCGATCGAGCGCTCGTCCTCTGGAGAGAATCGTCAGTCTCAGCTTCCTACAGGGTGCGCTACCATGCCAGTGGGCTCAACGTACTTGGGTCATCGGCGTTGTGTGCGTTCTCCTTGCCCTCGTGGAAGCGCTCGGCTTGGTTCTTCTCGGCCTCTGGGGCATTCCGCTGTTGAATTGTCAACAGGGAAGGCTTCGTGAAACTTGAATAGAGCGTACCTGGTCACCAGCTTCCATTGCACTAGACATGATGATTGATTTTCAGGGACTGTCTTGGTAGTTCTTGTGTTATGTGAGAGCTGTGTGTCGATTGTATGCCTCGAAACAATGACGACTTCACGCACGAGACTCCAATGTGAAATTCTGAGGGGCAGATGCGGTGATGTCATTGCTTGGCTCTGTGAAGTCAGGTCGTACACTTCCAGCAGCGTAAGAAGCTGCAATGACATATGACCCTGATCTACCGCTCAGCAGTTCATCACGGATCTGAGCCCATTCGCACTGAAGCGAACAACGTGGTAAGGAACTCATGGCTTGCGCATGATGATTGATTGACCGACTGGTGCCCGCTGAGGTTCATGAATGCTCCCCGGCAGCCAACATGTCACGTCGCGGCCGCATCCATCTCATGGACATTTCAGCTGCCTCCCGACAAATAAAATCCTACAGGAAGGTGAAGTGAGAGACTGATGGGCCATCATGATCACTGATGCGTCCCTGAGGTGGGAGACCGAGGTGCTGCTTAGGCCACGGCTCTGCGTCCGTAATAACAGTCCGGCCCTACGGTAATCCTGCTCGACAGTACAGTACAGAAGCCAAGATTCGAGAGGCTGCCGGATGTGGTGGCTTGCGAAAGCGAGACAATGTTCAAGTCTGAGCGCGATCCGTGACTCCAGATTAAATTGGCATCGAACACATGGACTTTCCGGCAGTACTGACTTGAGAGTTCGAAAATGTACGGTATCATAACCACTCTTGCACAATGACCATCGCTACAACGCAGCGACACCCTAACGACTGTTGTGGTCAATCCCTAGCATTGATTCGAAATAAGCATTGCTATTGCTGGGGTGCCTTAGACAGCTCAGCCCACGACTCAGCCGCGCTGCTGACACGCAGGATGAACACCAAGCTTACTCCGGCCTACGCAAGCCTACCAAGCTCACGCTGAGAGCAATGCTTGTCGTTGATAATCACCAACATAACAAAAGCGATCGAGGCGGTCTCCTACTGGCTTGTTGCCCTAGTGCTGATGCTGATGTGACTCGGACAGGCCCTCTAGATTCCGAGCACGTCTTGCTCGGTCAACTTTACGAGCGATATACACACGAACCATGCTCGGCAGTGCTGCTCACTACTGCTGACGCCCAAGGGTAACGGTCCAGCCCTTGTTCAGTTGGTTATGATCCTCAGGTACTGTATATATGATGGTAGTCTTCTTCGACCAGACAATATCTCCTCAATCTCCATCCACAACTTCCCGAACTCTCAGACCTAGAACACTCACCTTCACACTCATACCAGACCTAGATTACTCGACCAATAAAACCAGTCATGTACGCCAGCATCGCTACCGCCCTACTGGGCGCCTCCGCTCTCGCAGCTGCTCGTCCCAGCGAGGAGAACAAAGGCTGGGGCACCACCTCCTCATCTACCACTGAGTATGCAGCCATGCCTTCCAGCACGCAATCTCATGGATGGGGCTGGGGTAACAAGGGCGGATCTTCCACATCTTCCGCCGCAGACGCCGGACAGAGCGCCTTCAGCTTCCCGCTCCCCAACGGCTTCCCCAATGTGTCGGCATCAGCACTGAAGGACCTCGAGATCGCCGCACAAGGCGTTCCCGGCAATGGCGCTGCGCCGATGGTCAGCGAAGATGCCAAGACATCGTTCCGCTTCATCGCGTTCAACGAGCTGTTCGAGGTCGCATTCTTCACCGAGCTAGTTAACAACATCACGAGCGGCCACTACACCGTGCCGAATGGCCAGTCCGCCAACGTCCTCCGCGCCCTTCACGCTGTTCAGGCTCAAGAGGAGATTCACGCCCTCGGTGCCAACAACCTCCTCAGAGCCAACGGCGCCAACCCAATCATTCCCTGCAAATACGACTTCCCAGTCGATAAATTCGAAGACGCCATAGCACTCGCCAGTACATTCACTGACGTCACCGTTGGTACACTCCAAGATGTCCAAAAGACTCTAGCAAAGGACCAAGACCCCGTCGGCACCATCCAGCTCATCGGCTCTGTCATCGGTCAGGAAGGCGAGCAGAACGGCTTCTACCGCAACCTCAACGGCAAGATCCCTTCCGCCCTGCCATTCCTCACGACCTCCAAGCGCGAGTTCGCGTTCAGCGCCATCAACCAGAACTTCATTGTCCGCGGGTCGTGCCCGAACCTCGGAGACATCAAGCTGCCTATCTTTGCCAAGCTAGACGTTCTGAATGTCAACCCCAACCAGCAGCCCGTGAACACGACCTTCAAGTACGCTGCTGATAACGACAATGTCTACTCTGGCAACCCGGACGATTTGAGCTTGGTGTACATCAACCAGCAGACTCTTCCTATCGTCCTGCCGCTTAAGATGCCGCAGCAGAATGGCAACACCTTGAGCTTCGAGGCCGACTTCCCGGGTGACTTCCCGTTCCACATGAACGGCTTGACCATCGCTGTTGTCGCGAGGGGCAAGGACTTCAAGAGTGTAAATGATGTTGCTGCTGCAACCTTGTTTGGCCCGGCTTTGATTGAGATCAACTAGAGCGTATGGGATGACGAAACTCAGGGCAAGCGAAGAGGGAACTGGGACATCTTGGACCATAGCAAGGGGTGGCGTTGACAGGCGTTTGGCGTTAGCATCTTCCTCCTACCTTTACATAAATGCCTACAAAACCTTCGGACGACCTTGCGTCAGCTGCAGTCCTTGGTGCATTCACTTTGGCAGCTTGGATCGACTCAAGCACGATCTAACCCCAATCTGAGCTATTGAGGGTGCTCTGCAGACGTCAACTTACCATTATGCATCAACCCCGGTGCCATAATCTTGACGCTACGCAATCTTTCCCGGCACAAACGGCAACCCAGCACTCAACCCACCATCTACAGCCCAAGCCTGCCCATTAACATAACTTGCACTTTCGCTCCCCAAAAATGCCACAACCCTCGCGACCTCATCCGCCAGTCCTCCCCGTTGCAGCGGATTCAACTGTCCAATCTTCCTTTCACTCCCTCTTTGCCGCGCCATCTCGTACATGATACTCGTCATTCCAGTCTCGATGATGCCAGGGCAAATGGCGTTACAGCGGATGCCGGTGCCGGCCATTTGATAGGCGACTGTTTGCATTATTGAGATGACGGCGGCTTTGGAGGCGGAGTAGTCTGTTGCGCCGGCATTTGAGCGGAGACCAGCGACTGAAGCTGTGGCTATGATGCTGCCGCCGGGATGGGGTTTGGAGGGGGAGGTGTGCAGCATGCCGCGGGCTGCGTGCTTAGTCGCCAGGAAGACGCTGCGATCATGTCAGTATTTGACAGCTCGGTATGCTGGACTCCTCAGCTCCAGCTTCAAGATGTCCACTCACCCTAGGGCATTCGTCCTCATAACCTTCACAAAGTCCTCCGCACTACTCTCCAATATCCTTCCCTGTGTGATACTGATACCCGCATTGGCAAATACCACGTCCAGTCTCCCATACTTGTTCACAGCCTCGTCCACGACCCCAGCAACGTCCGCCTCTTCGCCCGCATCGACCTTCCGCGTGTGTATCTCGACATCCGGGTAAAGCGACTTGAGCTCGCGCTTGTGAACATCTAGATAGTCGGTCTGGTAGTCGCAAATGTAGATCGCCTTTGCGCCATTTCGAGCGAATTGGTGGACTGTTGCACGGCCAATTCCTTGAGGCGAGTTGGCGCCAGTGACGATTATGACTTTGCCGGCGACGCTACTAAAGGAGAGTGAGTAATCTAGTCGCAAGGAAAGGCGAGATCGAAGCTTACGGCCCTACATCGTCCTTCGCGATCTTCGGTATCCGGTTTATGTTCTCAAAGGTGCCAAAGTCCGAGGGTTTGGGAGGGTTTACGAGCTGTTCGCTGAGGGCTGCGAGACGGGCTTTCGGGGCGGAAGACATATTGAGGAAAGAACAAAGACGATTTGATATAGGAGATAAACTTACTTCGCGCAGTGCGTATAGAGCTCTACATCGTATATGCCATTGGTGATTGTATCGGAGGAGGAAGAGCTGAAGCTGAGGCGTTGCCTCGGCTAGAATTCACAGCACGTGAAACTTTGGTAGAAGACGCAAAATGGATCGCAACGTGAGAGAGGAACAAGTGCGTGAGGTATGCAAGCCAGCTGATATAGAAAATCGGCATTGGGGTACATTCATAGCTCCTCATCATGTCCACGCATGCGTTCCACCCAAAGTCGGCCATCCCACATGCATCACATGTCTCCTCTAGACTACCATCCTACCCCTGCATGCGGCACCTCACTGTGCGCGAGCGACTAACTCCACGGTTGCATTCAACGCAGTCCCTGATGTTTCGAGTCCCCGATCTCAGGCAGCCCATGCCTCGTTGATTCTCGTTATCGTGCGGGGACGGCCGACTTCTTGGCCGTCGGTCATGGCGTGGCCGTCGGACTGCTGATGGTGGCCAGCGCGGTCACCGTCGTATCGCTCTCTTGCACAACGGAGGCCGTGATCTGTGTGGAAGCCGATGCCCTCAGTTTGTCGGAGACTCTCGTACTATTCCGGCACCGCGGCGACGTGGCGCTTAGTCTTCTCATAAACTTCACTTCATCATCGTAACTTCGTTTCGTCTCGTAAGACCAGGTACTTCAGACCGGTCTGCTCCGTGGCTGTGGTCTGATTATTTCTGTGTGCAGCCACTCACGACTTCCTCCGGAGCGAGAAGCCTCTCAGCCTCGTCTTGATCGGAGCCATATGAGGTGAAGTAGGGGATTGCGTGTTCGATGCCCCGTGTTGCTGGTCTCGTTTCACGTCCATGGACTGTCCAGAGCCTTTGCGACTCTCACTGGACCTACTGCTAGTGGACTCCGAGCGCTGGCGAGTCTCGGCGAGTACAGCTTCCAAACTGACATTGTTGTGCGAGTAAGGCGCTGCGGTCGTGTCGAGCAGCTCGACGAACTTGGAAGGCATGATTGCTCAATCGTTCAGTACTTGGATTCTCGATGTCTTCGCGCGCAGGGCTGGCAAGTTTTGGGTGTTGGTGTCCGATCGAGTAAAGAGGAAAGTAAAGATCTCGATCGCAGACTAGGAGTTTTTACCGCCCGCTAGAGTATCCCAGACAGACTATCAAACAGCAATAAAACACATTGCACTCACATTAAACACAGAGCCCGTCCAGACAGGCGTTCCTAGAAGTATATGCAGATCTCACACCACCTCGGCGCGGGTCACGAGCCAAACCCCGAGAAAACAACAAGGGCCACGCGACACCCATGGCCGCGTGCTCTGCTGCATGAATGCCGAGAAGCCGACGCCGTGGTCGGAGAATACGTGGTTTTGATGGCGCATGTTCGGTACCCTACCTCTGTTAACTTTGGCGCCTGGCCGGTACAGTGCGGTGATGACGGTGATGATGTAGATTAGGGCAGAGAAGACGTGTCTTGCATGAGGTGTTTGGCAGAGTTTCGGGTGTCGTGCGAGGTGCGAGGTAACGAAAAGAAGGGTCTAGTGAGATCCACTGAAAATAGATCGAAGTTCTAGATCTCTGTGTTCGTCGGCTACGGATGTAAGGCGGTAAGGGCGGGCCGAAGCTGGGATCCTTGAGCGCTTTTTGGGTCGCTCACATTCGACGTTTGTTAACGTACGGGAGGCGATAACGGAGAGCAGACGCCGAGGATCTCAAGTATTGTGGGTGACCGCAGCTATCGTGGGAAACCATCTTGTATACTCTCACCCCTTCCGTCACTACCGTATATGGGTATCACAAATGACCGTCCTGTCCTTCCCTCCGCATCATGTCCGTCCGCCAGTAATGCCTGTCATGCCTCTTATCCTCGTCTGCGTTAGCTCCGCCCACTTCTTGCAATTCCGAGCACGGCGCGTCGCATGAGCGGTGTCGACGAGCCTCGTCTCATGTGTCGCTCGAGGCGTGTTCCTGCCGAACGCAGTTGCCGGAATGTCAATACAGGCAGACCTGTCAGTGACGCGACTGCTCAGGTGATCCATAAACAAGCTCATTCATGATTCTGGCATCCCTGTTCAAAGTCCTTGATCGTCACAGCGTGGCTCATACAAAGTCCGCCGAGTACGAGAACCCTCTGAACTCCTCCTGCATAGCCTGGCTCAACACTGTAGTTCAAAAGTCAGCATAATATCCTTTCTCGGACCCTCAAGGACATCGGACTTACCACTTTGCACCGGCGTCAGAACCGGCGTCACACTAGTGAATTCGCTGTCGAAATTACTCGTATCCGCCCGTCCCTTCACAGTCGGCACGAAAGGCGGCGCGCCCTTCTTGGCATAAACATCCTCCCACACCACGCCCCTAAAGAACGCGTGGGACATGATTTCCTGCGCATCGGTAGGCCCACTTCCTAATCTCAACTCCGGCTCGCGCGTGAGCAATTTCTGCAAGATAGACACCGAGTCGCGTGCCATGTGAATCGGGTAGAGCGGCTCGTCGGCTAGAATAGCGTCGTAGATCTCGTCCTCGTCTTCGCCGCGGAAGGGCGATTGCTGGAGCAGCATTTGGTAGATCAGCACGCCGAAAGCCCACCAGTCGACCGCACGGCCGTACTTCTTGTCTAGCAGAATCTCCGGGGCCATGAACTCAGGCGTACCACAGAATGTGGAGGTAGTAGACCCATACCACATGTCCTCCTTGCACAACCCGTAATCTGCGATCTTGATGTGTCCGTCAAGCGTGAGCATGATGTTGTCGAGTTTCAGATCGCGGTAGATGACGCCGTTTTCGTGCAGATACTTGAGCGCAAGGCAGACTTCGGCTGCGTAGAATTGTGCGCGCTTGGTGCCGAACTGGCCGCGCTGGATGTGCAGCATGAGATCGCCACCCGCTATGTATTCCATGACGAAGTAGACTCTCGTCTCGGTTTGGAAGCAGGCGTGGAGGTTTAGAAGGAAGGGGTGGCGTTCTTTGTTGGCGATGAGGAGGACGCGTTTCTCGGAGCGAACGGACTCGACTTCGTCGTTCTCGATGATAAACTCTTTCTTAAGCACTTTGATGGCGTAGAGTTGCTTTGTCGTTTTAGTCTCCGCGAGCATGACTTTACCGAAGTTGCCTTTGCCGAGGACGGCGAGGAAGTTGAAGTGGTCTAGGCCGATGCGGCGGCCAGTACCAGGCGTAGAAGCGGGAGGAGCGGCAATGCGCTTCTCGATCACTGGGGCTGTAATGGTAGGAGGCGGCTGTTGAGGTGGCGGCGATTGAGTTTGACGAGGCTCTGGCGTGGGTGGCTGTATCTGAGGAGGTGGTGGAATCTGCTGTTGATAAGGCGACTTGATTGGTGGTGCAGGGGGCTGCATCTGTTGCTGTTGCTGGTAGTTGGGATAGCCACTGACGGCAGCGTATGCCGAGGGATCGTACACCGGCTGCTGCTGTGGCGGCACATTTGGCATCTGTTTGCTCTCCTTGTAGCCATCTGCATACGGGCCCGAGGGCCTAGTCTGGTGACCTTGCTGGTAGTCAGTAGATCCACGGTTGTAGCCTGGTCGTGAGTCTGGTACAGGCGTCCGCTTGCCCGCAAGAGCAGCAGTTGCGGCGGCTGCGGCAGCGGAAGCCTGCGACGACTGTACTCTGTTCGGCGGCGGACGATGCTGGCTTTCAGGCGATGACGGTACACTGCCACTCGCCATGGATGCTCTCGCCGCATCAAGCGACGAGGCTCCACCCGGGCCATAGGAGCTTGTCCTCGGCGGCTGCTCATACTGATCAGAGTGCCTCTCCTTTCCACTACCATATGAGAATGGCCTCTCTCCTCGATCGTCAAGCTGCTGCGACTGCGCAGGACGACTGTCTGGTCCAGGCGCGAAGCTCTGAAGCTGCGGGGGCGGCGTCGGCCTCGAAGCAGCGGGAGCCGGCCTCAATCTAGTACTGTTCTGCAGCATCCTCCCCTTCATGCCTCTCAGCTCAGCCAAGATCTGATTGGCAGCCTCCATGCTCATGCCACAGAAGTCGGGCACGAAGTGCACGCAATTGGCGTGGCATGTCAGACCACACTCCTTACACTTTCGGGGCTGAGTTCGTCCAAGTGGGAGCATATACCCGCAGTGGCAGCACCAATTCGCACCCATATTCGAAAACGTGTCGAAGCGATGCGGAATGCGGTGATTAATCTTCTCCTCATCCGGATCAGTCTCGGCATTCGACTTGCTGATACACTTCGTCACGACCTTCTGATAGCAGTCCTTGTGACAGGTATAGTTGCAGTCCGCACACTGCATGCCCGCAGTATATTTGAGGAATCCACCACAGTAAGCACACCGCATGATGCTGTAGAAGTTCTGCAGCGAGAACTTGTGCCCATACTGCTCGATGACATCTTCTTTCTTCTGCCGCACAGCGCCTTTACGACCAAGACCAACATCGAAGGTCTTGCGGCCAGGAGTGGCTTTATTGAAGCCGAGTGTGATCTGTATACGGCCGACAGGCTCAAGAGAGAACCATGCATCGGCGTACACGGGACCAGTCTGCGCGTTAAGCCCAGATCCGGGTGGTCCTCCAGCAGAGCTTGGCACTGTGCCTTGAGCGCCAGGAGGTGGTTGGAATTGTGGACTGCCATCCGCCATCTTATCAGCAGACACCCAGCCAGCCTGGTTGAACTCAGCCTCCACCCTCTTCCTTCTCAGCTCGTCCACGAGATCGGCAATTCGAATCCAGCAGAGTCCGATAGGCACGGCATGCTCTCCAGACCTGTCATACACGGTGAACTCGATCTCGTTAGCCTTGTCCACATCGAACTCGTGTAGCTCATCCGGCCATCGATCGGTCCTTGTTGCCTTCGTCCTGCCCTTGAACACATCCTCGACCTTCATGATCACGAATGTCTCCGGTCCACGCTGGAATCTTCCAGTCGAGGCATGGTCCACATCAGCCACCGCATGTATCTTGACCGACAAATGCCCACTCAACGGCTTGCGCTGTGTCGGGACATCGAGACTATCGTCGTCCGCGGCATCAGCAAAGTCCACAACGTGCAAGTCTTCGTATCGACGTAATGCTTGCTTCAGCAGCTGGATTTTCTGGTTGCTCTCGACTCGCTTGCCCTCGGCGTCTGCCCTGCTCTTCCGATCGCCCTCCATTTGGTAGAGCTTGACCATTTTCTCGATGCCGTCTTTGTACTGCTTCTCCACACTTAGCTTGAACTCGATTTGTGACAGCATCAGCTGGATTCGAGGCCCGAGATGCGGTGTGTCGTATTTAATGAGGTCTGTATTATTGTCAGTATGCAATGCTCGAAATAACAGCAGCTCATGCCATGCTCACCTAGTTTGCTGTAATTTGGCCTCTGCCTCGGCGTCCTCTCGGGCGCACCGCCAACGGGTCTCGGTGGTATCAGTCCCTCTCCAGCCCTATCTCCATAGCCTGCTTGCGTATACCCGCCTTGCTGCTGCCTTCCCTGCTGCCCACCTCCATGCATCGGCGGCGGCGGCCCTCCAGCACCGCCACCTCCTGCACCAGGGCCTCCGTTACCAAGTCCCATCTGGCCCACACCAGATCCAACTAACCGCGTTTTGATGTCTTGCAGCGTTTGCTCGAAGTAAGCGATATTTCTGCGAGCATCGCGGATCTGAGATTCGACGCGTGAGTTCACGGCTGGATTGTTCGTCGCTTGCCGCATCTGATTCGCGGCGTTGATAATGACTTTCTCGCGCTCGATTTTACGGAGCAGCTCTTGCATGGCTGTGTCATCGCCGTTGTTCGCCATGATTGCGGTATGAGTGATCAATCACCGCGGCGGCGGGTGATATGGATTTCGTGTCGTTACAGCAGTGAGTCTCGTTGACTCTTCCCTGCCGAGTTGACCTCGATAGCCGCTCAGAATAGAGTCAAACAGAATACAGTGTAGCAGATATGCCTCACTCCCCAATCAGCCAGTGCCGTACGGCAAAGTCGCCCTCCCCCAAATCGGGCAAACAAAAACACCCCTCACACGAAAACCAACAACTTCCCTATTCTTCCAAGACTCTGCTGAGCTTAGCAACACATCTTCCCGTCGTGTCAGAGAGACAAGCACGTGCCGTGGCGGGCGTGAGGCGAATGTCGTCGTAAGTGGAGCGCTGGAGCTGGAATGAAGTTGGCCTGTCGATTGCGTGGGCTCCACTGTGCTGGACGCAACTCTCGCGGACTAGTGCCAGTATTTCCTGACCCCGCGGACGCCGTACGATAGCGATATGCCGCAATGTTGCTGCTGCGAGTCACACGTGCAAATCGACCTGGGTAAGCTGCCTACAGTAGGCTATATCACGGTGTATGGAATCAATTGGAGGCGATTCCACTATTTGCCTCGTCTCGGTGTTCACTCCACGCGTCGTGTCACTTCGAACTTGTTGTTGGGAAAGTGGAGGGGTGTGATGTCAGCGCAGAGGATATGGTTGTCACTGACGATAAGGTCTGTCCGCTTTCTGCTCGAATTGCACTCATCGTTAGAGGTCAAACATTCTGTTGAACCCCAGTCGATGCTTCGAACCTCTGGGAAAGCTTGCACGAAGATATTCTCCGATAGTGCAGGCCAGGTAGTGAATTTGTATCTATATCCTGACGATGGTGTTGGACTCCAGTTTAATGAGCATGGTGAACTCGAAGCATGCGGTTAGGCTCTTCAGCTTTCAACACCACCCAAACTTCTCACTACACACCCAGTCCACATCCTCTCCACTTCCCTCACCATACCACCTCAGACTGCAGATGCTTTCCTTCTCCCTCGCCACCACCTTCGTCTCAGGTATCACTGCATTCGCAGCCTCAAGTGCAAGTGCAGTAGGATTCCAGAGCTCCACGTGCTGCATGTTCCAGTCCTTCGCCTCCCTCTGCGCGGCAACAAGCAGGGCAGAGATCTGACGGACAACATTGTCTTTCCCTGCATGGCCATTCGTCTGTGACTGGGAAGTCGAGGATCCAGCAGCAGCAAAGCTATCGTATGCTGCATCTTCGACCACGAGTCGGAGTATGTGCAGTGTATCGTCAGCCTTCTCGCTGGGATTCGTCCAGACTTTCGTCCAGATACACCACGCCCGCTTGCCTTCCTCAGTGCCGACAATCGCACCTTTGATCGTAGGATTCCGTGAGTGGAGTTCCTTGGCGATGAAGTCTTCGCGTGCGTGATGCCAGTCGAAAGTCCGCAGGTCAGGAAGTAGAGCCACTGTAGTCTTGGGACTACTCAGCTTGGCAAGGCGAGAACGGAGCAGAGCTTCGTCGGCCTTGCAGAGGGGTGCGAGATCAGAAGCCTTAAGTGGCGACGACACCGGCAGCCCAGTAAGGGTGGCAGTTGACTCCGCAGGCAGATCAATATGCGAAGAAGGCATCGCCTTCCATCCTTTCGCAGCGTAGAAGCTCTGCCAGTGACGTTAGCATTTCGTTCGTCGCAGTCCCACCACAATCCACGACTCACCTTCCCAATATCGCTCCACAGCGCACTAAACGCTACCTTCTGCCCCTCACCCTTACCCCAGCCCTCCAACCTCTCTCCTAACAACTCCATCATCCGTCCCGCATACCCTCTTCCTCGCCTACTCTCCTCACAAAACACACTAGCCACTCCATGAGCTATAGTTTCCCTCACCTCCCCCTTCCCAGACTGGACAAGCGCTCCCTTGCGTATGCTCTCGCAGCCACACAGGACTCTGCGTTCTAAACTGCCAGGAGGAGTGTGGACGAGCATCCAAGCTGTGAGGCCATTGTCGCGTGTGAGGTCTTGGGTCAGGAGGAGGGCTTCGCGCTTGAGGTAGGCGTCCAGAGACAGGGCGCCGCGCCACTCGACGCTGTTGGCGTGTGTTTGGGCTAGATGCTCTTTGGGGGTTGCGACTACGAGGGATATTTCTGGCGAAGCAGCGTCTGGCAACGAGGTAGATATAGTCATGGCGGGTATGATTCTGCTCAGGGTGGGATGTGGGGATGTTTACAGTGCGCGGAAGGCACTTTGAAGCGGTCTTGAACGAGAGAGCACTGGTCAAACATTTTTCGTGATGTGGATATGTTGCAAGGACATGAGTCTAGGGCGTGTCTGTTCAGGAAGGTCCCCGCCATTGGTGTGTATCGAGGACATCTCTCGACGTTCCTCCATACCAATCGCGTGTACTCCGTAATATAATGCTATGCCCTCGTCTGGAGTGCATGTGATAGCTCGCATCTCTCTGTACGAGGCAGTCAGCCTGGCGTGAGCTACAGCTCGTACAGCGGCGGGCACTGGCTGCTCTTCGTCGATAGCATCGTCTTGAGGGGCAGAAGCCTAATGGTCCCAATGATGTGGTTCTAGCCTTGCGTGAGGCTTTCACCGGAAGGGCCGCACGAGGCTACACAGCAGGAGCGACTTTCATCTTGACCAATTTCATTTGAATCTCTTCGCCCATTCACGACACAAATCGTCCTCCCCCTCTCCGCAAGGACACTCAGACCGCCTTACATTCTTCACTGACTCCGGACGTTTATGCACTCCCGGACTCTCGACCACCATCTCGACAGATCCATACACTTCGGCGACAGCTCCGCAAACACTCTCTACACTACCACAGCATTGCTGGTGAACAATTCTGCACGCCCTAGGTCATGAATCCGAGCACTTGTCTCACCACATGAAGGACCGTCAGACAGTGAAGCTGGACTTCACCCCTTTTATATCAGGTTTCAGGCACCGCGAAGCTTCACACACCAGTCACTCCCCCGACTTGAATGACAGCAGTCTCAACGCTCTCTCCATACATTCATAGCCTGCTGCGTCCTCTACTATCTTCACATTGTGTGCATCAACCTACAGCCAGCTATAAGATGGCTACTGCACAAACCACCGGAGGAGCGCATCGCCATGTCATCGACCTTGTCAGCGACGACGAAAGCGATAATGGAGACGACTTACCACTCATCGTTGATCGTGCCGCAGCTGAGCAG
Organism: Rachicladosporium sp. CCFEE 5018; assembly: GCA_002077045.2. Taxonomy (NCBI): domain Eukaryota; kingdom Fungi; phylum Ascomycota; class Dothideomycetes; order Cladosporiales; family Cladosporiaceae; genus Rachicladosporium; species Rachicladosporium sp. CCFEE 5018. The sequence goes on from KZ111144.1 coordinate 367,815, forward strand.
CCTGGGGAAGGCCTTTGGGGTTTCGATAACGTACTTCCCGAGCTAGGCTTTCCTGACTTTCTTCCCGAGCACGAACATGAAGACTCCGAAGACGAAGTAGAGATCACCGGCGTGCGTGCCAATGTAGATCTGTTGGAGACGCCGGAGCCTGAAATACCTCGTGTCCATCCTGACGACGAGTACGACGGCTTGCGCAACACGCAGGAAGCTCGCGACTTCGAGGTCGCACTTGCTATGAGCGGCGAAGCGACTGGCTTCACTGTCGACACTTGCCTGCAGCGTGTCCTCGAGCTCTTCCCAGATGTCTGTCATGATCATGTCATTAGACTATACCAACAGCACGACGACAACAACGGCTACGAGGCGATACCCGGCCCGGCAAGGCTGGATAGCATCATCGATAGCCTTTTGACTGACTCCACTTACCCCAGACAGAAAAGCATCTCTGATCTCAAGCGGAAGCGCGCCGACAGTCGCGAAGATGCTGACGCCGCACTGCTCCTTCGTTGGGAGCGCGAGGACAGGGAGACAGCGCCACACTCCTTCAGTGGATCTATCAAATGTATGCTGAAGAGTGAATTCCCCACATGGACTCAGGACGATATCGCAAACGTTCTCAAGCAGAAGAAACACTACTATCAATCGCACGTGCGAATGGCAAGTCTGCTCGATACGGAGAATTCAGCTCGCCGTGGACGACCATCAACGCAGTTTGCTGATGCGGATACCATTGCGGTGAACTCCGGCTGGCCATCTCTTGTCGATGAGCTTGAAGCTGCTCGCAAGCGGGTGAACATTGATCGCAAGTTACGTCTCGAGGAAGTCAGCAAGAAGAAGATGGAGGCTGACAATCTGCAACGAGCTATCGAAGCTGGTCTGACTGCAGAATGCCAAGCTTGCTTTGATGACCTGCCGATGAACAGACAGATTCACTGCAATGGCGACACCGCTCATTTCACCTGCTACGAATGCGCTGAGAATTACATTAAGTCAGAGGTGGGTGACTCAAGGTGTCGTGTGTTGTGCACTGCGGGCTGTGGCGCCGGCTTTGACCCGTATCAGCTGAACTCGCTTGCCGACAAGAAGTTGCTCGAAAGGCTTGCCCAACTTCAGCAAGAGAAGGATATCCGCGATGCCGGACTGGACGATCTCGAGGAGTGCCCATTCTGCGACTACAAGGCCATCCTCCCTCCCGTCGAAGAAGACTTTGAGTTCCGATGCGCCAACCCCGACTGCAACAAAATCAGCTGCAGAAGATGCAAAGCCACGAGTCACATTCCCATGTCTTGCGAACAGTATGCAAATGACAACAAAATCAATAGTCGCCACAAGATCGAAGAGGCCATGACTGCCGCTCTGATCCGTGGGTGTAATGGTTGCAAGAAGCAGTTCATCAAGGAGTACGGCTGCAACAAGATGACCTGTCCCTCGTGCGGTCACCTGCAGTGCTATGTATGCAGTACATCACTAAAGGGCTACGAACACTTCGACCAGACTGGCGGCTATCCAGCTCCCGGACAGCATCAAGCTCCGCCTGCAGGTGGCAAGTGCCCTCTCTACGACGATGTCGAAGCCCGCCACGAGCGTGAAGTCAAAGTCGCCGAAGATGCTGCGCGCGCTGAAGTCGTCGCTTCGAATCCAGACGTCACGGCCGAGGATCTGCAGATCAAGATGTCCGCTGCTGTCACGAAGAAAGCTGCGCCGACAGGTGCAGCTGCAGTCGACATGGATGCCATGTTAGCCATGGGCATGCCACCTGAATACGACGCTTTCATGCTACCACGTCACCGCCACCGTGCATATCAGCGGGGTCTCGCGCGTCTGGACGGTAGAGTCGCCGCGCTCGAGGCTCGGCATGGCGCTGGTCATCGCGTTAGAGGCGCGGAGGCTGCTGCTGCTGGAGGTGAAGAGCGGTGTATCGGTGCTGTCGCTGATCGCATGGTGGCCCTCAGAGCTGCGTTGGAGCGGAATAGGATTCCGCCTGATATGCCGATCGCTGGGCTAGACGAGCTCGTTGACGCCAGAAGGGCGCGGCATGCAATGAATGCGAATCAGCGACCGCATGGTGGCTGGGCGCAACCCATGCCTGGTGCTCCTCCGGATTTCAATCCTGCGGCTCCGTTTAGGGCAAGGGAACGAAGACCGCGCGAAGACCGTGATGAGATCGAACGGCTGATTAATCGACCTGTTGCCAGACAACCCCACTTGGCGCAAATGGCAAATATCCCGGCTGCTGCGCCACACAACCCACCACCAGATCTGCAACGGCCTATCGTACCAGCCGTACAGCCTCCTCGTTATGAGGCATTGCAGCCCGCGGTCGCGCCAGCCGATCAAAGGCCGATGGGAGCTCCACGACTCGATCTACTGCGCCGGCAACAGCTTGAGGCACTTCAGGCTCAGCAACAACGCCGGCTTCGGGCTGGAGACCCGCAGGCGCAAGCTGTGACCCAGGCGCGCGCCCAATCTGCACGACAACGCGCTCAAGACCTTGCTGCTCAGCGGGCTCGAAATATCGCGCAGAGGACGCAAGATGCCAATCAGCAAGCGCAGGCTGCGAACAACCAGCGTCTCCAAGCTGCAAACCATCAATTCGCAGTAGCAGATCAGCAAGCCCGTGCCGCGCATCTTCTCCCAGCTCAGGCACAGAATGCTCCGGGTCTGTTCGACAATCCGCCGCTTCTGCAACAATCCGCCTTCGGCGACTTGGCCTTAGGCTTACACTTTGGTCCTGTACCGGGCGCGTTTCACGACGGCGTCGACGCTGCTCCGTTGCGAGGAGCACCGCAGCGGGCAGACTATTGGGGTGAAGGACTGGAGGTGAACTGGGCGGGCTTTGGAGGCGCAGATGTGGAAGCCGATTGGCTTGCTGCGTGGCCGAGAGGGAGAGACCAGTGAGACTTGTGGGTAGCAGTGGGTGCTGGGCTGGTAGTTCTGGTACCGGACGTGTGATTCAGAAGCAGGGAGTTGTGCGACATTCGAGGATTCGGCGGATGCGATGTTATTGGCATGGTAGATTGTGGGTGTTCAGATTGCTTGGAGCGCGGAACAGACTGGCTTTGCTTGATATATCTTTAGCGGAGGCGCTGGTTGGGAAGTTGCATCATCAGTGGGGGCATGGGCATCAGCTTAATAGCATTTAGCGAAGTGAGATCATGAACGGCTGCGCGACGGTATTGATTATTTATCAGTGGAGTAGTCCTCATTATCATTGCTTACTTATGCACACTCATGCCGCGACCGTGATCCTTTGGCCGTCAATGCTGAATCCTGTATATACATTCCACCCGTCTCAGCTCCCGCCCCTCACCCTCACGAGATGAAAGTAGCCTCCATGAAGAGCTGTCCCTCCTCCTCGATCACCTTCCCATCGACTTCAAGCTTCAGCGTCATCTTCGGACAATACTATGGAATTCCGTCAGCATCCAATCACTCACCCACCCACTTTACAACGGAGACATACCTGATAGATATAAGGCTTCGTATTAGCCACCCCAGCCACAATATTCTTGACAAACTTCGGCATCTCCCCCATGACATCCACACGATCCATCCGCTTCCCGATATCGCCTCCAAGTGTCGCTTTCACCTCTTTACCCTCTTTATCCAGCCCTTTCCAGCTGAACGTCGTGTTCTTGGGTTCCGGCCACTCGTTATCGGAGTCCGGTGCAGTGGTGTTGTGCACAACTGCGGGTTGCGGTCCGGCTATGAGGACTTCGGATGCGGACGTGATGCCGCCGACGGCTATGACGGATTCGCCGTAGGAAGGTGGGGTGGTGAATTCCATTAGGTTTGCGGAGTAGGAAGGGGAGTGGAAGGTGGCAAAGTTCCAGCGCGCGGCTGTGGGAGTCAGTACATGTACATCTCACGGCAAGCTCAGCCAGAACAGACGACGTACCAGCAAAATGCGGCTTCATGCCTTGCAAGCAGTGAATAAACGCTCCCTTGCCGCCAAAGTCCACCTCCCCTTTCTGCGTGATGAAGCTGCCCGAGACCTCGCACCGTGGCCAGAACTTATGATACATCCTCCCCCAAGGCTTCACCGGATCCGTGCCAAAACTCGTGATACCGTCTTTGCCGGCTACGAAGCCCTCTGTACTCCTCTTGAAGGTGATATCCACGATACACGCTCGGTTCACACTCCCCTTGATCCTGTAACTACTCCCATCCTCCGAAATCTCCATGCTCACCCCAGTCGCCGAGAAGCCTTGCTTGTTAGCGCTGAACTTCACGTTGTCCAGGTTGTCGGAGCACCATAGCTCCGGCGTGGCTGTGGCGGCGTCTATGATCTTGCAGTTGAACTGCGCTGTTGTGCGGATGCCGAGGACGTCTGAATAGATTACTTGGACTAGCCCGAGTTTGCCGGTGGAAGAGGTCATGTAGAAGGTTTTGGTCTCGACGTTCGTGCCGGACATTACCTCCCAGGCTAGGGAAGGTTTCTGGAGGGACGTCCATTGGGCATTCGTTGGGAGGAGTTGGGAGGAGACGGATTGGACTGCGCTGCTGCCGTAGACGGGCTCTGTGAGGCCGACGCTGAGAGGATCACGGTTAGATTGGCCGGAAGAGGTGGGAGATTGGGGAAATTGTACGCATTCTTGGCCCAGGAGAACATATTTGCTTGATTGTATAGGGATCTCGTGAATTGAGTTTAAAGTAGGCCTCTGATCACCTACTCAAGTGGGTTGAAGTCAAAGATTACCAGTCTGGGACTCGAGGTGAGACTTTGGGAAGGGTCTGACGTAGCGCCAAGTCGTCTTCCTTCACTTCACTCGAGAACAAGCCACGCTTCCTGCGCACGTGCAACAATGCGGACGACCTACTCAATCGCTCCTGGAATCGTGGGCTTCAAATGATCTGAGGGATATGGGTGAAGCACGACCACCAGAAGTTCAGCGGGGCGGCGGTCTTCGATGCTCTGCCTTCAATATGGCATTGAGCTTCAACCAAGCCCCTGACGATCCAATAACTTCGCGGTCTCGCAGTCTGCCATACCGGCATCGACTCACAGTGAGTACTGCGCTTTGTACGCACGGCTTTGTCCCTTTGTGGGATGGCTAACGGATAAGACTTTCTTCCTCCATCGACACAAGGCTATTGTACACTCTTACAATCAAAGTACAAAGCCATGTTTCCTTTCTTACAATCAATCACCCCCACCTTGAGGCAAACCAAAAGAAGAACACTGACCACCAGACAACACCGCACCACCCCACCACACATAGCAAACATGAGCCTCTGTACTGGTACAAGCGCATGCACCGCAAGCCGCCACTTCGGCAGCTTTGCGGCAAGCTGCGTGGGAGGCGCAAGCAACTCCAGCAGTCGGTCTAGCAGCCAGTCGAGCAGCCAGTCGAGCAGCCGGTCGAGCAGCCACACAAACGGCTTCCGACGAGTCGCTTGGAGCTGCAGCCTCGAAAGCACAACGGCGCGTCGCGGCTCAGCCTGGGACTCGCTCCCCACCAGCCCCCGCTCCACCGACCGCACAAGCGCCTTCGGCTCGTTAATAAGCGAAGAGCAGAGGCTGTTCGACGGCTTCGAGTGGGCGCGCCCCAGCAGCATCGGCAGCGCTGTTGTTGGCTGGCGTCCACGGCCGGCCGGCAGCGCGGACAGCAGCACGAGCTCGAGCTGGGTCACGGTGGACTCGGTCTCGGAGCACAGCACTGGGTACCTGACATCTGACCGGATTTTCGGGTCCACGGTGGCTGGCGCCGAGGCCGACGAAACCGACGACTTGCCATCCGCTAGCTTGCTCTTCGAGAGCCGCAGGGGACCCGAGCGCTTCGCGCGGAACTTTTCCGACCGTAGCAGCGTCGAAGTCTACAAGGGCTTCGGGCTGCGGGAGGAGGAGGGCGAGGCGCCGGCTAGCGCTGGAGCCTCGACGGCGAGCTCTGCGAGCAGCTACGCCTCCGCGCGGAGCAGTCAGCCGGCTAGCTCGCGACGCCTCTCGGACTACGGTCTGGGCTCGCCCTTCATTGGGTGGGGCTCGCCGGCGGTGCAGCTGAGTAGCGGGGCCGCTAGCGAGGCGGAGATCGAGCCGGCGAGTGCTGGCTCAGCGCCGGAAACGAGCACGGCGCAAGAGCGGGCGGCTGACAGCGGCTGGGCGGGGACTGGGGAGCTGGGGACTGACATGCCACGCCGCCTGACGGTCTAGACGACTGGCAGGCTGTACGACAGGGCAACTTGGCGTTGGGGGTGTACGTGAAGTCTATGGTAATGTACCGGTAAGTTCTAGTCCTGATTCTGTTTCCACTCTACTGTACTCACCATACGTGTTCCGCGTCTGTTGTTCTCGTAATACGGATCCTACCAAGTAAACATCGTGTGGCTGTAATCTCATTGGTAAAGTCTTGGTAGTCATTAGAGAGCTAGGGCCTTGTCTCTTTACCCTTGCTCATTCGCTCGTATTCCACCAGCACAGCACTTTCAGCATCTTGACTATGACAATGACATAGTCTGAATCAGCTTACTCTGGCTCCCTCCTTGCAAATGTAGCGTCTCTCGCACATCACCGAATATACTCTTATCACTCTATCGATGTGCGCACTCCAAATTGTATTCATTACTTGGATTGGGAAGAAGGTGTAGAGTGAGGGTGTGTATAGTACAGTGCGTGATGGAGACGACACTACGAGTCGACTAGCATCAGAGACGTATGTGCAAGCAAGCAGCGTAGATACACTGTCGAGACGACGGATGAGTGAAGGTGGCATTGGACAATGCTGGTAAGGGTTCATTTTATTCATTGCATGCGTGCCCTGCCCGTCATTGGATCCGAATCATTCTGGCGCCTCACTTCTTGAGCTTTCACTTGCGTCTCTTTCTTAGTGACCCTGTTCGCACGCATCTAATAGCGTCGTCAAGTCGCGTGCGCCGTCTCGCACTCTAGCTGTGGTGACATGCTCTAAAAGCGTGGCACAGTCCGGGCCAGTATCTCTGGGTCCGTATCCCACTTCTTCGCCGCAAGAACCACGACCTCAGGATACGCTTTGTGGTTCGGCTCCAGGCCTTGTGCTTCTTGATACAGCTCATCCTCCAGAATTTGCCTGAAAGTCATCTGGTGATGCACTTCCCACTTGACAAAAGTCGCTGCCTTGCCCTTCGCTCCGCTTTCTGGGGACACTGAAAGTGAATCCTTGTGCCTGTCATTTATATCCGCGAGGGTGGTCTTGAGCAAGATGGCTAGTTTATCACGTTCCTCGCGCAGGTCGAGCGCCCGCCCGCTTCTCGTCGCGGAGGGTGATAGCCAGACTTTGTATAGTCTTGAGCGCATTGTCTATCTTCACGTTGTTAAGATCCAGTTGATGAGCTTGCATGTTCCTGATGTCGATGATCGCGTTGATCGCATAATTGATCTCTTCCGGAGGCGCTCCGCCAAGGTTGTTGTAGTGAGTCAGATCAGTGGCAAGATCATTTTCTTGCCCGAAGCTGCCGCCGAACACCCTTGATAATTCGCTGCGGCCGAGGACAATGCTGCGAGGGCCGCGAATGAAGGCTTGTCGAGCTGATGCTAGAAGGGAGAGAACGGCGGAGTGGTAGATGATTTCTTGCGCCTTACGGAGTGCTAGATCCAGGAGATCGATCAGGTTGTCGTATGGGACGTGGAGCTTGACCCAGACTTCAGGTTGGTCGGTCAGGTCGTCGTTCAGACTTGTGTCCTTGATCACCCTCTTTTGCAAGTCGAGCCATTGCTCCTCTGGTATGGCTGGGAAGGGTGTAGTTTGCTCATAGTCGTCAATCTTCCACGCGCGATCCGCTACAGGGCGATACGTCGCTCCGATATCCCATTGTTCAGTCGGCTCTGGACTCCATTGAAGAGTCCACCCTGACGAGGACCTCGGGATTGACCAGTACACCTCGTACATTGCGAGATCCGCTCGGAATGGATGGTGTCCGTTTTCCGATGGAGCTTTCAGATCGTACAGTAGAACGAGGACCTGTCGAGTACATGCTCGTTCTGGAACGTCTGATCCCGCCTGACGACATCGTGATGTCCCGCCTTGTGTTATGTGCGAATGAGACTCGAAAGTCGAGTGATCGTGACAATGTCGTGACTTGGAAGTAGACAAAGACAAAGACGGGGTTGCGGGTGTCGCTGCAAGCAGTCGTATGTAGACTTGACGAAGACAAAGAGATGTGTGTAACAATGGTGAAAGACTTACCGTACAGCAGATGGCGAGGTCAACTACATAGACCTGCGCCGGAGCATTGCCGCAAGCACGAAGACACTCCGCCATGCATCAGAATATGGCCATTGGTCCCAGACCTTGAGTATAGACCTTTAGAGTTCATGTCCTCGAAAACCTAAGTCTTTGCACCAATCGCTGGACTTGGGTCAGCAGTAATACAACGAACTACAGAGCGAGCACGTGACTCGGCCAAGCTTGAGTTAGAGTCCTTCCAAACAAACCCAGTCAAATCTTCGAGCTTGTATATGGGCGGCCATCGTTGGTCTGCGTCGACCAGAGTCCAGTGGACTGTCGATTCAGCGGCATGTGTTATCTTGAGGTGAATCGAATCCATGCGAGACTCAGCTAGCTATGGTGAGGACTACAAACAAAAGGAGCAGCCTTGGCACACCTCATCCGTAGACATCGTCACTGCGGAGGCAGATGTTGAGCTGATATGATCAGACCGTAGGCGGCTTGCGACCGTGGCTCACGGCAGTGGCAAGGGTCGTACTTGTTCTCGGCATCCTTCGTCTCTCAAGGGCAGGAAGTCCTCTCTTATGCATCTATCGTGCAGCTCGTGACTGGGAAATCCGGATATGCAGTTTACGGAGACACACAATGTACCGGGTCTACAGCTTGACGCCTTTGATGCGATTGCGACATGGCCGATCTCCCTCCTCAGAAGCGCGTAGATGCGCTCCTACCTGACCATCGAAGAACTCGTGGCAGTCTTCCGGCAATCGTGTAGCGCTACCGAAATATAGTTTTCTTGTGGGTCGAAGGCGAATTTGTCGGCCTCTCGGTGTCGCACAACGACCGATTTCTGTCAGCGCTGAAGCTTCGAGGCTAGGCGCGAGATAACATGGACGAAGTATCCCTACCTTTCGACGACGAAGCTGTTGTACGAAGGTAGGGAGGGAGATGGATGGTCGCGTACCGAGCATCACCACATTCAGCCAACCGTAGTGCCCGCTCTCTCCAACGCGCGACTCGACAACGTCTTATCTTGTCGAGTACTGGACAATGATAACAATGTCTTGACGACTCATTAGCTGGGGCAGTGAATCGTCTCAAATGCCTCCGCCAGATGTCCGTCGCAACCTACGCTCCTGTCGCGACAGGCTATCCCAAGGAACCCTCCAGCCCGCTTGAGTCCCCAAGGAGCACCCACCTCACGCCCGACTTCGACTCAGAAGACGATGGGGCGGCTGTCGAGTTTGACGCTGAAGCTGGGATTGAGCTGAAGGAGCTCGACCATGGCGAAGGAGGCGCAGATGCTGGAGCCGAGGTCTCCGATGATGAGGCGGATGCGCTCGTGAAGAAGCGGAAGAGGCGTGAGAGCGCGCAATCATTCGAGTTGTATACGCCTGATGAGGAGAAGGCTGTGCGCAGGAAGATGGACACGCATCTCGTTCTATTCGTGGCGTTGTTGTATTTGTTGAGCTTTGTGGATAGGAGTAATATGTACGATCCTCCTGCCTTCATCCCATCTCGATGAAATTTTTCCAAGCTCTGACGATTCGTAGTGGTAATGCCAAAGTTGCTGGACTGTCCAAAGATCTTGACCTGAGCGACTCACAATACTCATGGCTGCTCACGGCGTTCTATATCAGCTATATCCTCTTCGAGTGGATGACGGTGATGTATCAGCTAGTGCCTCCTCACATATACATCAGTGTCTGTGTCTGCGCATGGGGGGTGCTGGCTTCGTTGCAATCCCTCGCAACGTCTTTCGGCTATCTAGTCGTGTTGAGAGCACTGCTAGGTATTGGCGAGGCGGCTTTTGTTGGGATCCCGTTCTACTTGACGTTCTTCTTCAAGAGGGAAGAGCTGGCTTTCCGGACGGGTATCTTTGTCAGTGCCGCACCGTTGGCGACGAGCTTTGCGAGTACGCTGGCTTGGGGCATTGTTGCTCTGGGTGACCGGACGGGGGTCGCGAGCTGGAGACTATTATTCCTGGTTGAGGGGTTCCCGGCTGTACTTGTCGCAGTCTGGTGCTGGGTCTGGGTACCAGACTCGCCTGCAACAGCTCGATGGCTTACTCCGAGAGAGCGGAAGGTTGCTACGCTGAGATTGCGACGAGAGACAATCGATGCCGGTCCAGACGGTGATGAGAAGGCGTTCAAGACGACAAGATCGATGACCTTACCGAGACACAAGAAGAAGTTCCAACTCAAAGAAGTGGCCAAGACGCTCGCAGATCCGAAGTCTTACCTCACCGCCGCAATGTTCTTCTGCTGTAATGTGGCCTTTTCGAGCATGCCGGTCTTTCTCCCGACTATCATCAACAGCATGGGATTCTCCAAGCTGGCCTCGCAAGGACTTTCGGCTCCTCCCTTCTTGTTCGCGTTCTTCGCAGTACTTATCACAGCACTTTTGAGTGACAGGTGGAAGAGCCGCAGCATACCCATGGTTTTCCACGCACTGCTGG
>KZ111144.1:383216-394004 GCA_002077045.2 Rachicladosporium sp. CCFEE 5018
ACGTCCAGTCTCCCATACTTGTTCACAGCCTCGTCCACGACCCCAGCAACGTCCGCCTCTTCGCCCGCATCGACCTTCCGCGTGTGTATCTCGACATCCGGGTAAAGCGACTTGAGCTCGCGCTTGTGAACATCTAGATAGTCGGTCTGGTAGTCGCAAATGTAGATCGCCTTTGCGCCATTTCGGGCGAATTGGTGGACTGTTGCACGGCCAATTCCTTGCGGCGAGTTGGCGCCAGTGACGATTATGACTTTGCCGGCGACGCTACTAAAGGAGAGTGAGTAATCTAGTCGCAAGGAAAGGCGAGATCGAAGCTTACGGCCCTACGTCGTCCTTCGCGATCTTCGGTATCCGGTTTATGTTCTCAAAGGTGCCAAAGTCCGAGGGTTTGGGAGGGTTTACGAGCTGTTCGCTGAGGGCTGCGAGACGGGCTTTCGGGGCGGAAGACATGTTGAGGGAAGAACAAAGACGATTTGATATAGGAGATAAACTTACTTTGCGCAGTGCGTATAGAGCTCTACATGGTATATGCCATTGGTGATTGTATCGGAGGAGTGAGAGCTGAAGCTGAGGGCGTTGCCTCGGCTAGAATTCACAGCACGTTAAACATTGGTCGAAGACGCAAAATGGATCGCAACGTGTGAGAGGAACAAGTGCCTGAGGTATGGAAGCCAGCTGATATAGAAAATCGGCAATGGAATACATTCATAGCTCCTCATCATGTCCACGCATGCGTTTCACCCAAAGTCGGCCATCCCACATGTATCACATGTCTCCTCTAGACTACCATCCTACCCCTGCATGCGGCACCTCACTGTGCGCGAGCGACTAACTCCACGGTTGCGTTCAACGCAGTCCCTGACGTTTCGAGTACCCGATCTCAGGCAGCCCATGCCTCGTTGATTCTCGTTATCGTGCGGGGACGGCCGACTTCTTGACCGTCGGTCATGGCGTGACCGTCGGACTGCTGATGGTGGCCAGTGCGGTCACCGTCGTATCGCTCTCTTGCACAACGGAGGTCGTCATCTGTGTGGAAGCCGATACCCTCAGGTTGTCGGAGACTCTCGTACTATTCCGGCACCGCGGCGACGTGGCGCTTAGTCTTCTCATAAACTTCACTTCATCATCGTAACTTCGTTTCGTCTCGTAAGATCAGGTACTCCAGACCGGTCTGCTCCGTGGCTGTGGTCTGATTGTTTCTGTGTGCAGCCACTCACGACTTCCTCCGGAGCGAGAAGCCTCTCAGCCTCGTCTTGATCGGAGCCATATGAGGTGAAGTAGGGGATTGCGTTTTAGATGCCCCGTGTTGCTGGTCTCGTTTCGCGTCCATGGACTGTCCAGAGCCTTTGCGACTCTCACTGGACCTACTGCTAGTGGACTCCGAGCGCTGGCGAGTCTCGGCGAGTACAGCTTCCAAACTGACATTGTTGTGCGAGTAAGGCGCTGCGGTCGTGTCGAGCAGCTCGACGAACTTGGAAGGCATGATTGCTCAATCGTTCAGTACTTGGATTCTCGATGTCTTCGCGCGTAGGGCTGGCAAAGTTTTGGGTGTTGATGTCCGGTCGATTAAAGAGGAAGGGTAAAGATCTCAACTGCAGACTAGGAGTTTTACCGCCCCCTAGAGTATCCTAGACAGGCTATGAAACAGCAACAAAACACAGTGCACTCACATCAAACACAGAGCCAGGCCAGACAGGCGTCCCTAGAATTATATGCAGATCTCACACCACCTCGGCGCGGGTCACGAGCCAAACCCCGAGAAAACAACAAGGGCCACGCGACACCCATGGCCGCGTGCTCTGCTGCGTGAATGCCGAGAAGCCGACGCCGTGGTCGGAGAATACGTGGTTTTGATGGCGCATGTTCGGTCCCCTTCCTCTGTCAACTTTGGTGCCTGGCCGGTACAGTGCGGTGATGACGGTGATGATGTAAATTAGGGCAGAGAAGACGTGTCTTGCATGAGGAGTTTGGCAGAGTTTCGGGAGTTGTGCGAGGGTGTCGTAAAGAAGGGTCTACTGAGATCCACTGAAAATAGATGGAAGTTCTAGATCTCCGTGTTGGACGGCTGCGGATGTAAGGCGGTAAGGGCGGGCCGATGCTGGGATCCTTGAGCGCTTTTGGGTCGCTCACATTCGACGTTTGTTTACGTACGGGAAGCGGTAACGGGGAGCAGACGCTGAGGGTCTCAAGTACTGTGGGTGACCGCAGCTATCGTGGGAAACCATCTTGTATACTCTCACCTCTTCCGTCACTACCGTATATGGGTATCACAAATGACCGTCCTGTCCTTCCCTCCGTATCATGTCTGCCCGCCAGTCATGCTAGTCATGCCTCTTATCCTCGTCTGCGTTAGCTCCGCCCACTTCTTGCAATTCCGAGCACGGCGCGTCGCATGAGCAGCGTCGACGAGCTTCGTCTCATGTGTCGCTCGAGGCGTGTTCCTGCCGCATGCAGTTGCCGGAATGTCAATACAGGCAGACCTGTCAGTGACGCGACTGCCCAGGTGATCCATAAACAAGCTCATTCATGATTCTGGCATCCGTGTTCAAAGTCCTTGATCGTTACAGCGTGGCTCATACAAAGTCCGCCGAGTACGAGAACCCTCTGAACTCCTCCTGCATAGCCTGGCTCAACACTGTAGTTCAAAAGTCAGCATAATATCCTTTCTCGGACCCTCAAGGACATCGGACTTACCACTTTGCACCGGCGTCAGAACCGGCGTCACACTAGTGAATTCGCTGTCGAAATTACTCGTATCCGCTCGTCCCTTCACAGTCGGCACGAAAGGCGGCGCGCCCTTCTTGGCATAAACATCCTCCCACACCACGCCCCTAAAGAAGGCGTGGGACATGATTTCCTGCGCATCGGTAGGCCCACTTCCTAATCTCAACTCCGGCTCGCGCGTGAGCAATTTCTGCAAGATAGATACCGAGTCGCGTGCCATGTGAATCGGGTAGAGCGGCTCGTCGGCTAGAATAGCGTCGTAGATCTCGTCCTCGTCTTCGCCGCGGAAGGGCGATTGCTGGAGCAGCATTTGGTAGATCAGCACGCCGAAAGCCCACCAGTCGACCGCACGGCCGTACTTCTTGTCTAGCAGGATCTCCGGGGCCATGAACTCAGGCGTACCACAGAATGTGGAGGTAGTAGACCCATACCACATGTCCTCCTTGCACAACCCGTAATCTGCGATCTTGATGTGTCCGTCAAGCGTGAGCATGATGTTGTCGAGTTTCAGATCGCGGTAGATGACGCCGTTTTCGTGCAGATACTTGAGCGCAAGGCAGACTTCGGCTGCGTAGAATTGTGCGCGCTTGGTGCCGAACTGGCCGCGCTGGATGTGCAGCATGAGATCGCCACCCGCTATGTATTCCATGACGAAGTAGACTCTCGTCTCGGTCTGAAAGCAGGCGTGCAGATTAAGCAAGAAGGGGTGGCGTTCCTTGTTGGCGATGAGGAGGACGCGTTTCTCGGAGCGAACGGACTCGACTTCGTCGTTCTCGATGATGAACTCTTTCTTAAGCACTTTGATGGCGTATAGCTGCTTGGTGGTCTTCGTCTCGGCGAGCATGACCTTTCCGAAGTTACCTTTGCCGAGCACGGCAAGGAAGTTGAAGTGGTCTAGGCCGATGCGGCGGCCAGTACCAGGTGTGGAAGCGGGAGGAGCGGCAGTACGTTTCTCGATCACTGGAGCTGTAATGTTAGGAGGCGGTTGTTGAGGTGGCGGTGACTGAGTTTGACGAGGCTCTGGCGTGGGCGGCTGTATCTGAGGAGGTGGCGGAATCTGCTGCTGATAAGGCGACTTGATTGGTGGTGCAGGTGGCTGCATTTGTTGCTGTTGCTGGTAGTTGGGATAGCCGCTGACGGCAGCGTATGCCGAGGGATCGTACACTGGCTGCTGCTGTGGCGGCACATTTGGCATCTGCTTACTCTCCTTGTAACCATCGGCGTATGGACCCGAGGGCCTAGCCTGGTGACCTTGTTGGTAGTCAGTAGATCCACGATTGTACCCTGGTCGTGAGTCCGGTACAGGCGTCCGCTTGCCTGCAAGAGCAGCAGTTGCGGCGGCTGCGGCAGCAGAAGCCTGCGACGACTGTACTCTGTTCGGCGGCGGACGATGCTGGCTTTCAGGTGATGACGGTACACTGCCACTCGCCATAGAAGCTCTCGCCGCATCCAGCGACGAAGCTCCACCGGGGCCATATGAGCTCGTCCTCGGCGGCTGCTCATACTGATCAGAGTGCCTCTCCTTCCCACTGCCGTACGAGAACGGCCTCTCCCCTCGATCATCAAGCTGCTGTGACTGTGCAGGACGACTGTCTGGTCCGGGCGCGAAGCTCTGGAGCTGCGGTGGCGGAGTCGGCCTTGAAGCAGCGGGCGCCGGCCTCAGCCTAGTGCTATTCTGCAGCATCCTGCCCTTCATACCTCTCAACTCAGCCAAGATCTGGTTGGCAGCCTCCATACTCATACCGCAGAAGTCGGGTACGAAATGCACGCAATTGGCGTGGCACGTGAGGCCGCACTCTTTGCACTTCCTGGGCTGAGTACGCCCAAGCGGAAGCATGTATCCGCAGTGGCAACACCAATTTGCTCCCATGTTCGAGAACGTATCGAACCGATGCGGAATACGATGGTTGATCTTCTCCTCGTCCGGGTCGGTCTCGGCATTCGACTTGCTGATACACTTCGTCACGACCTTCTGGTAGCAGTCCTTGTGGCAAGTATAGTTGCAGTCCGCGCACTGCATGCCTGCAGTGTACTTCAGGAACCCACCACAGTAAGCACAGCGCATGATGCTGTAGAAGTTCTGCAGCGAGAACTTGTGCCCATACTGCTCGATGACATCTTCCTTCTTCTGTCGTACAGCACCTTTACGACCGAGACCAACATCGAAGGTCTTGCGGCCAGGAGTGGCTTTGTTGAAGCCGAGTGTGATCTGTATACGACCAACAGGCTCAAGAGAGAACCACGCATCGGCGTATACAGGACCGGTCTGCGCATTGAGGCCGGAGCCGGGTGGTCCTCCGGCAGAGCTTGGCACCGTGCCTTGGGCGCCAGGAGGCGGTTGGAACTGTGGACTGCCATCCGCCATCTTATCAGCAGACACCCAGCCCGCCTGGTTGAATTCAGCCTCCACCCTCTTTCTCCTCAGCTCGTCAACCAGATCGGCAATCCGGATCCAGCAGAGTCCAATGGGCACAGCATGCTCTCCAGACCTGTCGTAGACCGTAAATTCGATCTCGTTGGCCTTGTCTACATCAAACTCATGCAGCTCATCCGGCCATCGATCGGTCCTTGTTGCCTTGGTCCTCCCCTTGAACACATCTTCGACCTTCATGATGACGAAGGTCTCCGGCCCACGCTGAAACCGCCCAGTGGAAGCATGATCCACATCAGCCACCGCATGTATCTTGACAGACAGATGACCACTCAAGGGCTTGCGCTGCGTCGGGACATCGAGACTATCGTCGTCCGCGGCATCGGCAAAGTCGACAACATGCAGATCCTCGTATCGGCGTAGCGCCTGCTTGAGCAGCTGTATCTTCTGATTGCTCTCCACTCTCTTACCCTCGGCATCTGCTCTGCTCTTGCGATCGCCCTCCATTTGGTAGAGCTTGACCATTTTCTCGATGCCGTCTTTGTACTGCTTCTCCACACTGAGCTTGAACTCGATTTGTGACAGCATAAGCTGGATACGCGGTCCGAGATGTGGCGTGTCGTATTTGATGAGGTCTGCATCATAGTCAGTAGGAAATCCTCGAAGCAACACCAGCGCATGCCATGTTCACCCAGTTTGCTGTAATTCGGCCGCTGCCTCGGCGTCCGCTCGGGCGCACCGCCAACGGGTCTGGGCGGTATCAAACCCTCTCCAGCTCTATCACCATAGCCAGGTTGCGTATACCCGCCTTGCTGCTGCCTTCCCTGCTGCCCACCTCCATGCATCGGCGGCGGCGGTCCTCCAGCACCGCCACCACCTGCTCCAGGGCCTCCGTTGCCAAGTCCCATCTGGCCCACACCAGATCCAACCATCCGCGTTTTGATGTCTTGCAGCGTTTGCTCGAAGTACGCGATATTTCTGCGAGCATCGCGGATCTGAGATTCGACGCGCGAGTTCACAGCTGGATTGTTCGTCGCTTGCCGCATCTGATTCGCGGCGTTGATAATGACTTTCTCGCGCTCGATCTTGCGGAGCAGCTCTTGCATGGCCGTGTCATCGCCGTTGTTCGCCATGATTGCGGTATGAGTGATCAATCACCGCGGCGGCGGGTGATATGGGTTCCGCGTCGTTACAGCAGTGAGTCTCGTTGACACTTCCCCGCCGGGTTGACCTCGATAGCCGCTTAGAATAGAGTCAAACAGAATACAGTGTAGCAAATATGCCTCACTCCCCAATCAGCCAGTGCCGTACGGCGAAGTCGCCCTCCCCCAAATCGGGCACACAAAAACACCCCTCACACGAGAACCAACAACTTCCCTATTCTTCCAAGACTCTGCTGAGCTTAGCAACACATCTTCCCGTCGTATCAGAGAGACAAGCACGTGCCGTGGCGGGCGTGAGGCGAATGTCGTCGTAAGTGGAGCGCTGGAGCTGGAATGAAGTTGGCCTGTCGATTGCGTGGGCTCCACTGTGCTGGACGCAACTCTCGCGGACTAGTGCCAATATTTCCTGACCCCGCGGACGCCGTACGATAGCGATATGCCGCAATGTTGCTGCTGCGAGTCACACGTGCAAATCGACCTGGGTGAGCTGCCTACAGTAGGCTATATCACGGTGTATGGAATCAATTGGAGGCGATTCCACTATTTGCCTCGTCTCGGTGTTCACTCCACGCGTCGTGTCACTTCGAACTTGTTGTTGGGAAAGTGGAGGGGTGTGATGTCAGCGCAGAGGATATGGTTGCCATTGACGATAAAGTCTGTTCGTTTTTCGGTCGGTTCGCGCTCATCCTTAGAGGTCAAACATCCTGTTGATCCCCAGTCGATGCTTCGAACCTCTGGGAAAGCTTGCACGAAGATGTTCTCCGATAGTGCAGGCCAGGTAGTGAATTTATATCTATATCCTGACGATGGTGTTGGACTCCAGTCTAATGAGCATGGTGAACTCGAAGCATGCGGTTAGGCGCTTCAGCTTTCAACACCACCCAAACTTCTCACTACACACCCAGTCCACATCCTCTCCACTCCCCTCACCATACCACCTCAGACTGCAGATGCTTTCCTTCTCCCTCGCCACCACCTTCGTCTCAGGTATCACTGCATTCGCAGCCTCAAGTGCAAGTGCAGTAGGATTCCAGAGCTCCACGTGCTGCATGTGCCAGTCCTTCGCCTCCCTCTGCGCGGCAACAAGCAGGGCAGAGATCTGCTGGACAACATTGTCTTTCCCTGCATGGCCATTCATTTGTGACTGGGAAGTCGAGGATCCAGCAGCAGCAAAGCTATCGTATGCTGCATCTTCGACCACGAGTCTGAGTATGTGCAGTGTATCGTCAGCCTTCTCGCTGGGATTCGTCCACACTTTCGTCCAGATACACCACGCCCGCTTGCCTTCCTCAGTGCCGACAATCGCACCTTTGATCGTAGGATTCCGTGAGTGGAGTTCCTTGGCGATGAAGTCTTCACGTGCGTGATGCCAGTCGAAGGTTCGAAGGTCGGGGAGGAGAGTTACGGTAGTCTTGGGAGTGTCCAGGGCAGCCAATCGAGTGCGTAGAAGCGTCTCATCTGCGTCACACAGAGGTGCAAGGTCCGTAGCCTTTAGTGGTGTTGTCTCTGGCAGACCGGTGAGTCTAGCACTTGACTCAGCAGGCAAAGCAATATGCGAGGAAGGCATCGCTTTCCACCCTCTCGCAGCGTAGAAGTTCTATACCCAGCATCAGCACTCCATCCACATATCCTGCAAAGTACAGCTCAACTCACCTTCCCGATATCACTCCACAGCGCACTGAAAGCTACCTTCTGCCCCTCACCCTTACCCCAGCCCTCCAACCTCTCTCCTAACAACTCCATCATCCGTCCCGCATACCCTCTTCCTCGCCTACTCTCCTCACAAAACACACTCGCAACGCCATGCGCCACAACCTCGATCACCTCGCCCTTTCCAGGCTTGACAAGCGCTCGCTTGCGTATGCTCTCACAGCCACACAGGACCCTCCGCTCTGAGCTTCCAGGTGGTGTGTGAACGAGCATCCAGGCTGTGAGGCCATTGTCGCGGGTCAAATCTTGGGTCAGGAGGAGTGCTTCGCGCTTGAAGTAGGCGTCTAGGGAGAGGGCGCCGCGCCATTCGACGCTGTTGGCGTGTGTTTGGGCTAGATTCTCTTTGGGGGTTGCGACTACGAGGGATATTTCTGGCGAAGCAGCGTCTGGCAACGAGGTAGACATAGTCATGGCGGGTATGATTCTGCTCAGGGTGGGATGACGGGATGTGTACAGTGCGCGGAAGGCACTTTGAAGCGGTCTTGAATGAGAGAGCAATGGTCAAACATTCTTCGTGATGTGGATATGTTGCAAGGACATGAGTCTAGGGCGTGTCTATTCAGGAAGGTCCCCGCCATTGGTGTGTATCGAGGACATCTCTCGACGTTCCCCCATACCAAACGCGTGTACTCCGTAACATCATGCTATGTCCTCGTCTGGAGTGCATGTGATAGCTCGCATCGCTCTGTACGAGGCAGTCAGCCTGGCATGAGCTACAGCTCGTACAGCGGCGGGCACAGGCTGCTCTTCGTCAATACCATTGTCTTGAGGGGCAGAAGCCTAATGGTCCCAACGATGTGGTTTCAGCCTTGCGTGAGGCTTTCACCGGAAGGGCCGCACGAGGCTACACCGCAGGAGCGACTTTCATCTTGACCAGTTTGATTTGAGTCTCTTCACGACACAAGTCGCCCTCCCACTCTTCGCAAGGACCCTCGAACC
The DNA here is from genome assembly GCA_002077045.2 of Rachicladosporium sp. CCFEE 5018. NCBI lineage: Eukaryota > Fungi > Ascomycota > Dothideomycetes > Cladosporiales > Cladosporiaceae > Rachicladosporium > Rachicladosporium sp. CCFEE 5018. The sequence goes on from KZ111144.1 coordinate 392,124, forward strand.
TTGTTACATTCTTCACTGACTGACTCCAGACGTTCATGCACTCCCGGACTCTCGACCACCATCTCGACAGACCCATACACTTCGGCGACAGCTCCGCAAACACTTTCTACACTACCACAGCATTGCTGGTGAACAATTCTGCACGCCCTAGGTCATGAACCCGAGCACTTGTCTCACCACATGAAGGACTGCCAGACAGTGAAGCTGGACTTCACCCCTTTTATATCAGGTCTCAGGCACCGCGGAGCTCCACACACCAGTCATTCCTCCGACTTGAACAACAGCAGTCCCAACGCTCTCTCCATACATTCATAGACTGCTGCGTCCTCTACTATCGTTACACTGTGTGCATTGACCTACAGCCAGCTACAACATGGCTACTGCACAAGCCGCCGGAGGAGCGCATCGCCATGTCATCGACCTTGTCAGCGACGACGAAAGCGCTAACGGAGACGACCTACCACTCATCGTTGATCGTGCCGCAGCTGAGCAGCCTGGGGAAGGCCTTTGGGGTTTCGACAACGTACTTCCCGAGCTAGGCTTTCCTGACTTTCTTCCCGAGCACGGACATGAAGACTCCGAAGCCGAAGTAGAGATCACCGGCGTGCGTGCCAATGTAGATCTGTTGGAGACGCCGGAGCCTGAATTACCTCGTGTCCATCCTGACGACAAGTACGACGGCTTGCGCAACACGCAGGAAGCTCGCGACTTCGAGGTCGCACTTGCTATGAGCGGCGAAGCGACTGGCTTCACTGTCGACACTTGCCTGCAGCGTGTCCTCGAGCTCTTCCCAGATGTCTGTCATGATCATGTCATTAGACTATACCAACAGCACGACGACAACAACGGCTACGAGGGGATACCCGGCCCGGCAAGGCTGGATAGCATCATCGATAGCCTTTTGACTGACTCCACTTACCCCAGACAGAAAAGCATCACTGATCTCAAGCGGAAGCGCGCCGACAGTCGCGAAGATGCTGACGCCGCACTGCTCCTTCGTTGGGAGCGCGAGGACAGGGAGACAGCGCCACACTCCTTCAGTGGATCTATCAAATGTATGCTGAAGAGTGAATTCCCCACATGGACTCAGGACGATATCGCAAACGTTCTCAAGCAGAAGAAACACTACTATCAATCGCACGTCCATATGGCAAGTCTGCTCGATACGGAGAATTCAGCTCGCCGTGGACGACCATCAACGCAGTTTGCTGATGCGGATACCATTGCGGTGAACTCCGGCTGGCCATCTCTTGTCGATGAGCTTGAAGCTGCTCGCAAGCGGGTGAACATTGATCGCAAGTTACGTCTCGAGGAAGTCACCAAGAAGAGGATGGAGGCTGACAATCTGCAACGAGCTATTGATGCTGGTCTGACTGCAGAATGCCAAGCTTGCTTTGATGACCTGCCGATGAACAGACAGATTCACTGCAATGGCGACTCTGCTCATTTCACCTGCTACGAATGCGCTGAGAATTACATTAAGTCAGAGGTGGGTGACTCAAGGTGTCGTGTGTTGTGCACTGCGGGCTGTGGCGCCGGCTTTGACCCGTATCAGCTGAACTCGCTTGCCGATAAGAAGTTGCTCGAAAAGCTTGCCCAGCTTCAGCAAGAGAAGGATATCCGCGATGCCGGACTGGATGATCTCGAGGAGTGCCCATGCTGCGACTACAAGGCCATCCTCCCTCCCGTCGAAGAAGACTTTGAGTTCCGATGCGCCAACCCAGACTGCAACAAAATCAGCTGCAGAAGATGCAAAGCCACGAGTCACATTCCCATGTCTTGCGAACAGTATGCAAATGACAACAAAATCAATAGTCGCCACAAGATCGAAGAGGCCATGACTGCCGCTCTGATCCGTGGGTGTAATGGTTGCAAGAAGCA
>KZ111144.1:403482-433192 GCA_002077045.2 Rachicladosporium sp. CCFEE 5018
TGCAATCCCTCGCAACGTCTTTCGGCTATCTAGTCGTGTTGAGAGCACTGCTAGGTATTGGCGAGGCGGCTTTTGTTGGGATCCCGTTCTACTTGACGTTCTTCTTCAAGAGGGAAGAGCTGGCTTTCCGGACGGGTATCTTTGTCAGTGCCGCACCGTTGGCGACGAGCTTTGCGAGTACGCTGGCTTGGGGCATTGTTGCTCTGGGTGACCGGACGGGGGTCGCGAGCTGGAGACTATTATTCCTGGTTGAGGGGTTCCCGGCTGTACTTGTCGCAGTCTGGTGCTGGGTCTGGGTACCAGACTCGCCTGCAACAGCTCGATGGCTTACTCCGAGAGAGCGGAAGGTTGCTACGCTGAGATTGCGACGAGAGACAATCGATGCCGGTCCAGACGGTGATGAGAAGGCGTTCAAGACGACAAGATCGATGACCTTACCGAGACACAAGAAGAAGTTCCAACTCAAAGAAGTGGCCAAGACGCTCGCAGATCCGAAGTCTTACCTCACCGCCGCAATGTTCTTCTGCTGTAATGTGGCCTTTTCGAGCATGCCGGTCTTTCTCCCGACTATCATCAACAGCATGGGATTCTCCAAGCTGGCCTCGCAAGGACTTTCGGCTCCTCCCTTCTTGTTCGCGTTCTTCGCAGTACTTATCACAGCACTTTTGAGTGACAGGTGGAAGAGCCGCAGCATACCCATGGTTTTCCACGCACTGCTGGCAATGACAGGCTACGTCGTCTTGACTGTGCTGGGCGTATTCCAGGTCACCTCACCAGCTCTTCGCTATGCCGCCATCTTTCCGATCTGCGCTGGCTTCTTCTCTGCTGTCACTGTTGTCATCACATGGACGGTCAACAACCAGCGGTCAGATGAAGGGAAAGGGACGGGCATGGCAGTGCTGAACGTCATTGGGCAGATGGGGCCGCTGGTTGGCACGAGGCTGTATCCCGACAGCGAAGGGCCTTTCTACGTCAAGGGCATGAGCGTTTGCGCCGGAGCCATGGGTTGTGTCGCTGTGCTTGCCTTGGCGCTGAGATGGGTGTTGGTGAGGGAAAATAGGAGAGAACGTGGACGGCGAAAGGGCGGGGAGGGCGGATGGGAACTCATGCTGTGATGACTATACCTGCCAGTTCGATAAGCGATTTATGCCTTCTGCCTCTCTGGACATTTCAAATCCTTTCCCTACTGCTGTGTATGCAGTCAGAACAGTGGTCATGGTGTTCGGTGCTGGTGAGAGACTTAGCCTCGTTCCACTGCTATTGCTGTCCACATACTCCACTTCCGACAGCATCAGTCCAGCACTTCGCTGCTCCAGACATGCACATATGAGCGTTACCTACTACCAACATCCATGGAGACTCGGATTGTCATGTAGCACATGTGTTCAGTCCTGAGGCATCATTCCCACCATGGTGGCATGACGCCGGGCGCCGCGCTCGCGTGCATGGTGGAACCTTCCACTTCAGACGCCAGAGCAGCGCAGCTGCTTCCAATGCGACTTTGAACACAGCAAAACACCCACCTCACCCTTGCCTTGCAGAAACGATCATACAATAAAGCGCTCTTCTCCTCGATCTTCCACATCCAACACTCAATAACCAACATCGATCGATCACGTCTCGCAGCATCAATTCCACTCGCAGAAGATCCAATATTCGATACTGTGACACTCGTACCCAAGCAACAGCCTCTCACCGTCCCAGTGGCGAGGAGCACGACAACACCGACACACGTTATACTACCATACCCACGCACACTCACGATGCCTCCGCATCGCTACTCTCGCTCTGATCTGACCAACCTCCGCAACTCGCCTCTTGTCAGGAAGCCCGACAACCTCCCACCCATAGAGCAGTGGATCGAGTACGTCTACCTTGACAAGGACTCCAGGGAGAAGCTAAGGATCCCTCACAGTGAGCCTCAACCCAAGGAGACGCCGACGAACAAGCGAAAGGCACAACAGACGAACGGAGAGGCGGCCAATGCGTCGCCCATGGGGAATTTCAGTACTGGCCGGCCAAGCTTGATGTCGACAAGGGAGAAGGGTATCAGGGGAGGCGGTGAGCCGCTTGTGCATCCATAGGGCTGGGACGAGCACCACTGACTGTTTGGCAGACGATGTCGTCCTGGGTCCTCCGAAGATGGCCTTCACGTCGAGCAGCCGATTAGCCAGAGCGAACGGTCACGGTGAAGCCACACCTACTACCGCAGATACCTCCGTGCCCGACAATCCCGACTCTGCACGATCTCGGCCCGCGACAGATCGCCAGCAGAATCGCAAGAGCGGCAATCCACTAGAGAAAGACGGTCGCGACGCCAGAGACAGCTGGACCATGGCGCGCGATCGACGTGCCCATGGCGAGACCGCAGATGAGCAGAAAGAGACCAACGATCGCTTCTCGAAGTTTAAGAAGCATGACAGAGAGCAGAACGGCGAGCAAACACGCAATGGCGACAAGCAGGACACTCGCTGGGGCCGCAACGATGAACGCCGACCGAACGGGGAGAGGCAAGGTGGCTGGCGCGACCGCGAGAACGCTCGCCAAGATAAGGGCTGGCAGCGATCAGACCGGAACGAGAGGGACCCCGAGTGGTTCGACCAGCCCGCTGCGCTTCATACGCAAGAACATGACACTAGCAGAGATGGTGGTGGGCACACCGCCGACGACTTCGAGCAGTGGAAGGCGGCGATGAGGGAGGCCGACCGGCCGGCTGGGGTAGTGAAGGACGTGCATGAGCCTGCTGCCACTCAGGAGAGACCTCAGTCAAAGGAGACCAAACCTCTGAAGCTTGATCAGTTCCCTCAATCTGGCTTTGGAGGATTTGGCATCAAATCGCCTCACATGCCTATGGAGAACGCCCAGCCAACGAAGACGCCAACCGTAAAGGGTAAGGCCAGCAGGTTTGCTGACGTCTTCACGAAGAAGGATGAGCCGCAACCTTCCAGCATCGCTGACGCTCTCGCGACCCAAGTAGCAGCACCGGCGGCTGCATCGAGCAACGAAGAACGCATACACTTCGAAAGCATGATGAGTATGCTGAAACAGGTCAAGATACCTGCAGAGCCGACGACGGCTCCGCCAGCTGCTGAGCCGACCTCGCCAAGGGTGGTGAGCAACGGCTCGAGGCAGAAAAGTCGCTTCTTTGATGCGGCACCCAAGAGTCCCGAGATGTCTCAACCACCGCAGACTGGCTTTCGGTCGCCCCGTGCACAGCCAGGTAACGGTTTCGCTCCACCCACTCGCGAGTTTACCGACAGGTCCAAGCCGGTCTTGTCACAGCTAGACCGTCATCTACTTGAGCATGTCGCTCAGACACATCCTTTGTCTACCGTTGCCTCGCCTGAGCCGGGCCGGCCAACAAACGGTCAGCGAACTTCAGTACCTCCGCAGGTACGCGCGAACGACTTCAATGGTAATGCTCCGCCTGCTCGTAATGTTGCTACGCCAGATATAAACATCCAGAATCTGCTCGCTGCGCAGGGTGCTCAGAGATCAGAAGCCCCCGATACAAACAGGAGCTTCCTTCTCGGCTTGCTACAAGGTCCCGCATCCCGGCCCGCATCTCAATCCCAACAGCCCCGTCCACAGCAAGACTTCTGGATCGGGCAGCCTCCTGAGCCTCTAGCTCCTCAACCTCGTGCTCCGCCTCCACCAGGTCGCGTTGATGACCAGCTCTTACGCCATAGTTTGACGGAGCCATCCCGCCCCGACTACGCTCAGCAATACAGGCAGCAGCCCGAGCCCAACCCTCGCGCAATGCATCATCCACCTGGGTTCGACGAGCATGCTGCGGCGTACCAGCGACAGCAACATGAAGCACAACAGCAGCAGTTACATCACAGGCGGACATTCACAGAGCCTCCCCAGAATCCTCAGCAGCCGCCCAACCGCCGCATGTCCGGGCATCCCAATCCACCAGGCATGCCGCACCAGTCTCAACCACAATTCCCACCCGACTTCTCGTACATCCAAGCGCCTGCAGGACCCCATGGCCCTCCTCCTGGCTTCGCTGGGTCTAGGCCACCACCGCAGAATTTCAACTTCCACCCACAGCCGCCTCCACCTGGCTTCCCGGCTGGTGGCATGATGCAGAGTCCACCACCACCGCCACCTGGTTTCGCGCATGGGCCGCCTACCGGCATGCCACCCGGTCTCATGGCTATGCGCTCTCCAGAAGGAGGCGTGCCTGTCAGTGCTGGTTTTGGGGGCACCGGACGAGGATTTGCTGGGTTCGAGGGTCCTCCGAGACGCTAGCATAGTCTCTCTGCCATACTTGGCTGGGTGCGAGATGACGACGTCGATCTAGAGGCGGCTGCGCACCTAAGCTATGCACCCGTCTGCATGATGATGGCAGACAGTGGTTCCACGAGAGAGTCGCGCATGGATTCGACTGCAGAGCATGTGGGTTCGGCTCCGAAAGATATTGTGGGACGGGCTCAATTGTCAGGCACTGAGCTTCCCACGCCGGAGGATAACGAGTTCGACACGACAGGCAATGTTAATCGGCCAGATCCAGATGATCACCACACTGCCGGTTCAAGCGAAGGCACAGAAGTAGTCGATTTCCTGACCCATCCCTGCGCCAATGATGTCCCACCATCTCCCATAGTCGGCTCACCACCTCATGGTGAGGCATTGGAGACTGCTGCTGCGTTTCGGATGATGGGGCATGCTGTGGAGACCGCTCCCAGACGTCCAACACCCGAATCGTCGACGGGACGCCTTGATGCTGGACCCTCGCAAATGGCGTCTACTTCTCCGGCGCCAGCCAAGAGATTCAGCTTGTTGCAAAGTCCTCTCTCTCCTACTGCTGACGGTTCCAATGGTACTATGGGGTACGCTGGGTTGCCAGTCCGAGACGCTGATGCATTGGGGAGAGGATCTATCGGAGGTGTGCTCTCGACGGAGGGGAGAGGTCCTAATACTGCTCCGGCGTCAGCTGCCGCTCCACAGTCAACATTATCGTTTTCAGGAGAGAGCGACCATGCAGTCACGCAGACTCACAATACCCATGCATCTCTCTTACAGACTGTACCGAGAATATCGACCTCTGGTCTAGCACCTGGTACCATAACCGGCGACGGCGCATCCCCGAGTGGCTCCAGCGACATGAGCCGCGGACGAACGCGGAAGCCAGGCACTGAGCGCAACAAGTCACCGGAAGCTCGGATATCGGAGTCACGATCGAGAGATGGTAGGAAACGTATGAATGACAGCTCTGAGAGTGACAGCCCAGTCAGTCCAGATATCCCCGACGAGCTATACCAGGAGCCGCAAACCGATCAGGGCGAGCCAGCAACCCAACCGCAACCCAGTCGCCCGGTCTTGCCCTGGGTGCGCAATCAGGAACAAGCTCGTGCTCAGTACACGCACCCTGGTGGTACCGAGACTCCTGCTGGTGCGCCGTCGAGAGACACAAACTTACCAGCCATCTTGCAAGCGATTAATACGCTGCAGCAGACAAACCTTGCGCAAGATGGGCAAACGGTCGCGCCACGCCAGCAACCACGGATCCGCTTACAAATGCCACCGCCTCGCCAGCCTCCACCGGAACAACATCAGTCTGAGCCGCTTGTCTTCCACATGGACGACGTGCCGTCGCCTATCTCTGCGCCACCTGCTGAGCTGCCTCATAGGTTGCCGAGGAATATGCGCTCGCATTCACATGATCCGCAGCTGGAGAGCACATCGGAACGACCGCGCCAGCCTCTCCCGAGTAGAGTAGTGCAGCCGTCGCAGGCACAGCCGGTCGTGCAGTTGCAGAGCCAGCGAACACAACAACAGGAGACTATACTGCCACGTCCACGTGCTAGATTCCTGATTGGCGGCGATGAGCCTCTTTCCCAAGCCTCGACGGAAGATGGCTGGAGTCACGTCGAACGCGGCGTTGATAGTGCTGATGGACGGAGTCGCTGGGACCGCCTCTTGGACAGACAGGAGCGCGAGATGGGACTGCCGCGATCACCTCCTGTGCAGCCATCCGAGCAGAGGCAAACCTTAGGTCGTTCTGACGTGGGCACCTTACCTGCAGAGGCTGATGAGGCGCCGCGTCCACAGCTTGGCCATGGGGATATCATGTTCAGCGATGACATTCTTGGCGAGGAGATCTTCGAAAATGAGCTGTACGAGGAGCAGGCTGCGGAGGCAATTGTTGCTGAAGTAAGGCAGCGGCGGGCGATGAGATCGCAAGCGGATCAGCGCCGAGTGATTTTGGTGCCACGTCCGAGTAGAGTTGTTCTATCTGAAGAGCTTGCCAGCGAGCTTACAGAACAGGCTGCCAATCGGTCTGGGCGGTCACAAACACAGACTACTGGATTATCAAAGCCCGCGATATCTCTGTTCGAAACAAACCCAGGTCCTGCAACCGGGAACAGTGACACTGCCACAGGTCCTGATCAACCGTCAGATCAGCTAGAGGACTCGACTGATCAGCCCCAGCGGAAAGGAAAAGGTCCGGCAGAGGTTGACCCGGACTGCCCAGTCATTGCCGATGGTAGGACGCCTCAGCAACGACAAGCAGAGCCACTGCCTCGATCACTCAACACCGGTGTGCCGGCGAGAGGCGAAGCAGGTCCCAGCAACTGGTACATGGATCCAACCCTACTACCCGTCGGCAATTTCTTTGAAGAGACTTTACCTCAACCACTCTTCGGCGTTGGGCCTCTCGGACCAGGGACGTACGAGAGCCCGATCTCAAGCATTCCCTCACTGGGTTACGATGCACCACTCGGGAACACGTACGCCGACACGGAGGTGTTCGCAGATGGCAATGTCCCAGGCGGAGTAGCGCTTGCGCAGGCTGTCGCGGATGACGGGAACCTACCTCTAGTCTCTCTCGAACAGCTCGCGCCTCGTGAGGACTCTGCGGCTACTACGCCGGCACCGCAGGCCGTAAGTCAACCGCCGTTGAGAGCGACTGCTGCCGAGTTCCCGCCTAGCCATGGACCAGCCAGCTCATCTAACGCCCATGGTACTGCAGATGATGCTGCGCCCGGTGCTGATACGCTCGGTGGCGACACGGACGTTGAGGACTTACCTGCACACGCTTTAGACGGCAAAGGCACCGCGCCAGCTGCATTCGCAAGACCTCCACCAGCGCGGGGCGATCAAGGCGGTCGTGCTGCTCCGACCGGGCCCAGGAACAGCAATACCTCTACTCGTTGGCAAGTTCGCGCAAACAGGTCATCACACGGCTGGAGCAGCCCTACCCCTGACGACGCTCACACTGGGCAAACGCCTGTCACCAATGACACTGTGCAGACGTCGACAGATAGCAGTGACACGGCTAGCGATGTCCAGGCTCCTGCACCGTCCGCTTCAGGCAGTGGCGCGCCATCCCGTCGTCAAGTGCGCGAGAATCGGCGCGGAACGAACGACGGCAAGTGGCATGGGTGGTAGGCTGAAGACCCCAGCCTCGTGGCTGTAGCACGATTTGGACTCGTGACTAGATTGTGTGATGGCGGTAGTGAGGGATGACTTGCCGTCAAATTGCAGGACAGTGAGGTATTGACCATGCACAGACATCGCTTCACAGTGGACAGAAAGCTAGGCTGCCAAGTAGATCTGGAAATCAACACATCCGCTAACCTCACTGATGGGATCGCCACGACCCAGCTTCGCGACCTCTTTCTGATTTCGGTTATTCATTGCCTCATCACTGTTATGTCCTACAACCCCGCCTTGCCTCATCGCATGCCGCCTTGGAGCCCATGAATTCGTCCCTCAACCCACACACGATCCCATACAACTCCTTACACACATTCCTTCGCAACTCATCACACACATGAGCCTCCACTGCCCCCTCACTGCTCTGACTCAAGCCAAATCCTCCTTCCTCCTCCCGGGACTCTCCATCCCCGCACTGCCAGCTAGCGTCTCCTGGCTCGGTCGCGGCGTCGTCTCAATCTCGCTACTCGCCCGCGGGACCCACATCCCCCCCTCCAAACGCGAGGAAGTACTACTCTGTCTCGGAAACACGAAAGCATCCTCAGACTCCTCACTCGCGCGCTGCGGTCGCACGTCCAAGATATTTGGAGGCGCTTGGACGGTTTCGTCGGACTGGTCGTCGGTGTACTCGTAATTCTGCGCGAGGGGCGTGTAGATCTCCTTCACGGAGTGGAGGTGGCCTGTGCCTGATTTGAGGTTTGCGGGGAGGGCGAGGCGGGATGGGTGCGTGAGGCGGTAGAACCAGGATGGGGAGGTGGCTGGGGAGGGTGGGGATGGGGGAAGGGGTTTCAGGGAGGTGTGGCAGTTTGGGCAGGTTTCGGGGTGGGGACGCGGGGGTTGGAGGAGGGAGCGCAGGAAGGTATCGATGTGGGGGAGGGAGACGAGGGTTAGGTAGGCGTGGATGCCGCTGTGGGAGGAAGGCTGGGGTTAGAAAGGGGTTTAGCGTGGAAAGGAGGAAGGGAGCGACGTACAGATCGAACATCGTCGGCACCGCCGCGTAGGATCCCAACATCGTGTCCTCAGCGTTGTAGTACCAAGCCGTCTGGCACAAGAAGACGATCGCCGGCACCAGGAAGCCAACGTGCATGAGGCATAGTGCTAGATCTACCAGTGCCAATTTGCCGCGGGAGATGGAGGTGCGGCGCTCGCGGACCATGACGAGGGCGTAGAGGACTGAGAAGGAGCAGGGCACTATGGTGAGGGCGGGTAGGGCCTGTCCGGTTTTGAGGCCGTGGGCGAGGCCTAGGGAGAAGCCGAAGGGCCACATGAGCAGAGGTGAGAGGCGGAGGGCACGGGCGTGCAGGGGCTGTTTGTGGGCTTCCATGGTGGATGGCGAGTGGTGTTTATGGATCTTGAGTATGTCTGCCGGTGGGGAGGAAAGATCCGCGTTCGGGAGAGGAGCTCGAATTAGAAGTTGTTGATCGATCGGATGAGGTTTAGAGGAAATTGATGATATGCGTGCCGGACGCGAACAATGCAATGACTCTGAGCGAACGTAGTACAGATGACTCCAGTGGGGTTCAAAACTGATTGCAGGTGGAACAATAGCGATTGACGCATTGGAAGTGCTGGGAAGAGGTAGTAATGAAGTACCTACCTTATCTTGCTGCCTGTTGCGATGCCAATGTTTCAGAGGCTTTGGCGCTAAAGTACTGCACGAGGGAGGATAATGCCTCTCCCTCACAGAAGGATTGATTTGTGGACAAATGCGGGCCAATCAATCCGATCAAATGATAGACTGCTGCGAAGCGTACTTTCGGTTGTGGAATGGAGGTTCGATGCGGATGCTGTGAAGTGGTTTGTGAGGTACCAAATTCTTGGCACTCCAATGCTTAGGCTGACTGAGTAGCACTCGGCCAGCACTAAGAGTCTTCAGTCTGCATATTCACTATAGTACACCGTGCTTCGCGATCTCGCGGCACTTCCATGCTCTAGGGTATACACACGCCTTCTCTCCCAATCCCAGTCATGCACATCGCCGCGTACGCCGCCAAGCACAGCCTCCGAGACCGCAGTATCGAAGACCGCGCCGCACCATCCGTACTCCAGGCACCCATATACTTTGCCCCATTGCCGCAGCCATTGAGCAAGCGAGGAGCTCAGCTTGTTTATCTACAGCCGCCATGCAGCTTCCTTAGTCGTCGAGCAGAATCGCCCCGTCATCGTCAATCATCACCACGGCATCGCTAGCAGCAGGCGCAGCTTTGGCGCGTTTCGTAGCAGCAGTATCCACCTCGTCCCCGTCGTCGTCAGCTCCCCGCTTCCTCTTCTCGCGGTTCAGCGCAGCAATGCCACTCGTAGCAGACTCTACATCAGGTGCAGCGCCAGACTCAGTTGGTGGGGCAGCTGGGACTGGCTTGAGTGGTAGCTTCCCATACGAGATGTGCGGCTCGATCCCAAGTCCACCATCTGCTGGAGCAGCCACCACGGACAATACGAGATCGGCGCGCGGATCCTCATCGTCATCTGTGATAGTCACGAAGCCACTGCTCCCGGGCTTTATGCCCAGCTCGGCTAGGGGCGACGGGTAATTGTCTGTCATGTCTTCGTCGTAAATTACGCCTGCTTCTGTAGAGATCGTGAAGTGCGCATAGTCGTTATTGCCGATGAGGATGCCAACGAGATCTTGAAGGGTGGACATGCCATTGCCATCGGCGTCTACTGGGGGAATTTGCAGCTCGGCGTGGACTGGCGAGCAGACCGGACAAGCCGGGTTGGGACGTGCGAGATTCTGTGTCGTGATGGTTCGCTCTGTGCTGCGGGGATTGAGGAAGATGAACTTGCTGCCTCCAAGAGGTGCAACATTCGGCTTCATCACCATGGTGTGGCCATTTGTGGTCGCTGCTTCGCTTTCTGCAGCCAGCATACCGCGGAAGACCTTAAAGCCCAGCATCACGCTTAGACTTGCTGTAAGTGCATTCGATGTCGCAATCGCAGGTATGATGTTGCCAGCCATCTGCTTCACCTCCCACTCGCTGTGAAGTAGCACACCGAAGACATGTGATCGGAGGTTCGACGCCGAGGTGACGAAGTCCAGAGTGTCCTTGTCGTCCTTGTCGAAGTCGATGCTGGACTCGCCGGCTTGTGCGCGACCCGTGAGCGTTGCCAGACTATGGCAGAACACCGCGAGATTCTCCTCTAGCGTCCATGACTGCTGATCTTGCGATGTTAGTGCTGCGCCTGCAGCAGCGCTCAATTTGTCGATGGTGTCGAATTGTATTGACACTGGCTTCTTCCGCGTCTGCCACATCTCCTCCATGCTTTTCAGCCTCTCGATGTCCTCGTAGAACACCTTGTCGAACACTGCCTTCGCGAACTCGCTCGTTCCCATCAACCCTCTTATCTTCTTCAATGCCTGTGCCTCCACTCTCAGCTTCTTGACCTCCTCCTGATCATCCCCTTCCGTCTCCACCATGTCGTTCGCCTCCTCCTCGCTCGTCCCGAATAGCTCCGGCAGAAGGTATGACTTTGCCCACACTATGCAATGAATCGGCTGTGAAGGTGTCGAGCGGATCGTACATATGGGAAAGCTCTTCTGCACCGGCTTCGGATTACAGTCATAGCACTCCGTCACGCCCTTCTGTATGGCCTGCGCCTGACCATTAAAGCCTGTAGTCCCGCTCTCAATCAACGGCACGTCCGCAGCAAGACACATGCGGTTCACGTGCCGCCGCGCAGCCAAGTTGTCCAGCGCATTGAACACGATATCGAAGCTGCGGAAGAAGACAACAGTGTACTGCGGGTCAAAGATCGAACCATGTTGCGCATCAATATTAACCGCAGGATTGAACTGCAGCGCCGTGTCTTTCGCGACCAAGGCTTTCGGCTTCTTGATATGCTGCTTCCGAAACAGGAACTGGCGGTTGAGATTGCTCAGGTCGATGGTGTCGAGGTCTATGACTGTAATCCCGGGGGTGCGCTGAGGAGAGGGGATCCCGTTTGCGCCATTTGGAGCAGTGTAGCCGCTGCCGAAACCGCAGCAGACGAGGTTCTTGAGCAGCTCGCAGCCGATGCCTCCGGCGCCTATGAGGAGTACGCGACTGTTCTTGACGCGGACTGTGAGCGGTGCGCCGAGGGCTTGGACGGTGCCGCGCTCTCGTCGCTGCATTGTGGAGGATGGTCTCCCTCCTTAGTGGCCGGTGGGAGGAGATATCGGATCGAACAGTGAGAACTTCTGCAGGAGAGAGCGACAATATGACCACCAGATCTTGTCGCTCTAATCCATCATTCGCACGTGCCAGCTCATGTGAGTGTTGAAGTGAAGCCGGTGCTGTGCTCGAGGTGGTGTGAAGTGAGGGTCGCTAATGAGTGTCCAGAGCGATGAAGCCTTCACTCCAGGGACAATATGCACTGCGCCGGGTGGTGGAATTGCGCTCAATGCGGAGGTGTCGTGGTGCGGAGGATATAAGAGACTAAGCATCGCATTGCAAACGGCAGTTTGATATGAGCTCACGCTTGCGACAACGCTCATCACGACACATGGCCAGCGGTACTCGACGCGTTAAGTGAAAGCATCATCTTACTCTCCATTATGTGAGCATCACCACGTCACTCCATCACTCGAATGACATGATTCAGATTGACACCGAGCTCGATTCTTGCACTTTGTACTTTCTGTACTGCTGTATCGGCATCTACGATCCCGTCCCTGCTGACTTCAATGGTCCTGTACACCCTCTCATCATTCAATCCGCGCCTCTCTCTCACCCATCACCGCTCCCCTTACGTCCCAACAGTCGCAGCATCACACCCAGTAGGCCCCTGACTCCACCCCGTAAGCCTGTTCGCAACATCACTACAATAGCAGTGCGTCGCCACACCGAGCCCAAGGTTCCCACTAGGATCAATGCTGCCCGAGTTATACATCCTCGCCGCCTCGTAGAAAGTCTGCGCTCCCTTGCCAGCGACTTTAGCAGCCAACTGCTGCAGCCCATCCCCACTGCTCGTCCCCGTGACACCATCAGAGACCATCTGAGTGATCTCTGACGATGGGCAGGGTGTTTGGATCCCGCCGTCTGCAGCGTTGTTGCAGCTGCCAGCTCCAGAGTGAGACTGGAACAAGCCCGGGTTGCTGACTGAGTAAGATGTCGTGGGCGCACGAACACATCCGTTGGATTCCTGCATCATGATCGCGAAGACGAATTCCACTGGCACGCCAGCACTCGACGCAATAGACGTAAGCGCTGACTTCAGCTCCGACAACTCATCAGCAGAGTTGTTGGGCACAGCGAAGGCGTTCTCGCAGGATGCGGCCATGATGGGACCGTTGATTGACCACAGGTTCTCGAACGAGAGCCACGAGGATTGATCGGGCCAGCCGGCAGAGGCGGAGCCGTCGCCTTTGTAGGTCTTGATGTAGCTTGAGCCGGATGATGAGGGGGCGGAGGCAGCGGTGGTCGATGCTGCGGCGCTACTGGACGCCGAGGAAGATGAAGTGGGTGCGGCTGTGGGCGCTGCTGTTGTGGGTGCGACTGTTGTCGGTGCCGCTGTCGTGGGTGCTGTCGTTGTGGCTGGTGGTGGGCTGGAGGTCTCGGTGGTCGCTAGGATGATAACGGAGGATTCTGCGGTCGTGGTCGGCGCGACCTCGCTTGACGGGCTAGAAGCAGTCGGTGAGGATGCTGGTGCGGACGTCTCCACCGGTGCAGAAGTCTCGGCAGGTGATGTGGTAGTGGTCTTCTCCGCAGTAGAAGCGACGGGCGAAGAAGTCAAAGTCTTGGTCAAGAAAGTGGTGTAGTGGATCGTGCGGTGTCCAGGCGCCTTGTTCGGCACTGCCGCCGATGTCGACGTCTCCGCGCCGCTGCTGGCCTCAACAGAGCTAGGCGCAGGAACAACAGTCGTCTCGACTGGCGGGACGACAGTACTAGTGGGAGCCACGCTGCTGACAACAGAGGCAGGTGCGACGGGCGCAGAGCTGCCACTGCTGCAGTCACCGAACCCGACCTGGCAGCCAGCATCGCAGAATGCGCTACCAGTACCACACCAGCCGTTGGGACTGTACCATGTCAGCATATGGCCCACATCTCTCGCTCGACAGAAGAGCATACCCGCAGCACGTTCCAGCTGGACACGTAGCACCGCTCCAAGAGCCACAAGATCCGTCGTACGACTCCGCGCGACCAGCGAGCGGGGCAAGGTTGGACGATTGATCGTTGCGTGCCAGATGGCGGTTGTGGAACTGCTGATGAGAGTGTGGGATCGCCTGTGCGAGTGCGGCAAAAGCCAAAGCGGTGATCTGCTGCTGTGTAAGTACTGAATCGCTAAGTCGGGGTCCGGCTCTACTGACCGCGTATGTAACCATGTCTGCGGCTTTGCTTGCAAATGTATCGGTCTGTCTGTAAAAGAGTGTACGAAGAAGAATCTGCCTCACAGAGGTGATGTCTTCCGATTTGTGAAGGAGTGTGTGTCGGTGAATCGTAGTCTCGGCGTCAAGCCTGGAGTTTTTACCTCAAGGACAGTGTTGCAAAAGAGCGTGAATGTGATAACACGGAAAGAGCGACGAGGTCACAGACCTTTGACTTAGACAGTGTGCAAACGAAGGGCGAACGACAGTAGTTGACGAGAAGAGCGCCCTCGCCTTGCAGACGCCCGCGGTCTTATACTCCTGTGCTCCTGTCTTCCTTCGTGCAAGACTAGTACCATATCGACCTCGTCCGATGGTGAGGTATCCCCTCCGCACCTAGGTATCACCAATCAGCACATCCCACAATGTACTCCGGCGCAATGCTTTTCAGCCTGCCGCGCGACGCTCCCTGTAGACGCTGTTTCACATTTCTTGACGTCGCAGCAGCCGTTGCCTCATTGGTGCGCATGCGCCGGCGCTAGCGCAGGTACGGCAGGACAAGATCGGAGAAACGTGCAGGGGTTACGATGCTTATGCAGTGCATTGGCGGCGCAGACTCACCTTTAGCTTCCACCTCCTTTGCCAAATCATACAGCAGGAAGTCCAGCAGCACTGCGTGCACTTTGCCGGCGGCTTCGGGGTGGGATGCGATGATTTGCCGCCGCATCAGCTCGACGGCCCAGATGCTGCAGCCGCGTAGCTCGATCTCCCAACTGTATCCGTGTGGGATTTCTTCGTGGCGACGGATGCGTGCGTTCAAGGGGGGCGAGTATTGGAGCACGCCGAGGTTGTACAGCATTTGCGGGACTCTGTAATCTAGGTTATGTCAGCTGCGCGCTCCCAGGATCTGACATGACGCAAGGCATGGCTTACCTGCGAACATGGTCAATTGCTCGATGTCATCGAATCGGCCATACCCCTTGCCGTCGAACGCCGCCCAAAGGTCTGCAACGAAAATTTGCGCTCGCTTGAGAAAGCGTACTCGTCGGCCCTCGAACCGTGTTTCATCTCTGAAGCAAGGGAAGTATTCGGCTAGCATGTTCACGAGCTTGCCGGCCGAGTGGTCGGCCTGCTCGATCAGACGGACTACACTTCGGTCTGGTCTGCGTGGTCGGGTCAGAGTTGTCATCGATGCTCCAGACCCTCCTGTACTGGAGCCTGCTGCAGGAACAAACGCGGATCCTACGGTCTCGCTCTCGTCACGATGCTCGGCAGTGTAGGCGGTCTCGCTAGCTACCTCGAGCACGTCGCTCGCTGCTGTCGAGACATTCTTCGGACCGTCTGCCGGTTCAGGCTCGGCGGACGCACCAACTTCGGTTTCGTGGCTTCGCGGTCCACCAGTCGTGACAGTGTCGTCGACGCCGGCCGTCGCAATCGACAGATCGTCGTAGTCGACTTCAGCCAAGTCATCGGCGTCCTCGTCCCTGACACCAAACCTCTACACGCATCAGCAATCTTTCCAAATCCCTCCCAACGACGCCCATCAACTCACCTCCCTCAGCACTTTCGCAGCCTCTTCCAACGCCCCGCACCTCTTTCCCATCATTGGCATCCCCTCCCCCGTCTCCCCTCTAAATACCTCCCCCACCAACCCCTCCAGCCCCTCTTCCTCCCATCCCCCCAGATCAGTCAAATCCCTCCCCTCCTCCAAGCCCCTCCTCAATCCCGCAATCATGCCTGCATACCCAGTCCACCGCTCTCCTCTCCACTCAACCTGCCACCTCTCCTTAGCAGGCAACTCACTCCAGAACGAAAAGTTCAGCAAATCCATCGTGAAAATAAATCGCACCATAGCTTCCTCGTCCCACCCCTCGTCGCCCAGGTGAGGATGCAACGGATGATCGTTCCAAGATTGCGCCGAGTAAGAGCGAGACGTGAATTGGGTGTAGAGCTCGGCAGCTGCGGATTGAGTACCAGACATGGAGATCGAAACGTCGATGCTGTTGTTGTAGATGTACTCAGCGTCTGCGAGGACGCCTGTGGAGCTCGAGATCACATCTGCAGAGGGCTGGGCGTCGAGTCCGAGGTGGGAGCGCAGGAGAGCGATGAGCTCGGGGTCTGCTTCATTGTCGGACATCGTTGGGAGCTGCTATCAGATCTTCTAGAGACTTCGTACGACTGCTGTGTGCCTGAGACTTGCGAGAAGGAAGTCTTTACAGGTGGCAATGAATCCAGGGTTTTAGACGATCTGAAACGCGCAAGGAAGGAAATCGTTGTGCCGGATAGTGGAATTGAAATCGAAATTGAAATACGAGGTCGACTTCGAGGTCAAGGACGTTTGCGGGTTGTGGGCTCATGGGGACATTCGAGCAAACTCGATGCATGTGGGCATGATATGTGCACATACGCTTGTCACTTTTGCAAATTTACACGTTTCTTGCATCCACGAGTCCAGGGACTGCCTACATATATGCCCGCGGCACGTTATGTACAGAGCAGCGCTACATCATGATCGCTCGTGCACAGTTACTCATTTCCTCCCCTTCGCAATCCCTTCCCTTCTCCTCATTCTCTCCCCCACCCTTTGCAGACTCGTCTTGACCTCTCCCTTCTGAAAGCTCTCCAGATCGTAGTAGGTCGGCGCAATATCGAGTAACCACTCCGGCTTCACACTAGTGACAGTCCGAATGTAGTTCTTGCTCGTCAGAACAAACTCATTGTACACCACCCACTCCGAATCCTGGCCCAACACCGTGCTCGGATGCAGCAGTACAGACTGATTGTCCTTGACGGTCACGTACGTCTTCCCCGAACTGTCTTTCTTGGCGACCTGCATGAAGAACCCGGCCACGAGCGCGCGACGGATGTTCTCATAGTACTTCTTATCTTCAAACGGCGTGGACACCAATTCCAACTCGAACCGCTCCATAATCCGCTTCAACTGCATGCGCACATTGTCTGCTTGCTGCAGTGCACGATATGACAGGAAGTGATCATGGCACCATTGCTTTGGGTTCTCCTGCGCAGCGGGTGACTTGAAAGCATGGTAAACGTTCAGCATCGTGAGATGATCGCCATCCTCATGTGCAAAGAGATCCTTCATCTCGTCTGCGCGCTTTCTTGCCGCAGCCGGGCGAACGAAGACTTGCGGTACGGAGAGCAGAGCTGTGAGGGAAAGAATTTCGTTTGAGCAGTAGAACTCGGGGGAGGTGATGAGCATCACTGCCAGGGCGGGATCCAAGGGAAACTCGGAGGCGAGCTTGCCGAGTTGGGTCAGCTCGCCTTCGTCGTCTAGGGCGGCGAGGTAGTTGAGCTCTTCGAGGGCGCGCATGAGGGTCTCGGGCGCGGGAGGGTCCATAAGGTCGAAGTGAACTAGATCGTCTATGCCAAGCTTCTTCAGCTCGAGAACTGTGGATGCGAGATTGGAGCGAAGGATCTCGGGGTAGGATTGGTCAATCAGTTCAGTCTTGTGTGCGCCTTCTGTGTAGAGGCGGAAACACTTGCCGGGGCGCGTACGACCGGCACGACCTGCGCGTTGCTGTGCGGATGCTTTCGATATCGGCGAGACCAACAGTGACTCGACACGTATCCGTGGGTTGTATACCTTCTGTTTGCTGAATCCAGGATCAACAACGTACACAATTCCGTCAATGGTAAGTGACGTCTCTGCGATGTTCGTGCTGACAATGCACTTCCGTCCAGGTCGTCCTCCAGGCTTGAACGGCTTAGGCGCAGGCTCGAAGATCTTCTGTTGCTGATGCGGAGGTAGCGATCCGTAGAGTGGATAGCATTTGAGTGGCCCTGCGTCGGCTTCTCGTATCATCTCGTCTGCTTCGAGGTTGATCTTTCGACAAGCATCCTCAATCTCCTCCTCGCCAGTCAAGAATAGTAGTATGTCGCCCTCGCCCTCAGTAGCGTGTATCTGCAGCACAGTCCGCAGCGCCGCCTCCACATAGTCACGCTCCGGTTCCGGCGTGTAGAACACCTCCACAGGATGTGTCCGACCGGGCACTGCGAGCAGCGGCGCATTGTGGAAGTACTTCTGGAACTTCTGCGCGTCCAGCGTAGCAGACATGATGATGATCTTCAGATCCGGCCGCCTCTGCACAACCTCCTTCAGCAATCCCATCAAGATATCCGTCGCCAGCGTCCGCTCGTGTGCTTCATCAAGGATGATGCAGCTGTACCGCTTCAAGTCGTGATCGTTCATTGCCTCCCGCAACAGCATACCATCCGTCATGTACTTCAGCACCGTCTTTTGACTTGTCATGTCCTCGAAACGAATACTGTATCCCACCTCCTCTCCAAGCGTGACGTCCATCTCCTGCGCTACACGCTGGGCGACTGACATGGCCGCCACTCGACGCGGCTGCGTACATGCCACCATCTTGCCCTGCTGCTGTGGCAGATCGTCGAAGAGCACGAACTGCGGGACCTGTGTCGTTTTACCCGAACCAGTCTCGCCTACGAAGACCAGGATCTGCGTGCTGTGGAACATCTCCAAGAACTCATGTCTTTGCAAATGTACTGGCAACCCTCGCCGGGTCTTGAGAATGCCAAAGTAGCGTTCTGATAGCGGAGCACCATTCAAGGCATTCTTTGGCCCGTTCTCAGCGGCTGTGGCATCTTCGACGGTCGTTGCGTGACGCTTGAAAGTGCTGAGGATCGAGCCAGAATTGCCATTGATGGCGCCATTTGGTCGGCGATCCGAGTAGCCGTTACTGTAGCCATTGCCTCCAGCGTTGCCGTTGCCATTCTCGTACATGTGGGCGAGATATGGATTCGCCTTATCGTCGCTCGTACCGGACTCGGTCTTTTGGCGCTTGAAGCGTGATGTCTCGGCCATGTTGCTGGCAAGATCTCGAGCAAATCACCGCAAGTATGGGCAGTCTCAATCTCACTTCCTACTTTAACAAAACGTGTACGGCGAAGAAGTGGTGGTGAGCGATCAGTGTCGACGACTTGAAACTTTTTGAAATGTGAATGCCTGAGTTGATGCCTAACCCGATTCACTTCCAGGCCACCAAAACGCATGGTTGACACAAGCGGTGATTACACTGGTCTGCTCATGTGAGATGCATATTTAAGATTTGTCACTTGTAGCAGCTCTGTCATACGTGACAATCATTCCATCCGTCATTGATCCTCACATCCAACCAACACCCGCTCAGTAACACCCACGCAGCAGACAAGTCCTATCATTGCTGTTCAGTCCGCGCCATCCCCTTTCCAACAACGTCTAGCTCTACCAGCCTCTCCCAGATCCCGCTCCGATCCTTCTCCACCATCACGTTACCATCGACAACCACACCCTTCTTCCGCAGACACCCAGCAAGCAGAGCTTCGTACACGGTCCGCCTCACCGCGATCTCCCCGTCCACTGTGTGCATTGCCAGGATCCCCTGCGAAGCTGGACAATCGTAGAAGCCATGAGTGAGCGGATTGCTGCGGAGATCAATAGAGGTGAGACGATTCATGAGCCGTAGCGTGAAGACCGTCTGCCGTAAGCGGCTGATTTGACAGCTCGCAAGACTGAGGTGCTCGAGGCTGGGCACATGGCTCAGAGGCCGGATGTCAGCGATAGGGTTTCCATCTAGGACCAGATGTCGGAGTGCTGGTAGTCTTGTGTGAAGATCGGATGGTATGATGTGAATGCCACAGCTGCGTAATGAGAGTGACTCCAGACATGGCATCACTGGCAATACGTCGAGTATCGAAGGCATTGTGTTGTTGTCGAGAGTGAGTGAGATCAGGTTCGGCAAAGCATCCAAACCTGCGGCTTGAGTGATTTGGTTCTTGGATAAGTCTAGGGATTCCAGACAGGGAAATGGGGTGTCCCGGAAGTCGACGAAAGTCAACCTATTGGCAGCGCACTTCAACTCTTTCAGGCGATGCAAGTCAGCAAGGCCATCGAGATCGGTAAGTGAGTTCTCCGAAACGTCGAGGCACTCCAGATCAGTCAAGTGGCCGAAGTAGGTGACGTCGTCGAGCTGGTTGCCTTTCGCACACAGCGAACGACATGCAGTCGAAGGGATGCCATCCAGCTGCGTAAGTGCATTGTCCGATACGTCAAGCTCTTCGACTTCTGGGCAGTATTCAATGAGACCATGCAAGCTCTTCAGTTCTTTCGCTGCGAGATTCAGAGTCCTGATGTCTTCGCCAACGTGG
The DNA here is from genome assembly GCA_002077045.2 of Rachicladosporium sp. CCFEE 5018. NCBI lineage: Eukaryota > Fungi > Ascomycota > Dothideomycetes > Cladosporiales > Cladosporiaceae > Rachicladosporium > Rachicladosporium sp. CCFEE 5018. The sequence goes on from KZ111144.1 coordinate 423,380, forward strand.
CCAACGGCTTCGATGAGTACGCTGAGCAACTCCAGCTTGAGATTCTCCAGGTTTGAAGGAGCACCATCGGACCGAAAGATGGTAAAGTCGGCCAGACTACTGAGCTCGAATATGTCTAGCACCTGTCTCGTGAGTGCTTGTGGGGTGACCGGGCTCGATTGCTCGCCTTTTGAGGAATGGAGGGGCAGTAGTGAGACTGCGGCGATGTTTGCATCGTCGGCTGGCTCATCAATCTCGACTGTCGAAGGATCGTCTGTATGATGGTGCTGATATAGCGCAAGGGTGTCGTCGATGACTTCGCTGCTGCAGCCACTTTCATCTTCGCTGTGTCGGACTGCCGTCTCCGCGCTGGTTCCATCCTCCTTATAGACAGTGCCCTCGATGGCATCTCCAAAGCTGAGCTCGGACTGCCCAATTGCCTCTTTTCGAGCTACATGACCTCTGGGCAAGTGATCTGTCGTCAGATCCGAAATCTCTCCGAAAGGGTCGGTATCGCTTGAAGCCACGCTGTTTGGCTTGAGGAATTGCGCACTCTTCGCTCGGACCCAACACTTGCTCTCAGCGTCATAAGTCATTCCCTTGACTTCACCACCTATCAGATGCGCCACAGACTTCTGATCGAGCGTCTTGATAGTCTTCTGCGGCGACTCGCTTGACCGGATGATATTGAGCACCTGTTTTGCTTCGTTCATGTAGTCGCCAGTGGCCATCGCGAAGGCTGGTGCAGTGCGTCGACGCTTTGGAGTAGCATCCTTGCCAGGCGATGGTGGCGGTCGCTTGCCCGCAAGACTCCCGACTCGCCTGAATGCCATGCTTCCAACGACGGATGCGCTTTGAATGCGAATCTCGGGCAGCAAGTCCTCTTCCAGAGCAAGAGCGGCTTCTAGCATGCCTTGCGATTCGTCCACGTCAACATCCGCTCGAGATACAGCGATACCAGCCTTCGCCTGGCGTTTGAGTATCTTCATGCTGCGTGTCGGTCTGCTTGGTTTGAGATTCACAGAGGAGAAGCCTTCGGCCTTTGCAATGTCGTCTGAGGCCAAAGATGTGGCACTGACATCCTCGGCGATAGTGTCAATGACCCTCTTGAACGCGACTGAATTCGACTTCCTGATGGTAGACTTGGCAGGTTTGCTGAACATGTTCTCCAGTGCAGGTGCAGCGAACAGATCAGTCTGCTCCCCATAAGTGACGTTCCCTTGCATTAGCCGCTTTTGCCACTCGTGATTCGTCTTTGGGCCTGACATCTTTGGAGGTGCGCTTCGCTGCTGTACGGTGTCATATTCGACTTTCGGTGATCGTGTGCGTACGCTGCCAGGCGTGGATCTGATGCTGCCGATTGGCGTTGTTGGGGCCACAGCTGGTGCTGCATCCCACAGAACCTCCGTCTCTGGCAGACCCGCCAGCCAGGCAGAGGGCGCCACGGCGGCCATCTCAGTGTATGTAGAGTCCGTAGTGATTGTGTTTGAAGTGCACTAGCGATGTGGTTGATGATGTTTGCACTGCAGCAGATGTTTACCTCGTCCGGATTGCATCCAGTAGAGCGACGCCTGCCTGTACGACAATGTATCCAGATCCCAATGACATGCGATTGCCAGCGTTTTCGAACACTTGCGGGACTGTGAGTTAGCATTGACTTTAGCAATGATTTTGCGTGTACACTGTCGAAGTGTCGTCGAGTTCGCTTGTGTGGAAGTCAAAGTTCATTGGTCGGCGCGAGATCGCGGTTGCCTAGCAACCCAATTTGCCACTTTACGCGTCGAACCTCACCTCTGCGGTTGCAAGAGCGATCAATTATAGATCGGTACAGCGCAGACGCACGAGGGTATATGATGAGAAGGCCACATTGAATCCAGAGTGAGCGAGTCATGCTGGACTCTGGCCATGGAACGTACGCACAAGCCCACCGGGCACTTCTGGAGCTGCCCGTCTCGATTTCAACAGAGCGTCAGATACCGCGAGTTGCAAACCGAAGATTTCCTCACACCCTTTGGCAAAGTCATTGTTCCGGGAGCTGACGACGACTTGACGAACTCAGAGCGGTCAGCGAAGCGACGGAGAGTGGAGGGCTTGGCCCAAGGCTTTCTAGATGGTCGGACTTTGGTCATCTCTTCTGCGGCTGCGAACGGAGTGGACCTTCGAGAGACAGTAAACTGCGCTCTGAAGACTCAAGGGCTTACTTGGGATGATTTCGTTGCAGATGAAGGTGTTATCAGGCACGATCTCGGCGCGCTCGCTGATGGGACGCCTATCAAACGACATGACGGACGCAGAGTCGCCATAAGTGGAGATAGTGACTGCAAAATTGCCGGTGTGGCGCATGCAAATAGGCCTACCAAAGCTGCGACCCAGATCGGTCCCACACAGGCGCGAGGACCGGTCTCGACCACACCCAGTGTTGAGGCGCTCGCACATGCAGCACGACTACGAGCCAAGAAGCTGCGATCCGACACAAGACCCTCTACCAGTCAACAAGCTCAAATCCCATTAGATACAATGTATCGCAGTCATAGTGATGTGGCTGCGCAACCGTCATCGAGCTTAGCTCGGCAGCCTCTGTCTCAACGAGACAATGTGCAATCGCTCGTGGACAGCTCTTTGGCTGACGAGCTTCGCCTATCATATGTGGATACTCCCTCTCGCAAGCCGAGGCGGCGCAGCTCGGGTACTGTCGCTCTCAGCGAAGGCGGATCAAATATGGATTCGCTCGTACTTGCTCCCGCAGACATCACAGCACGGACGGATTCTCCTAAGCCAACCATAGTGCCGCATCACGCACATGACGATGACTTAGCAGTCGACTTGCGAGTACCGAGTACTGCTTCAGACATGGCATCTACAGCAATGAGTATGTGTACTGCGTTTCGTGCGTCCACAGCTGCCGATAAGGTTCACCCGCATCCCCTGACGATGCCCTCAGCCTCCGGCCAGGAAACCACGCTCGCACTCGAATCTGCGCTTGATGAAGTCCGCGTTGAGCCGCCGAGTAAGTGGACGCCAATCAATGCTCCAAGCCCGGGGACCTGCGCAGCTACACATTTTACGATCGCCGATGCTCCCGACACAGCTGTGAACCCTAATCCGACGACTGGAGAATGCGAGAAAACTGCAGCGCCATCGCTCGTGAGTAGTGAACGAGTAAATCGGCGTAGCAACGTTGCCAGAGCTGCTGAGGGTGCTTCACGAGCAAAATTGAAGGGTGATGAGAATTCCTTGCTGAAATCGTTCAAGCAAGCGAAGCCAGGATATCAGTCAGCTCCACTCTCACAAGGCGGTACGACGCCACTCATGTACAAGAAGTGAGGAAGACCCAAGCAGGTTCCGTCTCCCGAGACCAATATGCACGCAAACAAATCAGTCGTAAGTGAAGGCATGCTAGGTGTCAACGCGAGTCCCTCGGCACCAGCACCATTGACGGAACATCCCCCTCTGCTGGACATGTCCTTCGGGGACGACTCATTCGCACCGAAGCTGAACATGGCGTTGGTCGATGAACACCTGAATAAGAGATTGCCACGCACACCTAACGAACAATTACAGCGCTCGTCACTGAAGTCTGCGATGCGCAAGCAGATGCGCGACAGCGGAGCGACTCTGGAGCGAGCCAGTAGTGAGCCACCGTCATCGCAGCTAGATACACAACACAAGGTCCTACCGAGGAATGAGGTAGCAGTCCAAACATTTCCGACTCTCCGTCACGTGATGCCTGAAGGACGACGAACAACAGCTTTCTGGCCCGGCACACAGTACTTGCTAAACCAGGCGCAATATGACTTGTTCACATCGCCAGATAAGACTGATCGAATGGCTGAGGCGGGGATCAGTACGGGAATGCAGCCGACTGCAGAACTTTGCACACTCGATCTGCCTGTCGACAAACCCGACGCAGCCATCTCACAGCAGAATCAGACGCCGGCAGGACTATCCGCCACGCAAGTGTTGATGGACGGATGGCAGGGCTGGTCAACAGTAAAGCCGGCCGGCGCAACGAAGATGAGCGCTTCTGCGGACTCGCCACTACTCGCCAAGGCTGGCGTAGACACGAGGCGCTTGCGCACAAGAAAGACACGCTCTTCCCTCGGTGTCGAGCTTCAGCAGGACAGGCCTGCACAACTCGACGCAAGTCGCAGCAGCGCGAAGCCATCAACTGCATCGACTGGAAGCTTTGCGCCACTCACTACATCAGGCTTGCGAGTCTCCATGACCGACTCCGAGCTGCTTGCCGATACTACTGTTCGTCTCGCCAGCACTGCTCCGCCAACGACATCTGCTACGGCAGGATTACACAGCTACCGAACACCTGGCGACAACCTGCAAGACGCCTCTTTTGCGGCAAGTGCTCCGCAGGCGGACTGTGAAGACACTGGCAGCATGTCGCTGCACTTCTCGAGTTTTATGAGGACAGATGAGAGCCAGCATGTGGATGCAGAGGATACGCTCGCGGATCTAGCGAAGACCTTCCTCTCGACAGCGGATGTCGATGTTGCGCTGAGTCAAGTGTAGCGAAGCCCGATGTGCTGACTGGGGGATACCGTCCAAGTCGCGGCCTCGGGGGGACATTAGGCAGACGAGAATGTAGCAGGGAGCTGTAGATAGCTGCCTCGCTTACGTTCGCTTTACATGAGAGAGTGCACAGTGTGTTGTAAGCGCCGCAAAAGCTCGGTCTACCAAGCTGTCCTCCCCTCAAGCAGGTCCTCACGTCACCATCCCACGAGTCACCCACGTGCATTAGATTAATCCCACACCATCTTCCTCCCACCTCCTCACTTTGTCAGCCAAGCTCTCTCCATGGAAGATGCCTCCTCGACTTGCATACAGGTGTGATGGGTAAGCGGCGATCTTCGTTTGCCGATCTGAGACTGCTGATCAGTGTTCATGCGAGTCGCGGACCTTTGCGGCCGGCGCAGGGGGAGGCGGAGTAGGTGGGAATAGAGTTCATCAAGGCGAGGGCGGATGAAGATATGATGTATGCAAAGCGAGAGATCATCACGACACATGATAGTCGAAATGCCGCATAAAACCGAGTGATCTGCGGGTGATGTTGACTTATATTGATATCTATGACTCACTAGCTGCGACCCGCGCGAAGACGAAGACGATGCCTTTCGCAGCGTCCGGTAGAGTCGCTCACAATCGAGAACCATGCCCTTGCAACTCCTGCTTCACCGAAGCAAAACCGCCTTCCTTCCCAGATCCAACGCTAATGGGGTATATCCAATAATAAAGGCCGAAGCAACGCTAGCTTTTGATCCGTGCCGACCGATAGAAATGCAAATTGATGTGGACGCGCAGTATGATGGACGCCTTGTGCTGTCCGTGTGATGTGGTGATATGGAAGAAGGCTGGGAAGATCGTACATGTATGACTCCTCCGTCGCGGAGGGATATTGCGGATGCATGTCGCGAAGGGATGTCGCGACAGCATGGGCGGTGTCGCCCAGGCGATGTAGATAGCATCGGCGATGGCATTCGCCACCGTGGCGACGAGCAGAAGCGGTCATGTCGAAGGCAGCGCCATGACTGGTCCAGTGGTTTAGGCAACAGCATAGCGACGCGACTACTCGAAGGGCTTCGCAAGGATGGGCGTGACGTTCGCGTCGAAGCGAAGACTCCACAGCCGGATGCCAGTCATCACCTTCTCGGTGCGCTCGAGCTCTCGATCACGTCCGAAGATTGCATCGACGAATTCGCAGCCACTGTTCTTGCCCATGGTGACGTTCTTCGCGTCCTTGCTCTCCTTCTTGGCAGCCTTCCACATGTAGTTCTCGCAGATCTTGAGGAGCTTGTTAAAGCGCTGCCAGAGTCGCTCGCCCGAGTCGAGGAATTCGTCAACCAGATCGCGTCGTGCAGTCTGACGGATCGAGCCCATCGTCTCCTCGGCGCGCTTGATCTTCGCGGCAAGCTGGATGAGCAGAAGCCAGAGCTCGCCCGCAATCTCGGACATGGGCGTTGCAGGGCCGTAGAAGAACACAGTCCAGTCGTAGATCCACTTTCCGAGTGAATTCGCATCGAACACGCTGCCCAGTAGCAGTATGGGCTCTTCATTCGGATCCCAATTCTTGTAAGAGTACCCTGCAGGTACGTGTGCTTTTCGAGCGTCCTCCTCGGTAGCCTTCGCTGGCTCCTTCTTGGTGGCAGTACTCGGTCTCTTCGGAGTTGCACTTGCAAAAGTCGGCTTTGAAGCATGCGAGGCGCGTCGTGGACGTGCTTGAGGCTCAGCAGCAGGAGTGAAGATAGGCACCTGATCATAACGACGATGATCAGCTCGTGCCTCGCGATGTTGACTTTGCCTGTGCTCGTACGGCGACGGTCGTTGGAGGTACTCCTCGTAGCGTGGAAGATACTCGTCACTGCGATCGGCCTCGACATGATCGTCGGGCGTCCGTGTGGAGAAGTAGTGCTTGCTGCTGGTGCGTGTGTGCCGCCGCTGAGGCTCGACGAAGACTCGACGCGAGTTGTATCGAGGATCGGCGTAGTTGCGAGCGGAAGAACTTACATAGTCGCTACGACGTTGCGGTGTTGACTGCGCTGAAGTATGGTAGCCAGGACTGGACTGCTCCGGCTCTGCGTAGTAGTTCGTTTTCCGTGGAGTAGTATAGGTCGTCCTCGAGTATGTCGCATCTTGCGTGGCGCGTCGAGCGTGGCCTTTCTGCGGAGGAGAAGCGTAGATATACTGCCGAGGCGAGTAGTAGGTGGCACCTGCCGCAGGTGTGTGCGGCGGCGTTCGGTAGTCTTGGGGTGAATAGTACGGCGGATGAACCGCATACTGTGTCTGGAACATCGGAGTTCGATGAGGGCGTCCAGACGCGCCCAGAAAGAGTTACAGGTGTATGATGAGAGTCCAGTAGTAGGTCATAGGTCTTCTATCTTGGTCCGGGTCGCCGGTGACAGTGTGGTTCTAATCCGGGAGGAAGAACTGATCGAAGGCTTCTGAACTGTGATGTGTACATTGCCTGGTATGTTCGCGACGGCAGAAATGCTGCAGTCTGAATCGAGATCTCGAATCGAGTCCCGTGACGAGTGTAAGTGGCGAGTTGACGTCGTTAGTAATGAAGTGGCTGTGATGTCCTTTGGAAAGGTGCAGAAGCAACAAGAGGAGGTTGGCGGAGGGTGATGACCGAGTATTATGCGTGCCGAGTGGTCAAGCGAGGCTAGTACGGGAGAATGCGCAAGGAGTCGGGACGGTTTGGGCGGAAGGCGGACCGGTGGCAAACAGGAGTCCAATTAGACGGCGTTGTGCGGTGAGTTCGATATGAGGTTCACGATGAGTCTTGAGGAATAGGAGGTGTCGCTCAACAATTCCAGTGCTGTGTGGGCGAAGACGAGGGATGCATGCCACACATGCACTGCATGCACAGCGGCCCGTCGAGGAGATGCGAGCTATCGCACGCGGCGCGAAATACCACCGCCAATTGCGAAAGAGAGATGAAGTGGAATAGATGTATCGACGTGCTGGCACGCATGCACGTCACGAGGTGAGGCCGCTTGAAGATAGACCACCTTGTAACACCGGCACTTACCAGGTAGTTCTCGCTGCAACCACAACCTTCTCGTAAGCATCGGCGTACTTCGCCACGTACGACCATGTCCTGCTAAATGCGGCCGTGCTCACTCCAGCAATATTCGAGTCATCCTTGATAAGCACTCTGTTGCTGAGAGGAGCGCGCTGTTGTCTTACCACAGCGCTCGGCCTCGTTCATCTCAAGCTGCACTCGTCCGTTCGTTCTATGCTCAGAGCCCGCTCACAGCAGCAGTTCATGCTCTCTGCCACATCATGGCCACGCACGCAACGCGCACCAATCGCAGTGGTTCCTGCAGCGCTCCGATATGCACGGCAGTCGATCCAGCTCAGACGTGCGCAAGGCTGCATTAGCGCCCTGTACCGCCTGACATGGATTTGCAAAGTGGTGTGGTGCCATGGATGTGGGCGAGGAGGATACGAGTCTACTGTAAATTGCTTGGAAAGACGTCCCAGGATCCCCACGGACAGTTGTGCATCTCGCTTGTCGCGCCCGTTGCGCTCGCACGGTTCATGTCTTGATCAACATCGTTAGAGCCGCAAACGGTCAACATTGTGGCGGTTTGGGTGAGCCTCGCGTTGACAGCTCCGACTCGACAGCAACTTGCACCTCCCTTTGCTCAGCAGCTACCTCCGGACAAGGCCAAGCTGATAGGAGCCGCTACTCATCAATCTACTGGCCATGGAGGCACCTTTGTGTAGTGCTACACCAAGCCTCGCAGTAACGCTGCGCTAGAACCCGGCCTCGTGTCTTCCGCCGGGCGCCAGCAGGCCATAGAACAACAAGGGAGGTAACGCGGTGGTCTGATTGGCCTGAAATTCATCAACAGATGCCGTGATTGGGTGCTTTGTGCAGCGCCAGATGTCTGGCTACCCAAAGTGGCATCGACAACCAAACCGCTGGCAGTAGGCGGTCAGTGTGATGTTGACAAGATCCTGTTGCAGTAGCGGATTTGTCGCGTGCTGAGTTGCTATAGCTGGCGCAGCCTCTTCAACGTACTGGGGTGGGGTCTTGACCGCTCTCTTGGTTGAGTGTCAAAGCAGGCTTTTGAAGCGAAAAGGAAGAGCGGTCTGTTGGAGGACTGCAGTTCATCGGTCCAGACCTCTGCTCTTGACATTGCGACGAGATGAGTCCGACGATGCTCCCGTACCTAGCTTGTTGTCTACCCGACTAGAAGCCTTGTCTCAGACCCGCGCGTGCAAACATATCATGCGAGGCGCCTTGTACCCCAGTGTCCGCGCGAAAGGCGACCTGTCAACTCGCATCGATCCGTCCGAACGCGACGGCCCTGCGAATCTGTACGACATGAAGGGCTCCACTATGCAAGGCATATGCTCGAAAGAGATACAGGAAAAGCCTCTGAGACCTGTAGTACCCTCGGCTCTGAGAGATGGCATGCTAGTACGCGCTTTGCGGTCTCTGTGCTTGTGTTGATAGTACTGAAGGGTCGATATAAACGAAACGAATAGCAAATTGACACCTGCATTGGATTAGGTCTGGATGCAAATTTCAATGAGTGACATATCGTCGTTAGATCCAATATCATAAGAGTAGAAGGCAGGAGCGTTCCATTAGTGAGTGAGGAAACTACGACCCTGCAGAACTCACTTCATAAATGTATCTGTCACTCGGGTGAGCGCAATAGAACATCGGTTGTACGCTTGGTGGGTCTCTTGGGAGATTGAAGCACCTATTCTGAATCTCTGCAGTCTACTTCCAATCCGCCCACGCAGTTACACAGTACCGCTTTCGCGCTCAGAATTGTACGCCCGTACTGAGTGCTCCATCGACCAAGATGTTAGACCCTGTCACAAAGCCAGCCTTATCGCTGGCTAGGAAGACACATACGTTGGCAATCTCTTCGGGCTTTCCCATACGTCCAGTAGGATTCTGGGCCATGGAGGCTTTGAAGAGATCCGGTAGACGCCTTTCTATATCTCCCCACACCCCGTCTTCGATGTAGATGTTGCCCGGGGAAACAGTATTGGCCCTGATGCCCTTCGCCGCGTGTACATGAGCCAACTGACAGGTATAGTGGATGATGGCGGCCTTGAATGGACCGTACGGACCGGGCTGGGAAGTGAAGTCGATGATACGGCCGGACACCGAAGAGATTGTGATGATGTTGCCTTTGGTCTTCTCAAGATGCGGCAAAGCGGCGTTGACCATGTGAACGGTGCCCATCATGTCAGTCTGGAATCCATTCTGCCATGCCGCGGGATCGTTTTCGGTGGCTAATGCGCTGACGTTTGCGACAATCACGTCAATGCGACCGCTTTGCGAGGCACACGAGG
>KZ111144.1:433292-489868 GCA_002077045.2 Rachicladosporium sp. CCFEE 5018
ACTGATCAGCCCCAGCGGAAAGGAAAAGGTCCGGCAGAGGTTGACCCGGACTGCCCAGTCATTGCCGATGGTAGGACGCCTCAGCAACGACAAGCAGAGCCACTGCCTCGATCACTCAACACCGGTGTGCCGGCGAGAGGCGAAGCAGGTCCCAACAACTGGTACATGGATCCAACCCTACTACCCGTCGGCAATTTCTTCGAAGAGACTTTACCTCAGCCACTCTTCGGCGTTGGGCCTCTCGGACCAGGGACGTACGAGAGCCCGATCTCAAGCATTCCCTCACTGGGTCACGATGCACCACTCGGGAACACGTACGCCGACACGGAGGTGTTCGCAGATGGCAATGTCCCAGGCGGAGTAGCGCTTGCGCAGGCTGTCGCGGATGACGGGAACCTACCTCTAGTCTCTCTCGAACAGCTCGCGCCTCGTCAGGACTCTGCGGCTACTACGCCGGCACCGCAGGCCGTAAGTCAACCGCCGTTGAGAGCGACCGCTGCCGAGTTCCCGCCTAGCCATGGACCAGCCAGCTCATCGAACGCCCATGGTACTGCAGATGATGCTGCGCCCGGTGCTGATACGCTCGGTGGCGACACGGACGTTGAGGACTTACCTGCACACGCTTTAGACGGCAACGGCACCGCGCCAGCTGCATTCGCAAGACCTCCACCAGCGCGGGGCGATCACGGCGGTCATGCTGCTCCGACCGGGCCCAGGGACAGCAATCCCTCTACTCGTTGGCAAGTTCGCGCAAACAGGTCATCACACGGCAGGAGCAGCATTATTCCTGACGACGCTCACGATGGGCAGACGCCTGTCACCAATGACACTGTGCAGACGTCGACAGACAGCAGTGGCACGGCCGACGATACCCAAGCTCCCGCTCCGTCCGCGTCAGGCTGTGGTGCGCCGTCAGGTCGTCAAGTGCGCGAGAATCGGCGCGAACCGAACGACGGCAAGTGGCATGGGTGGTAGGCTCAAGACCCCAGCCTCGTGGCTGTAGCACGATTTGGACTCGTGACTAGACTGTGTGATGGCGGTAGTGAGGGATGACGTGCTCTCAAATTGCAGGACAGTGAGGTATTGACCATGCACAGACATCGCCTCACAGTGAACAGAAAGCTTGGCTGCCAAGTAGATATGGAAATCAACACATGCGCTAACCTCACTGATGGGATCGCGACGACCCAGCTCCATGACCTCTTTCTGATTTTGGTTACTCATTGTCTCGTCACTGTTATGTCCTACAACCCCGCCTTGTCTCATCACATGCCGCCTTGGAGCCCATGAATTCGTCCCTCAACCCACACACGATCCCATACAACTCCTCACACACATTCCTTCGCAACTCATCACACACATTAGTCTCCGTTGCCACCTCACTGCTCTGCCTCAAACCAAATCCTCCTTCCCCCTCCCCGGACTCTCCATTCCCGCACTGCCAGCTAGCGTCTCCTGGCTCGGTCGCGGCGTCGTCTCAATCTCGCTACTCGCCCGCGGGACCCACATCCCCCCCTCCAAACGTGACGAAGTACTGCTCTGGCGCGGAAACACGAAAGCATCCTCGGACTCCTCGCTTGCTCGCTGCGGTCGGATGTCCAAGATATTTGGGGGTGCTTGGACAGTTTCGTCGGATTGGTCGTCGGTGTACTCGTAGTTCTGCGCGAGGGGCGTGTAGATCTCCTTCGCGGAGTGGGAGTGGCCTGTGCCTGGTCTGAGGTTTGCGGGCAGGGCGAGGCGGGAGGGGTGCGTGAGGCGGTAGAACCAGGATGGGGAGGTGGCTGGGGAGGGTGGGGATGGGGGAAGGGGTTTCAGGGAGGTGTGGCAGTTTGGGCAGGTTTCGGGGTGGGGACGCGGGGATTGGAGGAGGGAGCGTAGAAAGGTATCGATGTGGGGGAGGGAGACGAGGGTTAGGTAGGCGTGGATGCCGCTGTGGGAGGAAGGCTGGGGTTAGAAAGGGGTTTAGCGTGGAAAGGAGGAAGGGAGCGACGTACAGATCGAACATCGTCGGCACCGTCGCGTAGGACCCCAACATCGTATCCTCAGCGTTATAGTACCAAGCCGTCTGGCACAGAAAGACGATCGCCGGCACCAGAAAGCCAACGTGCATAAGGCATAGTGCAAGATCTACCAGTGCCAATTTGCCGCGGGAGATGGAGGTGCGGCGCTCGCGGACCATCACGAGGGCGTAGAGGACTGAGAAGGAGCAGGGTACTATAGTGAGTGCGGGTAGAGCTTGTCCGGTCTTGAGACCGTGGGCAAGGCCTAGGGAGAAGCCAAAGGGCCACATGAGCAGAGGGGAAAGTCTAAGGGCACGGGCGTGCAGGGGCTGTTTGTGGGCTTCCATGGTGGGTGGGTGATGTTGGTGGGTCTTGGGTATGTCCACCGGTGTTTAGGAAGTGTCCACACTCAACAGAGAAGCTTGAATCCGAAGTTGTTGATCGATGGGATGAGGTTGAGAGGGTGTCGACGATGTGCGTGCCGGACGCGAACGATGCAATGGCTCTGAGCGAACGTAGTACAGACGACTTTAGTTAGTAGTCAAACTGAGTGCAGGTGGAACGATAGTGATTGACGCATTGGAAGTGCTGGAAGGATGTAGTAAAGAAGTACCTATCTTGCTGCCTATTGCGATGCCAATGTTTCAGAGGCTTTGGCGCTAAAGCACTGCACGAACGGGAGGATAGTTCCTCTCCCTCGCAGAAGGATTAGAGTGTCGACAAATGCCGGCCAATCGATCTGATAAAAGGATAGACTGCTACGAAACATACATTCAGTCGTAGAATTGAGGTTTGATGCAGATGTTGCGAAGTATTATGTGAGGTACCGGGTTCTTGGCATCCCAATGCTTGACTGAGCAGCACTCAGCCAGTCTGCAGTCTGCATATTCACTATCATACACCGTGCTTCGCGATCTCGTGGCATTTCCATGCTCTAGGGTATACACACGCGCTCCCCTCCCATCCCAGTAATGCACATCGCCGCGTACGCCGCCAAGCACAGCCTCCGAAACCGCAGTATCGAAAACCGCGCCGCACCATCCGTACTCCAGGCACCCATATACTTTGCCCCATTGTCGCAGCCATTGAGCACGCAGGAAGCTCTGCTTGTTTATTTACAGCTGCAATGCAGCGCCCTTAGTCGTCCAGCAATATCGCTCTATCGTCGTCAATCGTAACCACCGCATCGCTAGCGGTCGGCGCAGCTTTGGCGCGTTTCGCAGCTGCAGCATCCACTTCATCGTCGCCGTCGTCGCCAGCTCCCCTCTTCCGCTTCTCGCGATTGAGCAAGGCAATCCCATTCATAGCAGACTCTACATCAGGTGCAGTGCCCGACTCAGTTGGTGGGGCAGCTGGGACGGGCTTCAGTGGTAGCTTCCCATACGAGATGTGCGGCTCGATCGAGAGTCCTCCATCTGCTGGAGCAGCGGTCACGGACAATACGAGGTCGGCGCGCGGATCCTCATCGTCATCTGTGATAGTCACGAAGCCACTGCTCCCGGACTCTATGCCCAGCTCGGCTAGGGGCGACGGGTAATTGTCTGTCATGTCTTCGTCGTAAATTACGCCTACTTCTGTAGAGATCGTGAAGTGCGCATAGTCGTTATTGCCGATGAGGATGCCAACGAGATCTTGAAGGGTGGACATGCCATTGCCATCGGCGTCTACTGGGGGAATTTGCAGCTCGGCGTAGACTGGCGAGCAGACCGGACAAGCCGGGTTGGGACGTGCGAGATTCTGTGTCGTGATGGTTCGCTCTGTGCTGCGGGGATTGAGGAAGATGAACTTGCTGCCTCCAAGAGGTGCATTATTCGGCTTCATCACCATGGTGTGGCCATTTGTGGTCGCTGTTTCGCTTTCTGCAGCCAGCATACCTCGGAAGACCTTGAAGCCCAGCATCACGCTTAGACTTGCTGTAAGTGCATTCGATGTCGCAATCGCAGGTATGATGTTACCAGCCATCTGCTTCACCTCCCACTCGCTATGAAGCAGTACGCCGAAAACATGTGATCGGAGGTTCGACGCCGAGGTGACGAAGTCCAGAGTGTCCTTGTCGTCCTTGTCGAAGTCGATGCTGGACTCGCCGGCTTGTGCGCGACCCGTGAGCGTTGCCAGACTATGGCAGAACACCGCGAGATTCTCCACTAGCGTCCATGACTGCTGATCTTGCGATGCTAGTGCTGCGCCTTCAGCAGCGCTCAATTTGTCGATGGTGTCGAATTGTATTGACACTGGCTTCTTCCGCGTCTGCCACATCTCCTCCATGCTTTTCAGCCTCTCGATGTCCTCGTAGAACACCTTGTCGAACACTGCCTTCGCGAACTCGCTCGTTCCCATCAACCCTCTTATCTTCTTCAATGCCTGTGCCTCCACTCTCAGCTTCTTGACCTCCTCCTGATCATCCCCTTCCGTCTCCACCATGTCGTTCGCCTCCTCCTCGCTCGTCCCGAATAGCTCCGGCAGAAGGTATGACTTTGCCCACACTATGCAATGGATCGGCTGTGAGGGTGTAGAGCGGATCGTACATATGGGGAAGCTCTTCTGCACGGGCTTCGGATTGCAGTCATAGCACTCCGTCACACCCTTCTGTATCGCCTGCGCCTGCCCGTTGAAGCCTGTAGTCCCGCTCTCGATCAACGACACGTCCGCAGCAAGACACATGCGGTTCACGTGCCGCCGCGCAGCCAAGTTGTCCAGCGCATTGAAGACGATATCGAAGCTGCGGAAGAAGGCAACAGTGTACTGCGGATCAAAGATTGAGGCATGTTGCGCATCGATGTTGACGGCAGGATTGAACTGTAGCGCCGTCTCTTTCGCGACCAAGGCTTTCGGCTTTTTGATGTGCTGCTTCCGAAACAGGAACTGGCGATTGAGGTTGCTGAGGTCGATGGTGTCGAGGTCTATGACTGTGATGCCGGGTGTGTGCTTGGGAGAGGGAATGCCGTTTGCGCCATTTGGAGGAATATAGCCGCTGCCGAAACCGCAGCAGACGAGGTTCTTGAGCAGCTCGCAGCCGATGCCTCCGGCGCCTATGAGGAGCACGCGGCTGTTCTTGACGCGGACTGTGAGCGGTGCGCCGACGGCTTGGACGGTGCCGCGGTCTCGTCGCTGCATTGTGGAAGATGTTCACCTTGTTCAGTGGCCCGTGGGAGGAGATGTCGGATCGAAGAGCAGAGTCTTCAAAGAAGATAGCTGATATGACAGAATAAACACCAGATCCTGTCGCTCTAACGCATCATTCGCTCGCGCGCTTCCAGGTGAGTGTTGAAGTCAAGGCGTTGCTGTGTTTGAAGTGAGGTCGCTAATGAGTGTCCAGCCCTATGAAGCGTTCACTCTACGGCCATCATACGCGGCGCTAGGCAGCTGAAGAGCCGTTGATGTACGGAGCAATGTGTTGGGGAGAATATAAGTGACTTTCCCTGGCATCGCATACGGCAGTTTGACATGTGAGTTCACGCTTGCGACAACGCTCATCACGACACATGGCCAGCGGTACTCGACGCGTGAAGTGAGAGCATCACCACATCACTCCATCACTCGAATGACACGATTCGGATTGACACCGAGCTCGATTCTTGCACTTTGTACTTTCTGTACTGCTGTATCGGCATCTACGATCCCGTCCCTGCTGACTTCAATGGTCCTGTACACCCTCTCATCATTCAATCCGCGCCTCTCTCTCACCCATCACCGATCCCCTTACGTCCCAACAGTCGCAGCATCACATCCAGTAGGCCCCTGACTCCACCCCGTAAGCCTGTTCGCCACATCACTACAATAGCAGTGCGTCGCTACACCGAGCCCAAGGTTCCCACTAGGATCAATGCTGCCCGAGTTGTACATCCGCGCCGCCTCGTAGAAAGTCTGCGCCCCCTTGCCAGCGACTTTAGCGGCCAACTGCTGCAGCCCATCCCCACTGCTCGTCCCCGTGACACCATCAGAGACCATCTGAGTGATCTCGGATGAAGGGCAGGGTGTCTGAATTCCGCCATCAGCGGCGTTGTTGCAGCTGCCAGCGCCAGAGTGAGATTGGAAAAGTCCTGGATTGCTGACTGAGTAGGATGTTGTAGGTGCGCGCACGCAGCCGTTAGATTCTTGCATCATGATCGCGAATACAAATTCCACTGGCACGCCAGCACTCGACGCAATAGACGTAAGCGCTGACTTCAGCTCCGACAACTCACCAGCAGAGTTGTTGGGCACAGCGAAGGCGTTCTCGCAGGATGCGGCCATGATGGGACCGTTGATTGACCACAGGTTCTCAAACGAGAGCCACGAGGATTGATCGGGCCAGCCGGCAGAGGCGGAGCCGTCGCCTTTGTAGGTCTTGATGTAGCTTGAGCCGGATGATGAGGGGCCGGAGACGGCGGTGGTCGATGCTGCTGCGCTACTGGACGCCGAGGAAGATGAAGTGGGTGCGGCTGTGGGCGCTGCTGTTGTGGGTGCGACTGTTGTCGGTGCCGCTGTCGTGGGTGCTGTCGTCGTGGCTGGTGGTGGGCTGGAAGTCTCGGTGGTCGCTGGGATGATGACGGAGGATTCTGCGGTCGTGGTCGGCGCGACCTCGCTTGACGGGCTAGAAGCAGTCGGTGAGGATGCTGGTGCGGACGTCTCCACCGGTGCAGAAGTCTCGGCAGGTGATGTGGTAGTGGTCTCCTCCGCAGTAGAAGCGACGGGCGAAGAAGTCAAAGTCTTGGTCAAGAAAGTGGTGTAGTGGATCGTGCGGTGTCCAGGCGCCTTGTTCGGCACTGCCGCCGATGTCGACGTCTCCGCCCCGCTGCTGGCCTCAACAGAGCTAGGCGCAGGAACAACAGTCGTCTCGACTGGCGGGACGACAGTACTAGTGGGAGCTTCGGTGCTAACAACAGACGCAGGCGCGACGGGCGAAGAGCTGCCACTACCGCAATCTCCGAACCCGACCTGGCATCCAGCATCGCAGAATGCGCTACCCGTACCACACCAGCCGTTGGGTCTGCGAAGTGTCAGTGCCTGTTGCGGAGTGCTCGCTCGACACAATGACGTACCCGCAGCAAGTCCCAGCTGGACAAGTAGCACCGCTCCACGAGCCACAAGATCCATCGTACGACACCGCGCGACCAGCGAGCGGAGCCAAGTTGGACGACTGATCGTGGCGCACCAGATGGCGGTTGTGGAACTGCTGATGAGAGTGTGGGATCGCCTGGGCGAGAGCGGCGAAGGCCAATGCAGTGATCTGCTGCGGCGTGAGTAACTCCATCACAGTTCTTTCGACCTGTCTCGACTGACCGTGTATGTAACCATGTCTGCGGCTTTGCTTGCAAATGTATCGGTCTGTCTGTAAAAGAGTGATCGAAGAAGAATCTGCCTCACAGAGGTGATGTCTTCCGATTGGTGAAGGAGTGTGTGTCGGTGAATCGTAGTCTCGGCGTCAAGCCTGGAGTCTTTACTTCAAGGACAGTGTTGCAAAAGAGCGTGAATGTGATAACACGGAAAGAGCGACGAGGTCACAGACCTTTGACTTAGACAGTGTGCAAACGAAGCGCGAACGACAGTAGTTGACGAGGAGAGCGCCTTCGCATTGCAAACGCCCGCGGACTTATACTCCTGTGCTCCTGTCTTGCTTCGTGCAAGACTAGTACCATATCGACCTCGTCCGATGGTGAGGTATCCCCTCCGCACCTAGGTATCACCAATCAGCACATCTCACACTGTAGTCCGGCGCAATGCTTTTCAGCCTGCCGCGCGACGCTCCCTGTCGACGCTGTTTCACATTTCTTGACGTCGCAGCAGCTGTTGCCTCATTGGTACGCATGCGCCGGCGCTAGCGCAGGTACGGCAGGACAAGATCGGAGAAACGTGCAGGGGTGACGATGCTTATGCAGTGCATTGGCGGCGCAGACTTACCTTTAGCTTCCACCTCCTTTGCCAAATCATACAGCAGGAAGTCCAGCAGCACTGCGTGCACTTTGCCGGCGGCTTCGGGGTGGGATGTGATGATTTGCCGCCGCATCAGCTCGACGGCCCAGATGCTGCAGCCGCGTAGCTCGATCTCCCAACTATGTCCGTGTGGGATTTCTTCGTGGCGACGGATGCGTGCGCTCAAGGGGGGCGAGTATTGGAGCACGCCGAGGTTGTACAGCATTTGCGGGACTCTGTAGTCTAGGTTATGTCAGCTGCGCGTTCCCAGGATCTGACATGTCGCAAATGCATGGCTTACCTGCGAACATGGTCAGTTGCTCGATGTCATCGAATCGGCCATACCCCTTGCCGTCGAAGGCCGCCCAAAGGTCTGCAACGAAAATTTGTGCTCGCTTGAGAAAGCGTACTCGTCGGCACTCGAACCGTGTTTCATCTCTGAAGCAAGGAAAGTACTCGGCTAGCATGTTTACGAGCTTGCCGGCCGAGTGGTCGGCCTGCTCGATCAGGCGGACTACACTTCGGTCTGGTCTGAGTGGTCGTTCTAGAGTTGTCATCGATGCTCCAGACCTTTCTGCACCAAAGTCTACTGCAAGAATGGACGCAGACTCTGTGATCTCGCTCTGTCTGCCAGGCTCAGCAGTACCAGTCGTCTCACTGGCCAATTCGAGCAGGTCGCTCGCTGCTGTCGATACATCTTTGGAATCGTCGTCCGGCCTAGCGTCGATGTTCTTCTCAACTCCGGTCTCCTGTTGCTGCGTTCCGTCGATCTTATTCGTGTCCTCGTGGGCGGCCGTCGTAATCCTCCCATCAGCCTTGTCGGCTTCCATCACATCATCCTCGTCCTGATCACCGCCACCAAACCTCTACACGCATCAGCATTCACCCCAGAGCTCTCATCACCCCACCCTTCAACTCACCTCCTTCAATACCTTCCCAGCCTCTCTCACCACCTCGCACCTCTCCTTGAGCATCGGCATGCCCTCCCCCGTCACCCCTCTGAACACCTCCGCAATCAACTCCTCCAGCCCCTCCCCCTCCCAAATCCCCACATCACTCCAATCCCTCCTCCCCTCCTCCACACCCTTCCTCAACCCCGCAACCATACCCGAATACCCAGTCCACCGCTCCCCCCTCCACTCAACCTGCCACCGCTCGTCACTCCCCAACTCACTCCAGAACGAAAAGTTCAATAAATCCATCGTGAAGATGAACCGCACCATAGCTTCGTCATCGCAACCATCCTCGTCCAGCGTAGGATGCAACGGATGATCGTTCCAGGATCTCGCCGAGTAGGAGCGCGAGTTGAATTGGCTGTAGAGTTCGGTTGCCGCGGATTGGGTGCCGGACATGGAGATTGAGACGTCGATGCTGTTGTTGTAGATGAACTCGGCGTCTGCGAGGACGCCGGTGGAGCTCGAGATCACATTTGCAGAGGGCTGGGCGTCGAGTCCGAGGTGGGAGCGCAGGAGAGCGATGAGCTCGGGTCTGCTTCGTTGTCGGACATTGTTGCGAGCCGCTGCTTTGCTCGATGGACGCTACTTTCGCAACTGAGGTACAGAGGTAGGTGCTAGCTGCAGAGTGGTATTACGTATTGCGGATCTCGGTCGACGACTTTTCCTAGATTGGCATAGGATTGAGTGATGCCCGGTACGAGACTGTTAAAGACGTGACGGCCGAGGAGTAGCACTGTAATACGAGGAATCTCGATTTCGAGATCATGGAGAGTTATTGCAATTTAGATCTCGTGCTCCACAGGACCTGTGAGCAACATACATATAGACCCTAATTTGCACTTCTGCAGGACTCGTGTTTACACGTCTCGGTATTTGTGACGCTCGGGTTTGTCTACAAATTCGCTACCCGGCCGCTATGTACAGTGCTGCGGTTCTGGGGCCACTCTCGAACACCACCTCACTTCCTCCCCTTCGCAATGCCCTCCCTTCTCCTCATCCTCTCCCCCACTCTCTGCAAACTCGTCTTGACCTCTCCCTTCTGAAAGCTCTCCAGATCGTAGTATGTGGGCGCAATATCCAACAGCCACTCCGGCTTCACACTAGTAACAGTCCGAATGTAGTTCTTACTAGTGAGCACGAACTCGTTATACACCACCCACTCCGAATCCTGGCCCAACACCGTACTTGGATGCAGCAGCACTGACTGGTTATCCTTCACAGTCACGTAAGTCTTGCCCGAGCTGTCTTTCTTCGCGACTTGCATAAAGAAGCCGGCCACGAGCGCGCGACGGATGTTCTCGTAGTATTTCTTATCCTCGAATGGCGTGGAGACAAGTTCCAACTCGAACCGCTCCATAATCCGCTTCAACTGCATGCGGACATTGTCCGCTTGCTGCAGCGCACGATACGACAGGAAGTGATCATGGCACCATTGCTTCGGGTTCTCCTGCGCAGCGGGCGACTTGAAAGCATGGTATACGTTCAGCATCGTGAGATGATCGCCATCCTCATGTGCAAAGAGATCCTTCATCTCATCTGCGCGCTTCCTTGCCGCAGCCGGGCGAACGAAGACTTGCGGTACGGAGAGCAGAGCTGTGAGGGAAAGAATTTCGTTTGAGCAGTAGAATTCAGGGGAGGTGATGAGCATCACTGCTAAGGCCGGGTCGAGAGGGAACTCGGATGCGAGTTTGCCGAGCTGGGTCAGCTCGCCTTCGTCGTCCAGCGCGGCAAGGTAGTTGAGCTCTTCGAGAGCGCGCATGAGGGTCTCGGGCGCGGGAGGGTCGATGAGGTCGAAGTGGACGAGGTCATCTATGCCCAGCTTCTTCAGCTCGAGGACTGTGGATGCGAGGTTTGAGCGGAGGATCTCGGGGTAGGACTGGTCGATCAGCTCCGTCTTGTGTGCGCCTTCTGTGTAGAGACGGAAACATTTCCCGGGTCGCGTACGTCCTGCACGACCAGCGCGTTGCTGTGCGGATGCTTTCGATATGGGCGAGACTAGCAGTGACTCGACACGTATCCGTGGGTTATACACCTTCTGTTTGCTGAAACCAGGATCGACAACGTACACAATTCCGTCAATGGTAAGTGACGTCTCTGCGATGTTCGTGCTGACAATGCACTTCCGTCCAGGTCGTCCTCCAGGCTTGAATGGCTTAGGCGCAGGCTCGAAGATCTTCTGTTGCTGATGCGGAGGTAGCGATCCGTAGAGTGGATAGCATTTGAGTGGCCCTGCGTCGGCTTCTCGTATCATCTCGTCTGCTTCGAGGTTGATCTTTCGACAAGCATCCTCAATCTCCTCCTCGCCAGTCAAGAATAGTAGTATGTCGCCCTCGCCCTCAGTAGCGTGTATCTGCAGCACAGTCCGCAGCGCCGCCTCCACATAGTCACGCTCCGGTTCCGGCGTGTAGAACACCTCCACGGGATGCGTCCGACCAGGCACCGCGAGGAGGGGAGCGTTGTGAAAGTACTTCTGGAACTTCTGCGCATCCAGCGTGGCCGACATGATGATGATCTTCAGATCCGGCCGCCTCTGCACAACCTCCTTCAGCAATCCCATCAAGATATCCGTCGCCAGCGTCCGCTCGTGTGCTTCATCAAGGATGATGCAGCTGTACCGCTTCAAGTCGTGATCGTTCATTGCCTCCCGCAACAGCATACCATCCGTCATGTACTTCAGCACCGTCTTTTGACTTGTCATGTCCTCGAAACGAATACTGTATCCCACCTCCTCCCCAAGCGTGACGTCCATCTCCTGCGCTACACGCTGGGCGACTGACATGGCCGCCACTCGACGCGGCTGCGTACATGCCACCATCTTGCCCTGCTGCTGTGGCAGATCGTCGAAGAGCACGAACTGCGGGACCTGTGTCGTTTTACCCGAACCAGTCTCGCCTACGAAGACTAGAATCTGCGTGCTGTGGAACATCTCCAGGAACTCATGTCTTTGCAAGTGTACTGGCAACCCTCGCCGGGTCTTGAGAATGCCAAAGTAGCGTTCTGATAGCGGAGCACCATTCAAGGCATTCTTTGGCCCGTTCTCAGCGGCTGTGGCATCTTCGACGGTCGTTGCGTGACGCTTGAAAGTGCTGAGGATCGAGCCAGAATTGCCATGGATGGCGCCATTTGGTCGGCGATCCGAGAAGCCGTTACTGTAGTCATTGCCTCCAGCGTTGCGGTTGCCGTTCTCGTACATGTGGGCGAGATATGGATTCGCCTTGTCGTCGCTCGTGCCAGGCTCCGTCTTTTGCCGCTTGAAGCGCGATGTCTCGGCCATGTTGCTGGCGAGATCTCGAGCAAATCACCGCAAGTATGGGCAGCCTCAATCTCACTTCCTACCTTAACAAGACGTGTATGGCGAAGAAGTGGTTGTGAGCGATCAGTGTCCACGACTCGAAACTTTTTGAAATGTGAATGCCTGAGTAGACGCCTAAACCGATTCACTTTCAGGCCACCAAAATCCATAGTCGACACAAGCGATGATTACACTGGTCTGCTCATGTGAGATGCATGTTTCAGATTTGTCACTTGTAGCAGCTCTATCATACGTGACGATCATCCCATCCGTCACTAATTCTCGCATCTAACAAACACCCGCTCAGTAAGACCCGCTCGATAAGCAAGGCCCATCATTATTGTTCGGTCCGCACCACCTCCTTCCCAACTACATCGAGCTCAACCAGCCTCTCCCAGATCCCGCTCCGATCCTTCTCCACCATCACGTTACCATCGACAACCACACCCTTCTTCCGCAGACACCCAGCAAGCAGAGCTTGGTACACTGTCCGCCTCACCGCGATCTCCCCGTCCACTGTGTGCTTTGCCAAGATCCCCTGCGAAGCTGCACAATCGTAGAAGCCATGAGTGAGCGGATTGCTGCGGAGATCAATAGAGGTGAGACGATTCATGAGCCGTAGCGTGAAGACCGTCTGCCGTAAGCGGCTGATTTGACAGCTCGCAAGACTGAGGTGCTCGAGGCTGGGCACATGGCTCAGAGGCCGGATGTCAGCAATAGGGTTTCCATCTAGGACCAGATGTCGGAGTGCTGGTAGTCTTGTGTGAAGATCGGATGGTATGATGTGGATGCCACAGCTGCGTAATGAGAGTGACTCCAGACATGGCATCACTGGCAATACGTCGAGTATCGAAGGCATTGTATTGTTGTCGAGAGTGAGTGAGATCAGGTTCGGCAAAGCATCCAAACCTGCGGCTTGGGTGATTTGGTTCTTGGACAAGTCTAGGGATTCCAGACAGGGAAATGGGGTGTCCCGGAAGTCGACGAAAGTCAAGCTATTGGCAGCGCACTTCAAATTTCTCAGGCGATGCAAGTCAGCAAGGCCATCGAGATCAGTAAGTGAGTTCTCCGAAACGTCGAGGCACTCCAGATCAGTCAAGTGGCCGAAGTAGGTGACGTCGTCGAGCTGGTTGCCTTTCGCACAGAGCGAACGACAGGCAGTCGAAGGGATGCCATCCAGCTGCGTAAGTGCATTGTCCGATACGTCAAGCGCTTCGACTTCCGGACAGTATTCAATGAGACCATGCAAGCTCTTCAGTTCTTTCGCTGCGAGATTCAGAGTCCTGATGTCTTTGCCAACGTGGCCAACGGCTTCGACGAGTACGCTGAGCAACTCCAGCTTGAGATTCTCCAGGTTTGAAGGAGCACCATCGGACCTAAAGATGGTAAAGTCGGCCAGACTACTGAGCTCGGATATGTCTAGCACCTGTCTCGTGAGTGCTTGTGGGGTGACTGGGCTCGATTGCTCGCCTTTTGAGGATTGGAGGTGCAGTAGTGAGACTGCGGCGATGTTTGCATCGTCGGCTGGCTCATCAATCTCGACTGTCGAAGGATCGTCTGTATGTTGGTGCTGATATAGCGCAAGGGTGTCGTCGATGACTTCGCTGCTGGAGCCACTCTCATCTTCGCTGTGTCGGACTGCCGTCTCCGCGCTGGTTCCATTCTCCTTACAGACAGTGCCCTCGATGGCATCTCCAAAGCTGAGCTCGGACTGCCCAATTGCCTCTCTCCGAGCTACAGGACCTCTGAGTAAGTGATCTGTCGTCAGATCCGAAATCTCTCCGAAAGGGTCGGTATCGCTTGAAGCCACGCTGTTTGGCTTGAGGAATTGCGCACTCTTCGCTCGGACCCAACACTTGCTCTCAGCGTCATAAGTCATTCCCTTGACTTCACCACCTATCAGATGCGCCACAGACTTCTGATCGAGCGTCTTAATAGTCTTCTGCGGCGACTCGCTTGACCGGATGATATTGAGCACCTGTTTTGCTTCGTTCATGTAGTCGCCAGTGGCCATCGCGAAGGCTGGTGCAGTGCGTCGACGCTTTGGAGTAGCATCCTTGCCAGGTGATGGTGGCGGTCGCTTGCCCGCAAGACTTCCGACTCGCCTGAATGCCATGCTTCCGACGACGGATGCGCTTTGAATGCGAATCTCGGGCAGCGAGTCCTCTTCCAGAGCAAGAGCGGCTTCTAGCATGCCTTGCGATTCGTCCACGTCAATATCCGCTCGAGATACAGCGATACCAGCCTTCGCCTGGCGTTTGAGTATCTTCATGCTGCGTGTCGGTCTGCTTGATTTGAGATTCACAGAGGAAAAGCCTTCGGCCTTTGCAATGTCTTCTGAGGCCAGTGATGTGGCACTGACATCCTCGGCGATAGTGTCAATGACCCTCTTGAACGCGACTGAATTCGACTTCCTGATCGTAGACTTGGCAGGTTTGCTGAACATGTTCTCCAGTGCAGGTGCAGCGAACAGATCAGTCTGCTCCCCATAAGTGACGTTCCCTTGCATTAGCCGCTTCTGCCACTCGTGATTCGTCTTTGGGCCTGACATCTTCGGGGGCGCGCTTCGCTGCTGTACGGTGTCATAGTTGACTTTCGGTGATCGTGTGCGTACGCTGCCAGGCGTGGACCTGATGCTGCCGATTGGCGTTGTTGGGGCCACAGCTGGTGCTGCATCCCACAGAACCTCCGTCTCTGGCAGACCCGCCAGCCAGGCAGAGGGCGCCACGGCGGCCATCTCAGTGTATGTAGAGTCCGCAGTGATTGTGTTTGAAGTGCACTAGCGATGTGGTTGATGATGTTTGCACTGCAGCAGATGTTTACCTCGTCCGGATTGCATCCAGTAGAGCGACGCCTGCCTATACGACAATGTATCCAGATCCCAATGACATGCGATTGCCAGCGTTTTCGAAGACTTGCGGGACTGTGAGTTAGCATCGACTTTAGCAATGATTTTGCGTGTACACTGTCGTAGTGTCGTCGAGTTCGCTTCTGTGGAAGTCAAAGTTCATTGGTCGGCGCGAAATCGCGGTTGCCTAGCAACCCAATTTGCCACTTAACGCGTCGAACCTCACGTCTGCGGTTGCAAGAGCGACCAATTCTAGATCAGTACAGCGCAGACGCACGAGGATACATGATGAGAAGGCCAGATCGAATCCGGAGTGAATGAGCTATGCTGGACTCTGGTCATGGAACGAACGCACAAGCCCACCGGGCACTTCTGGAGTTGTCCATCTCGATTTCAACAGAGTGTCAGATTCCGCGAGTTGCAATCCGAAGATTTCCTCACACCCTTTGGCAACGTCATCTTTCCGGGAGCTGACGATGACTTAACGAAGTCAGAGCGGTCAGCGAAGCGACGGAGAGTGGAGGGCTTGGCCCAAGGCTTTCTAGATGGTCGGACTTTGGTCATCTCTTCTGCGGCTGCGAACGGAGTGGACCTTCGAGAGACAGTAAACTATGCTCTGAAGACTCAAGGGCTTACTTGGGATGATTTCGTTGCAGATCAAGGCGTTATCAGGCACGATCTCGGCGCGCTCGCTGATGGGACGACTATCAAACGACATGACGGACGCAGAGTCGCCATAAGTGGAGATAGTGACTGCAAAATTGCCGGTGTGGCGCATGCAAATAGGCCTACCAAAGCTGCGACCCAGATCGGTCCCACACAGGCGCGAGGACCGGTCTCGACCACACCCAGTGTTGAGGCGCTCGCACATGCAGCACGACTACGAGCCAAGAAGCTGCGATCCGACACAAGACCCTCAACCAGTCAACAAGCTCAAATCCCATCAAATACAATGTATCGCAGTCATAGTGATGTGGCTGCGCAACCGTCATCGAGCTTAGCTCGGCAGCCTCTGTCTCAACGAGACAATGTGCAACGGCTCGTGGACAGCTCTTTGGCTGACGAGCTTCGACTATCATATGTGGATACTCCCTCTCGCAAGCCGAGGCCCCGCAGCTCGGGAACTGTCGCTCTCAGCGAAGGCGGATCAAATATAGATTCGCAAGTACTTGCACCCGCAGACATCACAGCCCGGACGGATTCTCCTAAGCCAACCATAGTGCCGCATCACGCACATGACGATGACTTAGCAGTCGACTTGCGGGTACCGAGTACTGCTTCAGACATGGCATCTACAGCAATGAGTATGTGTACTGCGTTTCGTGTGTCCACAGCTGCCGATAAGGTGCACCCGTATCCCCTGACGATGCCCTCAGCCTCCGGCCAGGAAACCACGCTCGCACTCGAATCTGCGCTTGATGAAGTCCGCGTTGAGCCGCCGAGTAAGTGGACGCCAATCAATGCTCCGAGCTCAGGGACCTGCGCAGCTACACATCTTACGATCGCCGATGCTCCCGACACAGCTGTGAACCCTGATCCGACGACTGGAGAATGCGAGAAGACTGTAGCGCCATCTCTCGTGAGTAGTGAACGAGTAATTCGGCGTAGCAACGTTGCCAGAGCTGCTGAGGGTGCTTCACGAGCAAAACTGAAGGGTGGTGAAAATTCCTTGCTGAAATCGTTCAAGCAAGCGAAGCCAGGATATCAATCAGCTCCACTCTCACAAGGCGGTACGACGCCACTCATGTACAAGAAGCGAGGAAGACCCAAGCAGGTTCCGTCTCCCGAGACCAATATGCACGCAAAAAAATCAGTCGTAAGTGAAGGCATGCTAGGTGTCAACGCGAGTCCCTCGGCACCAGCACCATTAACGGAACATCCCCCTCTGCTGGACTTGTCCTTCGGGGACGACTCATTCGCGCCGAAGCTGAACATGGCGTTGGTCGATGAACACCTGAATAAGAGATTGCCACGCACACCCAACGAACAATCACAGCGCTCGTCACTGAAGTCTGCGATGCGCAAGCAGATGCGCGACAGCGGAGCGACTCTGGAGCGAGCCAGTAGTGAGCCACCGTCATCGCAGCTAGATACACAAGACAATGTCCTACCGAGGAATGAGGTAGCAGTCCAAACATTTCCGACTCTCCGTCACGTGATGCCTGAAGGACGACGAACAACAGCTTTCTGGCCCGGCACACAGTACTTGCTAAACCAGGCGCAACATGACTTGTTCACATCGCCAAATAAGACTGATCGAATGGCTGAGGTGGGGATCGGTACGGGAATGCAGCCGACTGCTGAACTTTGCACACTCGGTCTGCCTGTCGACAAACCCGACGCAGCCATCTCACAGCAGAATCAGACGCCGGCAGGACTACCCGCCACGCAAGTGTTGATGGACGGATGGCAGGGCTGGTCAACAGTAAAGCCGGCCGGCGCAACGAAGATGAGCGCCTCTGTGGACTCGCCACTACTCGCCAAGGCTGGCGTGCCTTGGCGAGACGCGAGGCGCTCGCGCACAAGGAAGACTAGCTCTTCCCTCGGTGTCGAGCTTCAGCAGGACAGGCCTGCACATCTCGACGCAAGTCGCAGCAGCGCGAAGCCATCGACTGCATCGACTGGAAGCTTTGCGCCACTCACTACATCAGGCTTGCGAGTCTCCATGACCGACTCCGAGCTGCTTGCCGATACTACTGTTCGTCTCGCCAGCACTGCTCCGCCAACGACATCTGCTACGGCAGGATTACACAGCCACCGAACACCTGGCGATAACCTGCAAGACGCCTCTTTTGCGACAAGTGCTGCGCAGGCGGACTGTGAAGACACTGGCAGCACGTCGCTGCACTTCTCGAGTTTTATGAGGATAGATGAGAGCCAGTATTTGGATGCAGAGGATACGCTCGCGGATCTAGCGAAGACCTTCCTCTCGACAGCGGATGTCGATGTTGCGCTGAGTCAAGTGTAGCGAAGCCCGATGTGCTGACTGGGGGATACCGTCCAAGTCGCGGCCTCGGGGGCACCGTAGGCAGATAAGAAAGTAGCAGGGAACTGTAGATAGCTGCCTCGCTTAGTTTCGCTTTACATGAGAGAGTGCACAGTGTGTTGTAAGCGCCGCAAAAGCTCGGTCTACCAAGCTGTCCTCCCCTCAAGCAGGTCCTCACGTCACCGTCCCACGAGTCACCCACGTGCATTAAATTAATCCCACACCATCTTCCTCCCACCTCCTCACTTTGTCAGCCAAGCTCTCTCCATGGAAGATGCCTCCTCGACTTGCATACAGGTGTGATGGATAAGCGCCGATCTTCGTTTGCCGATCTGAGACTGCTGATCAGTGTTCATGCGAGTCGCGGACCTTTGCGGCCGGCGCAGGGGGAGGCGGAGTAGGTGGGAATAGAGTTCATCAAGGCGAGGGCGGATGAAGATATGATGTATGCAAAGCGAGAGATCATCACGACACATGATAGTCGAAATGCCGCATAAAACCGAGTGATCTGCGGGTGATGTTCACTTATGTTGATATATATGACTCACTAGCTGCGACCCGCGCGAAGACGAAGGCGATGCCTTTCGCAGCGTCCGGTAGAGTCGCTCACAATCGAGAACCATGATCTTGCAACTCCTGCTTCACCGAAGCAAAACCGCGCTCCTTCCCAGATCCAACGCTAATGGGGTATATCCAATAATAAAGGCCGAAGCAACGCTAGCTTTTGATCCGTGCCGACCGATAGAAATGCAAATTGATGTGGACGCGCAATATGATGGACGCCTTGTGCTGTCCGTGTGATGTGGTGATATGGATGAAGGCTGGGAAGATCGTACATGTATGACTCCTCCGTCGCGAAGGGATGTCGCAGAGGCATGGGCGGTGTCGCCGAGGCGATGTAGATAGCATCGGCGATGGCATTCGCCACCGTGGCGACGAGCAGGAGCGGTCATGTCGAAGGCAGCGCCATGACTGGTCCAGTGGTTTAGGCAACAGAATAGCGACGCGACTACTCGAAAGGCTTCGCAAGGATGGGCGTGACGTTCGCGTCGAAGCGAAGACTCCACAGCCGGATGCCAGTCATCACCTTCTCGGTGCGCTCGAGCTCTCGATCACGTCCGAAGATTGCATCGACGAACTCGCAGCCACTGTTCTTGCCCATGGTGACGTTGTTCGCGTCCTTGCTCTCCTTCTTGGCAGCCTTCCACATGTAGTTCTCGCAGATCTTGAGGAGCTTGTTAAAGCGCTGCCAGAGTCGCTCGCCCGAGTCGAGGAATTCGTCAACCAGATCGCGTCGTGCAGTCTGACGGATCGAGCCCATCGTCTCCTCGGCGCGCTTGATCTTCGCGGCAAGCTGGATGAGCAGAAGCCAGAGCTCGCCCGCAATCTCGGACATGGGCGTCGCAGGGCCGTAGAAGAACACAGTCCAGTCGTAGATCCACTTTCCGAGTGAGTTCGCATCGAACACGCTGCCCAGTAGCAGTATGGGCTCTTCATTCGGATCCCAATTTTTGTAAGAGTACCCTGCAGGTACGTGTGCTTTTCGAGCGTCCTCCTCGGTAGCCTTCGCTGGCTCCTTCTTGGTGGCAGTACTCGGTCTCTTCAGAGTTGCACTTGCAAAAGTCGGCTTTGAAGCATGCGAGGCGCGTCGTGGACGTGCTTGAGGCTCAGCAGCAGTCGTGAAAATAGGCACCTGATCATAACGACGATGATCAGCTCGTGCCTCGCGATGTTGACTTTGCCTGTGCTCGTACGGCGACGGGCGTTGGAGGTACTCCTCGTAGCGTGGAAGATACTCGTCACTGCGGTCGGCCTCGACATGATCGTCGGGCGTCCGTGTAGAGAAGTAGTGCTTGCTGCTGGTGCGTGTGTGCCGCCGCTGAGGCTCGACGAAGACTCGACGCGAGTTGTATCGAGGATCGGCGTAGTTGCGAGCGGAAGAACTTACATAGTCGCTACGACGTTGCGGTGTTGACTGCGCTGAAGTATGGTAGCCAGGACTGGACTGCTCCGGCTCTGCGTAGTAGTTCGTTTTCCGTGGAGTAGTATAGGTCGTCCTCGAGTATGTCGCATCTTGCGTGGCGCGTCGAGCGTGGCCTTTCTGCGGAGGAGAAGCGTAGACATACTGCCGAGGCGAGTAGTAGGTGGCACCTGCCGCAGGTGTGTGCGGCGGCGTTCGATAGTCTTGGGGTGAATAGTACGGCGGATGAACCGCATACTGTGTCTGGAACATCGGAGTCCGATGAGGGCGTCCAGACGCGCCCAGAAAGAGTTACAGGTGTATGATGAGAGTCCAGTAGTAGGTCATAGGTCTCCTATCTTGGTCCGGGTCGCCGGTGACAGTGTGGTTCTAATCCGGGAGGAAGAACTGATCGAAGGCTCCTGAACTGTGATGTGTACATTGCCTGGTATGTTCGCGACGGCAGAAATGCTGCAGTCTGAATCGAGATCTCGAACCGAGTCCCGTGACGAGTGTAAGTGGCGAGTTGACGTCGTTAGTAATGAAGTGGCTGTGATGTCCTTTGGAAAGGTGCAGAAGCAGTAAGAGGAGGTTGGTGGAGGGTGATGAGCGAGTATTATGCGTGCCGAGTGGTCAAGCGAGGCTAGTACGGGAGAATGCGCAAGGACGCTGCCCTGGACAAAGCGTGGCGCAATTTGACTCTGGGAGAGAGTCGGGACGGTTTGGGCGGAAGGCGGACCGGTGGCAAACAGGAGTCCAATTAGACGGCGTTGTGCGGTGAGTTCGATATGAGGTTCACGATGAGTCTTGAGGAATAGGAGGTGTCGCTCAACAATTCCAGTGCTGTGTGGGCGAAGACGAGGGATGCATGCCACACATGCACTGCATGCACAGCGGCCCGTCGAGGAGATGCGAGCTATCGCACGCGGCGCGAAATACCACCGCCAATTGCGAAAGAGAGATGAAGTGAAATAGATGTATCGACGTGCTGGCACGCATGCACGTCACGAGGTGAGGCCGCTTGAAGATAGACCACCTTGTAACACTGGCATTTACCAGGTAGTTCTCGCTGCAACCTTCTCGTAAGCATCGGCGTACTTCGCCACGTACGACCGTGTCCTGCTCAATGCGGCCGTGCTCACTCCAGCAATATGCGAGTCATCCTTGATAAGCACTGTTGCTGAGAGGAGCGCGCTGTTGTCTTGCCACAGCGCTCGGCCTCGTTCATCTCAAGCTGCACTCGTCCGTTCGTTCTATGCTCAGAGCCCGCTCACAGCAGCAGTTCATGCTCTCTGCCACATCATGGCCACGCACGCAACGCGCACCAATCGCAGGGTTTCCTGCAGCGCTCCGATATGCACGGCAGTCGATCCAGCTCAGACGTGCGCAAGGCTGCATTAGCGCCCTGTACCGCCTGACATGGATTTGCAAAGTGGTGTGGTGCCATGGATGTGGGCGAGGAGGATACGAGTCTACTGTAAATTACTTGGAGATGTCCCAGGATCCCCACGGACGTTGTGCATCTCGCTTGTCGCGCCCGTTGCGCTCGCACGGTTCATGTCTTGATCAGCATCGTTAGAGCCGCAAACGGTCAACATTGTGGCGGTTTGGGTGAGCCTCGCGTTGACAGCTCCGACTCGACAGCAACTTGCACCTCCCTTTGCTCAGCAGCTACCTCCGGACAAGGCCAAGCTGATAGAAGCCGCTACTCATCAATCTACTGGTCATGGAGGCACCTTTGTGTGGTGCTACACCAAGCCTCGCAGTAACGCTGCGCTAGAACCCGGCCTCGTGTCTTCCGCCGGGCGCCAGCAGGCCATAGAACAACAAGGGAGGTACCGCGGTGGTCTGATTGGCCTGAAATTCATCAACAGATGCCGTGATTGGGTGCTTTGTGCAGCGCCAGATGTCTGGCTACCCAAAGTGGCATCGACAACAAAACCGCTGGCAGTAGGCGGTCAGTGTGATGTTGACATGATCCTGTTGCAGTAGCGGATTTGTCGCGTGCTGAATTGCTATAGCTGGCGCAGCCTCTCCAACGTACTGGGGTGGGGTCTTGACCGCTCTCTTGATTGAGTGTCAAAGCAGGCTTTTGAAGCGAAAAGGAAGAGCGGTCTGTTGGAGGACTTGCAGTTCATCGGTCCAGACCTCTGCTCTTGACATTGCGACGAGATGAGTCCGACGATGCTCCCGTACCTAGCTTGTTGTCTACCCGACCAGAAGCCTTGTCGCAGACCCGTGCGTACAAACATATCATGCGAGGCGCCTTGTACCCCAGTGTGGCGACCTGGCAACTCGCATCGATCCGTCCGAACGCGACGGCCCTGCGAATCTGTACGACATGAAGGGCTTCAATATGCAAGGCATATGCTCGAAAGAGATACAGGAAAAGCCTCTGAGACCTGTAGTACCCTCGGCTCTGAGAGATGGCATGCTAGTACGCGCTTTGCGGTCTCTGTGCTTGTGTTGATAGTACTGAAGGGTCGATGTAAACGAAAGGGATAGCAAATTGACACCTGCATTGGATTAGGTCTGGATGCCAATTTCAATGAGTGACATATCGTCGTTAGATCCTATATCATAAGAGTAGAAGGCAGGAGCGTTCCATTAGTGAGTGAGGAAATTACGACCCTGCAGAACTCACTCCATAAATGTATCTGTCACTCGGGCGAGCGCAATACAACATCAGTTGTACGCTTGGTGGGTCTCTTGGGAGATTGAAGCACATATCCTGAATCTCTGCAGTCTACTTCCCATCCGCCCACGCAGTTACACAGTACCGCTTTCGCGCTCAGAATTGTACGCCCGTACTGAGTGCTCCATCGACCAAGATGTTAGATCCTGTCACAAAGCCAGCCTTATCGCTGGCTAGGAAGACACATACGTTCGCAATCTCTTCGGGCTTCCCCATACGTCCACTAGGATTCTGAGCCATGGAGGCTTTAAAGAGATCCGGTAGACGCCTTTCTATATCTCCCCACACCCCGTCTTCGATGTAGATGTTGCCCGGGGAAACAGTATTGGCCCTGATGCCCTTCGCCGCGTGTACATGAGCCAACTGACAGGTATAGTGGATGATGGCGGCCTTGAATGGACCGTACGGACCGGGCTGGGAAGTGAAGTCGATGATACGGCCGGACACCGAAGAGATTGTGATGATGTTGCCTTTGGTCTTCTCAAGATGCGGCAAAGCGGCGTTGACCATGTGAACGGTGCCCATCATGTCAGTCTGGAATCCATTCTGCCATGCCGCGGGATCGTTTTCGGTGGCTAATGCGCTGACGTTTGCGACAATCACGTCAATGCGACCGCTTTGCGAGGCACACGAGGTGACCCATTCCTTGATGCTCTCTGCATTGGTGACATCGACTGCTGCGCCAATGGCCTTGTTACCCGGATACGCCTCTGCTAGCTTATCGTTCGAAGCTTTGACGTTGTCTTGACTACGGGAACAGAAGTGTACTATTGCGCCCTCGTCGAGGAAGCTTTTGACGATGGACCGTCCAATACCTTTCGTCCCGCCTAGGCAATCAGTCAGCCTATGCACGTTTCAAACCGCGAGGATAGAGACGCCGTACCAGTGATGAGCACTACCTTGCCTTCAAGGCCGAGATGCATTGTGAGTTCGGAGCGCGGAAGCTGTATGTTTTGGCAGCACTGTCACAAGTATCAAGTATGGTGAAGGTGACTTATCAGATGCAGCAAGAGTGATGAGAAACTGCCGAGCTACCTCTCCACATTTATCGAATGACGGCATTCCGGAGACGGAAGGAGCCTCGCAAGTTGCTCAAGGTATCACAGGCGAATTCGTTGTTGTTGCATGCTGCCCATGATGCGCCAGACTTGTTGATGTTCGAGGTTGATGTCGATACCGATGTACGCTCGCTCGCAAAGGTGGTGCCTTGCCCGAATGCTGCAGGCCTCGCATGCTCACTTCAACACTATGATCAGGAGGAGAAGCACACATATCAGGATACCGATTGTGATCCAGCTCCAATTGCCCTTGCTCTTCCGGGCTACATTGCCTAATCGCCTCCTCGCTCGGTCCAGAATGCTCTGATGGCGGTCGACTCCGCTCTCGACGTCCGTGAGCAACTCGTTCTGCTCATCCAACTCATCCCCCATCTGTATGCCCAGCATGCGCTGACGACCAATGCTTTGACCTAGCGTGTTCAGTTGCTCGTCCTGATCTTGCAAGACCTGCTTGTGGTATGTGTGGATCTGCTGGTTCGAAAGGTCGGTCTGATCTGGCGCCGATGGCTCGTCGCTGTAGCCTTGTTGCTCAGAGAAGAGAGCTGCTCGATTTGCTGTATCCACTGCGTCCTCTGCATCGTCATTGTCTCGAAAGCGCACGCTCTTACTCCTCCGAGGTTGTGACGGCCTGCTTTGCGCTGCCTCGAAGTCGGCCTGCAGGGCCGGGTCATTGGGTTTGGAAGTCGCTACGGAAGGTGGCGCAGTGCCGTGGTACTGCCTGTATAATTCGTTGTACTGCTTTCGTAATGGTACTACACCGTTCGCTGCTTCATCCGATTGACTTCCGTGCGACTCAAGCTGTTGCAATCCCTGGTCCAAGGACTGCAATGACTGCGAGATCGTCCCATCTTGCTTATCCGCCTCCAATCCCAGGGATTTCGCTCTCTGTCGCTCTAGCAGCGAGAGCTTCAAGTGATCCGCCAGAAGTAGGAGCTGTTGGGGGGTCGCGGGAGCTGTCATCGTAGACGAAGTTGCTGATGGCTGAGGACAAGCTTGAGGCAGTCCAGGGTCTCTTCGGTCACGCTGTCCGCTTGCTGATCCAGAGGCAAGATCGTAGCTGATATGCACGCAGCGTGAAAGGTACAGGTCATAAGTGTTGATCACAGGCATCCAGAATCGAGATGCTGGTGCTTACATAACGCCTTCGATGGTCTGTGCGCGCAGGGCCCCCAACGAACGAGGATTGCGAAGTGAGGTCACTCGGCTCGTGGGAGCATGCAACGCGTTGAGTGATAGTCTCAGTGCGAGTGGTAGTCACTAAGTGGTCTCCAGGAGATATACATTTGCGTCATCTGGGCCAGAGTTGTGGAATCGCCCTCGGGGCCGAACTGCGTGCCATATATGATGATGCTTCGTCGACACCAGTGACTCGACAACGGCGTTCAGCTCGTTCAAGACGCACACGATGTTGACGAAACCAAGTAGTCCGAGCCACTGTCGTCAGAGCCTAATTCTCAAGCATAGTGGTAGCCTGCATTGTGAGGATTCACCCGTCCGGAACATCGCCCCCAGCTTCCTCGATCCAGGCTTCGAACTTCATCTCACCAGCATTGATCGCACGCAGAGGTGTAGTCTTCGCCGTCGAGATTCTTGCTGCAGCCCCACCCTGTTCATCATCTGCCACCTGCGCAGGAATCCATGGCTGCGGGTGACTGACAGGTGCCAGTGCTTCTGGCTTTAACTCGATCGCAACGGTGAACGTAGATCCTTCAGGAGCAGGTTGCAGGCTCGTGCTGCTCGCTGTGAGTTTGCTCAGCGTTGCTCTGAACTGCTCCTCCATGTCGACGATAGGTAAAATTGACTGCGGCTCATCGGCATCGCCACTCTGCAGCAGAGTGTCCAGATCGTCGACGGGTACGTCAGGAAACCTCGAGACGTCGAATACGAAACGTTCAAGTGGTTTACTGTCTTTCATGAAGATCACCACTGCCACGGAGTGCACTCGGCCCTTAAGCAGTTCACCCTCGATCGCAGTGACAGCATCGTTGATCCATCCGCAGACTTTAGGGTGTCTGTTCTGCTTGACGGGAAAGTTGTACTTGCGTGCCGACAAGAAGGAGGTCTTCGGGTAAACCGATCGTTCCCAGAGGATCGTATGAATAGCGACCGTGAGGAAGTCGGTGAAAGCGGTGATCAGGGTGCGGAATGTCGTCTCCGCCATGCATGGCTAGTCCTCTACTCAGTAAGCAATCCAGTCCGTAACCAATAGCTTCTGAGCGATAGCAGTACTTTCGCTAAACACCTCTGTAGGTAGTGTATGGTCAAGTCTTTGATGTGAAGACGAGGAAAGTGCGCCCCACACGTGGCACTCTCGTGTTTTGTAGATTTTGGTGTCACCCTAACCTTGCATGTGTGACATCCACATTCTTCCAATCGCCTTCAGAACAGTACAACTTAGATCAAATATAATGATCAGATTTCGCAATAACGGCAGGAGAACTCCTTGAAAGGGATTCAACAACGATTCATAATACCTGGCGAAGATAATCGCAGCGATTCACAGGGCTGATTAAATTGGCATATCGCCAAGGTCGTCACGGTGTTGTGGCAACGTCAACATCGATGAGGTCTTCCAGCCGTTGATGATCACGGCTGCAGTCAAGTAGAGCGGGCTGAAAACCCGCCATGGAACAGCAAATCGTGCGCCTGCTCACTGAGACACAGTCCTCGCAGGACAGTCTTCGGAAGAATGCAGAGTGGCAACTCAAGCAGCAGTACGGCAATGCCGACTTCCCTCTGGCTCTTGTAGCGATCGGGCATCACGGAGATGTACCATTGGAGGTCCGACAAAGCGCGTTGCTTTACCTGAAAACATTCGTACTGGCATGCTGGTCGCAGCAATTCGAGGATTTCGGTGGGCAACTCTACGGTGATGAGGCGAAGAAAGCGCAAGTGCGACAGTCATTGCTCGATCTGGCGTTGAGTGGTCGCGATGAGCGCAAGATCAAGAGTGCTGCCGGGCTGGTGGTGAGCAAAATCGCCACGGCAGACTTCCCAGATCAGTGGCCGGAGCTCCTGCCGACTGTACTCAACGTAGTCGCTTCAGGAGCTGACGCGCAGCTTCACGGTGCACTCAAAGTTCTCAATGAGCTTGTCGATGACTGCTTCAACGAGGAGCAGTTTTTCAAAGTCGCGCAGGATCTGGTAAAAGCTGTGTATGAAGTTGCGATCGATGAGCGAAAGCGACCGAATCTGCGAGCTCTCGCGGTGTCGGTCTTTCGATCCACGTTCGATACACTAGAGATGGTGATGGAGGATCACAAGGTTGAAGTCAAAGGATTCGCTGAGCAAGCGCTGAAAGCATGGATCCCGTTCTTCGTCACGGTCTTGAAGTCCGCATTACCACCTGCGCCTGCACGTGAAGGTCAGGACGGTGACAGTGGCGCTGCTGAGGTGCACAGAGGATCTCTGGCTCTGAAGCTGCAGGTCGTCAAGGTATTGATGCGCATCCGATCACTGTTTCCAGCAATGCTGGCGCCGCAAAGTCCTGACCTATTCTCTGCGACGTGGTCTGAGCTCTCCAGCCTCCGGCAAGAATATCACCTGATGTACATCGAAGACGACTGGCAAGGCCGCCTGGAGGACGCGGACGGCCTGCCATACACGCTGGACTTCTTGGTCCTCGAAGAGCTAGACTTTATGCAAGCGTGCCTACGAGCACCGCCTGTGCGGAAGGAGCTAGAGCAGCAACTACAGAAGGCAAACCCTGGCGACTCGACTTGGATCACCGAGGTTCTGGCAATCGCTGAAGCATATTCTCAGATCACGGTCGAAGAAGAAGGCCTGTGGGAAATCGACGTGAACATCTTCCTTTCCGAGGAAGCCAATGTGACTGCAAA
The DNA here is from genome assembly GCA_002077045.2 of Rachicladosporium sp. CCFEE 5018. Taxonomy (NCBI): domain Eukaryota; kingdom Fungi; phylum Ascomycota; class Dothideomycetes; order Cladosporiales; family Cladosporiaceae; genus Rachicladosporium; species Rachicladosporium sp. CCFEE 5018. Next base: position 460,819 of record KZ111144.1, read on the forward strand.
TTACACACCACGAACGGCTTGCGGTGACTTGGTTATCAAGCTAGGAGAATGGCTAAGTGGTCTGACAACAGAAAGCTTGCTTCTCTACACAAGGACGCTATACGAAAGTAATGCTTCCTGGAAGGCGAAGGAAGCCGCGCTGTATCTGCTGAACCAACTTCTTGGAGACTTTCAAGACGTCGATAAGCAGATGAGCCCACAGACCTCCAACGGGTATGTCGACTTCATGAGATACGCCACAAGAGAGCAGGAGGCTTTCTTAAGAGCGCGCGGCTTCTTGGTCGCTGGCAGCTTGGCGAGAACATCAGGCGACACGATCTTCCCTATCGCTGCTACCCTCATGCAGGAATCGCTGAATGCCATCAACAACGACGGCTCGGAAGTGGTGAAGGTCGCGTGTATTCGCTCTTTGCAATACTATCTCGCGGCGCTACCGCCTGCAAGCACGCATCCGCTGCAGCCATCGATTATTGCCGCTGTGGGCAGCTTCTTGAGTACCCAGGAGATTTCGGATCTGACTGACAGCGACGATCTGCTTATCACTGTGATCGAAACACTGAGGGATGCGATCCTGCTTGATACACGGACGTGTCTGACTGGCGGTGGCGTCGACTTGCTGTTCACAGTAGCTAGCCAAGGAGCAACCAACTTCCAGATCGCATTACTTGTGACGGAGACCTTTGAAGAGATTGCAAGCACCATCTCAGCTACTGGACCTGTCGAGTACGAGCAGCTAGCGAGCAAGGTCCTGCCATCGCTGATGGGCGCTTTTGATGTCGCCGGATTGACAGAGGAGAATGCTCTTGCGAATCTGGCAGCCGAACTATTGTCAGTGCTTGCAGCAGAAGGCACAACGCCGATGCCGCCGAACTTCGTAGCAACTTGTATGCCACGGCTGAATCGGTTACTACTGGGTTCACAGGACGAAGAGCTACTAAAGGCTGCCACCTCTGCTGTAAAGCACATGCTGCATCATGATCCCGAGCAGGTGTTCTCGTGGCACGACGAAGCAGGTAGGGGCGGGTTGGAAGTCGTGCTGATCATCATCGACCGCTTGCTGAACCCAGCTGTTGAAGACAATGGCGCATCGGAGGTCGGAGGGTTGGCAGCTGAGCTGGTGGAGAAGGCCGGACCAGAGAAGCTGGGTCCGTACTTGATGCAACTGCTCCGAGCTGTAGCTGCAAGGCTCGGGACTGCCACGCAAGCGCAATTCATTCAGAGCCTGATACTGGTCTTTGCACGACTGTCTTTGATCTCAGCGCATGAGGTGGTATCATTTCTCGCGGACCAGCAACTCGGCGACCAGAGTGGTCTGCAGGTCGTGATGAGCAAGTGGCTTGAGAACTCGGTCAACTTCGCAGGTTACGACGAGATCAGACAGAAGTATGTTGCACTCGGCCTGCCCACATTGCAACCACTTACTGACCACATCACAGCGTCACGGCACTATCAAACCTCTACGCCCTCCGCGACCCACGCATACAAGCCATAGCCGTCAAGGGGGACCTCGTAGTGCCGCCTACAGCCCGTATCATGACACGCTCGCGCGCCAAAGCGAATCCAGACACATACACGATGATCTCAGCCCAGCTTAAGATCCTCAAAGTGCTCGTCGACGAGCTACTGACAGCTTCCGGCAATCGTGCACTCGATGCCGAGACTGCAGAAGCACTGGACGAGGACGGCAGTGAAGATGAAGAATGGGAGGACGATGGCGATGGCTTCTTGGACCTTGGTGCCGGCATGACTAAGGCACAGCTCATGGCGCTCGGTGATGATGACGACCAGACGGCTGCTAGGGGCAGAGACGATGAGACGCAAGATTACTTGTTGGGCTGGTTCAGGGAGACTGCGGGGAAGGCTGGCTTTGCAGAGGACTTTGCGCAACTGTCGGCGGAGGAGCAGGAAAAGTTACGAGGGCTGAGCGGGTGATGGCGTCGGTGAGAAGTCGCAATAGAGGAGACAAGCAACGTGGCATGGCCACGACTTCCTGTGTAGACGGCATGTGATTGGCTGAGCTCATCTGTCAAGTACGAGATGTCAATGCCGTCCAGCCTGAGGCCAGCATACCTTCCACAATCGTCAGTCGGACTTGATCTCCTAGACTCTAGAATGTTGGTCGCATAATGACGATGTCTTCGCCCCAAACATGCTATCCTCCAACATGCCAAAGATCGGGAGAGTCGCTTGGCGATGAGCTATCAATAGCTCTCCCAAGCTGTCTACCCTGACTGCGCCTCGGCCCGCTACGCAAGCAGCATAGTACGGTACATGTCAGCATCTTGTCGCATCTTCTGCAGCTCCCCAGCCAGCCTCAGATCGCGTGTCACAGACGAGGTAAGCGGTACTGCTATCCTTCTCTCATCGTTCCAGCCTTTGTCTTTCAGCCCCAGACCTCATCGACAGCTGCGCCGGCAAGATAAGCGACTATCTGCACATCAGGAAAGCTCTCAGTCCCGCGCGCGACACACTTACAGCCATCGCGCGGCCTCGCGTCGCAGCAAATGTCGAGCATGATGGGCAAGCGCACCGTCTACACCAAGATCACTCCTCTCCCACGCGATGTGCCCCGGCAACTCGCGCTAGATATGCTGCACTCCCATGAAGAGGTGATCAAGATCAACCCTCTCGTGACCGGCGTTACGGCCCATCAATGCGCCTCGAGATGCTGCCTCGGACGAGTTCTTCGCCCAGTGGTACGAGATCAGCGAAATCATCACGTGGGGCTTTGGCATGAAGAAGAAGATCGCTTTCAAGGGGGTGTTCCACGATCTGCCGAATGGGCTACAGACGCACACATACGCGCCGATGGGTGTAGACTTGCGCAATAAGTGGACGGTGAGAGGCAATCAGCCGGGCGAGCCACGGGAGCCGAGGGAGTTGGGGATTGATACGCCGCAGGAGGGGCTGTATTTGCGGGAGGATGTTGAGATCGTGTGTAATTTGGCCTTGACCGGCTTTGTGAAGAAGGAGATGAAAGCTGCAGCTGGAATTATGGTGGACCGCCTGACCCGAAAGGCGGAGATGTTGGATGAAGGGCGACTACACGCGATGTTCGAGAACGGCAGGCTGAAAACTGTGAACCCTGCAATAGCTCAGGACGGGCCAGACGACATGCTGCTGCATCACCGAGACACAACGCTCATAAAAAACAATGGCATGGAGAGCCCAGGAAGCCCCGGCTCCTCTTCGTCGCCCAGTATCTTCACCGCGACTACGAAGTACGAGAACTATCATGACCTGATGGACCGGAGAAGCGGGAATAGTAATCATCGAGCGAGCTCGTACACGCCATCGTATCAGCAATCAGGCTATCAAGGTCCAGAGCGACAGTCGATCCCGGGTGCTGAGAAGACGCAACTCGAAACGATTCCAGCTTCAGCAATCGAGATGGACTCGGGATCATACTATCACCCACAGCAGCAGGGACAGAAGATGCTGAGCCCAAACACTCCCAGCTTTGCAGTAGAGATGGCGGATACGAGCATCTCGGCCGCCAACCCGCCGATGCCATCGCCTGGTGCTGAGAGACCTGCGCCACTGAATCCGCATCGAACAAGTGGTGTACCTTCACCGCAGCCCAGTCCGGGTCTAGTGCAAAGACATAGCTCATCACAAAGCTCCCATCAACCTCTCCCTCCCGGACCGCGAGCATCGAGTGGCAGCTTCAGCAGGCAACCGAATCCGCCATACCCAGCAGGTCAGTATCCTCAAGCTTCACCTCCAATCTCGCAGCAACAGCAACAGCAAGCACTCCCTCCACCTCCTCCTGGTCCATCCCCACAGCTCCAGCAAGGCCAGTTCCAACACCCTGCCCATCGACCCAGTCCGCCCGGCCAGCAAGGTCAATACCCACATCCCGCAAATCAACCCAGCCCGCCAGGCCAGCAAGCTCAGTACCAACAACCCGCGGGCCAACACAGCCAGCCGGGTCAGTACACCATCGCAAATCCCAGCCAAGGCTCGCCCTATAGTCAAGATCCGAACCAGCATCTCGCGAGTCAAGTGCAAGGTCTAGGGATACAGGATCCAAGAGCGCAGGCAGACGCAACTCAATTCGGGACGAAAGGAGGTGTGAGCAAATGTCCAGTCTGTGGCAACTTTGAGGGCGACGAAGCGGCGGTGAGCCATCATGTTAGTAAGCATTTCTCGTAATGAGGTGGATGGAAGGAGAAAATAGGTGGTGTAATGATTTACGACTTGGAGTATAGGGCGCATTGGTTCTAGCGTTAGGCTTACTAGGGGTATAGTGTAGGTATAGCGCCGCTTCTCCAGAAGTCCGAACACTCTCCGGTGCTCGTATCAGCTTAGCTGCAGCAGTGAGTAGGATGTTGCCGTGCTCATGAGAGACGTGAGTTGTGAGTTAAGACACTCATACCACCTATGTCCTCCCCTGCCGATGTTCAGTGAGAGCTGCACTGTTGCAGGTGCAATTATAGTAGCAAAATAGCCTTGTGGACTTTTTGGAGAAACGGAGGTAGGCCGCCACTTCATCCAGTAACTTCGGCCTCCCGTATCATCACAGCCGATGGCAGCTCCTCTAGCGCTCCCTTCGGCTTTCCCTTCCTATCTACCCTCTCGTCCCGAGGATCAAAGCCACCCTTGCCCCAGCTCGCCCACTCAGGCGTCGCGTCCCCAATATAATCCTCCGGCCCGAAAGCCTCTCCACCCTCCAGCAATTGGAAGAACTTCGCGTAGTCGATCAAAGTATGCCATCGCCTCTCCCCACTCGGTCCAGTAGGCAGAAAGTACCTCTCGCGATCTGCAAGCAGGATACAGCAGCTATGGGCGTGCTCGGCCCCAATACCGTAGTCCAGACCGCGGCGCTTAAGTGCTGCTTCGAGAGCGAGAACAAAGGCGCAGACTTCCTCGTAGAAAGGGACATTCTGCATTGTCAAGCCTGCGCCAGCGGCGGTGGAAGGCCCACAGTAAGTCACGCCTTTAACTTCCACGAAGCTGGGACGCGCGCGGTCGACCAGAGCTGCGTAGCCCTCTGCTTCTTCGTTGACGTTGAAGCCTTTCACGAGCGTCAAGCGGAAGACTGTGCGGTGCGTGTTTCGCTTGGTGTGTAGAATGTCGAGACAACGCTGGAAGCGCTCCCAGAAGTCTCGATGTAGGGGACGGTCAATCTTTCGCAAACTCTCTTTGTTCGAGGCGTCGATCGAGACGTACAGCTGCGTGACTGGGCCAAGCGCGGCAAGCTCATCAGGATGCTGTGCGTTGCAAACGAGGAAGCTGGAAATGTGCTCTGCATGCAGCATAGCCAGTAGCTTGTTGATATGTGGGTAGAAAATCGGCTCTCCCACCAGACTCAGCGCACAGTGCCGGATTTGCATCGCTTCACTAAATCGCTCTGCGCGAACTCCAGGAACGCCTTTCATCATCTTGATCTTCTTGTAATGGTTCTCTTTGATCCCATCGAAGATCAGCTCCGGCTCATCGACCTGCCAGCGCCATGTAGTACCGACAGGGTTTGTCCCATGTCGCCAGCAGAAGACGCACTTGTTCGAGCAAGACAACGAGGGCGTGGCTTCCATACAGCGGTGCGACGCGATGCCGTAGAAGCTGTATTTGTAGCAAGAGCCACGGCCGCGGAGGGCGGACTTCGTCCAGCGGCAGATCTTGACGCCAGAATGGGTCCCAACTATGCTGTAGCCTTGCTTAGTGAGGGACGTGTACGTTGGTGAGGAGACGGGGACCATGGCTTTGGGTGCCGAGGGACTCGTGGGTTTGGTGCGAGATGTGGTCGTGAAGTCGACTGGGATTGGTGATCGGCCTCCAATGTCTTCGACGTCACCTTCTCGGTCGTCCTTCGCCTCAGTGTCGTCGAGTACCGCGTCTTCGTCCTCGTCGCCGCTCTCTACGGCATTGCCACTCCCACTCACGCCTTCGCCGAGTCCTGTGCCTGTGGCAAGATCATGCGCCACACTTTCGACACCGGCTGCCCATTCCTCCAGCTTTACCTCAGGTGAGCCGCGCATATCTGCAAGCCCGAGAGGGAAAGCTCGCTTCCTCCCAGTCAGCTTCGCCATCCACTTGTCAACCTCGATCGCCTGACTGCAGAAGCCATCCTGCTCAGTCGGCCACTCCTGCTGATCACCCAGACCGAAGATCGAGTAACCTGCAAGACCAGACAGAGGTGCAGTGTCTATACGAAAGTCGTGATGAGTCTCCTCGAGATGAGTCAAGAAGTTGGAGAGCTCAGTGTCGATGTCGTAGCTTGGAATCAGGAGAAGATAGAAGTAGGAGATGGACCTACCCGTGGCAGTGTGCTTCGGTGGAGATATGAAGTAGTCGTCGTAGTCGATCTCGGTCAAATCTAAGACCTCGACTGGCGCCGTCTCAACAGCTCCCTTGGGCTGTGAAAGTAGAGCGGCAAGCTGGGTAGCGTACGATCTTGTCGAGCCACCGAGAGAGTAGTAGAAGACGATTGGTCGTACTAGTGACGTGCGTTCTCGGACGTTTCGAGGCTTTGCCTTCCGAAGACCAGTCACTCTCTTCGGCCCGGGCTTTGGCCTGGCTGGCGCGTTGGACGGCAAGACATGCTTCACATCTTCCACATCCCGCGATGTTATCACTGGCGTTGGTGCTAATTTTGCAGTAGTCGTATCATCAGCGATCTTGGCCGCAATGACACGTTTGCTTCGCCAGTGAAGTGCAAGACGGACAGCCAGCAGGACTAGGCCGGCTACGATCAGCGCTTCCACTCGATGAGCATGCCAGAAGCGAAGCAGCTCGTCTGGGAGCAGAAGTTCCTGGTTGAACATCTTTGCTATGCTGCCCGCACATGCGATTCGTCAACGGGAGCCTCTGACCGGCAGATTCAGGTCAATGAGACTGTTGGTATTTGACAGCCGTCGAGTGATTTCTGTGGTGGAGTCTTGGGCGGCTCCAAAAGCTTGGCTACGGCGCGTACGTTGTTACCCCAGAACGCCTCTCGCGTCACGCAGCTCGTTGTTTGACCGAGCAACCGCGCCGTAGCAGGCAGTCACGATCGAGATGTCTCGCTCCCTTAAGCGTTGACCATGTAAGCTCATATCTCCCAGCTTTCGACATCTTTGTCGCCAATTGACCATCCGTCGATCGCACCCAATCGACTTTCAACCTAGCTCATAGAGCCAGACATCTACTGCTCCAGCCATGCCATCTCTCGCAGACCACTGTTCGAAGCTCGCCAATCCAAACGTCTTTGCTGTCGGTCTAGCAGGCTTCCTCGTTCTCGGTATTCTCGTCTCGTACGTACCTCAGCATGCAAAGATCATCACACGCCGATCAAGCGAGGGACTGTCGCCATGGTGGGTGCTGCTCGGTGGGCTGAGCAGCATCGCTGCGATCGGCAATATCTTGACATTGCCATCGAGTCGGGATGATATAAACTGCTGCAAAGAGCTCAGCGGAGGGGCGTGTGCTGCGGCGTTGCTGGGGGTGGCTCAGATTGGCTGCCAGTGGGCATGCTTTATGTTTGTGTAGGTCGTGTGCAAGTCCGTCAAGCTGATATAGACATCTGGCTAATACCGCACAGCGTGATGCTCTTCCTCATCTTCTTTCCCGAGGCACCTGACATGATCTCGTCCGCGACGAGCATTACATCTACAGCGCCACCGAAGCGTCGAGATGCACTCATTGTCGGGGTCTCGACGCTCGTCTGCCTGCTCACAGTGGGTATCGCAAGCATCGCAATCGTTGCAGTCACCCCGCACCACACACAAGCGTGGGCGAACTTCTTGGGCATTGTAGCTGGCGCCCTGTCAGCAGTACAATACTTACCACAAATCTGGTACACATTCCGACTCGGTGACATCAAGAGCCTAAGCATCATTACAATGCTCATACAAGTTCCCGGAGCCTTTGTCTTCGCATTCAGTCTGTGGCTCAGAGTCGGCTGGGAGGGCTGGAGTACATGGCTAGTCTACATCATCACTGGCATATTGCAGGGTACGCTACTGGGACTGGCGATAAGCTACTGGCTGGCGCGACGCAAGGAGGACAAGAATCGCGCCAGCGATCTCTATGATAGCGACGAAGGTCCGGACGCCGTCGACGGAGCTGCACAGGAGCGTCAGGCATCCGAGCGGACGGCTTTGCTCGGTAGCCGGCGCGGTACAGCGAAGAGCATACAAAAGGGATCACAGCGAAGCAGGCAGGGCAGTAATGGCCGACTGGGTATGCTGTACTCGGCCACGCCACCGGAGCATGATAGCGATACCAGCGAGATCAGTCGAAAATGAACACTATGCATTGTCTTGCAAGTCTGCACTCCTGGGTACAGATCGAACCTCAAATCTCCTTTGTTTACAGTGTGAGTGCACATCCCTTCTGTCATCTTCCTCAAAGGCACACAGAGAGTGTATATCATACTTCTTACTATTCACAGACAAAGGATCTCCATGTCGACTTTGCCCTGGTGCACTCGACATTTGCACGGACCCGCCAGACACTGGATTCTAGAGACATCTACATCGCTACCGGCTAGCGAGTACAGGCCCGTAGATCGGCGCAAGCTACACTATGTCCGACAAGACAAGCAGTAACACTGGATCCAAAGGAACTCCTGCCATCGATCGTACCAAGTCCGGTCGAGTGGCATCTGGACTCAAGGCAGCGAAGAAGACCATTATCGGCACCCCTGACAAGGTCGGCCAACGGATCAGAGGTGCGCCTCAGCAAAGTACTGCACAGCACCGAAAACACAGCTCGTCGAAGAGGTAGCCAAGGCAAAGCACTTTTAGAGTCCGCTCAAGAGCAGTGCCTTCTTCGCGAACGACACCTGCGCATTCACGACTCGCACTGGTGACTTGACTAATGAGCTTCATCCAGTATCTCGAAGGGAGAACTTTGCAGATGCGAGCCATCATGAACTCCTCATCCCGACTTTGCGGCTCGCGACCCGGCTACTCGGTCACGCTTCGGTGAGACGCCTGATGCGTACCATCATCGACCACCGTCCGACGTCGATCGGCGAGCTCGACGATCAGCGTAAGCCACTACATGAGTATCCGGATGACGGACGACCATATCTCACGCGCCAATAGGAAACCAAAGTGGATGCCGCCTTGGTGGAACTAGCTGACATGGTGAGATTTGTAGATGATAATAAGCTGGCTAAGGGGCACGGAACGACTGAAGCTGATGATATCAGAGGCTCCAATCAGAAGGCGACCCATCTGACCGGCGTCTGCAGCACAACGAAATACAGCAGAAAGAACTACCTGTTCCTGAAGATCATCGTGAGCGAAGCTCCAGCGAAGTACGATCCACCCCTAGTCATGGCATGGCAGTTTCAGCTCGCTCTCGAGCTCGTGCATGAGGTCTGCCACGTACTGTTCATAGCCCGCTGCGGCAATGTACCAGAAGGAGACACCGACATCTTCTTCCGCAACGACGCCTTGGCAGAGGTCGGCTTTGCGATGGAGATTCGGCTGCTGGGAGGCCATCTCTCACTAACGTATGATCAGGATAAGGTGTATGACAAGGGACACGTATCATGCCACATGAAAGCTGACGGCAAGCCAAGCAGATTCATTAGCATCATGGTGCTGTGGGACTGACCTCGTGTTGCGGTCAAGAACCAGTCCTATCATCATGATCTAGCTCTGTGGGCTCGAAAGTCCGGTCCCCAGATGACGAAGACGAAGGATATCGGCTGGCGGGTTCCGCTGAGCTGGCTGGAGCCTTTCTTCACGACTGCATTCTGGGAGCGAACGGAGCCGGACCTGCATTTTGTCAGGCAGGTAGGACGGGCTCTCAAAGCTGATACTGCGGGTCAGAGGGAATTTGCGTCTTTGTCAGAGGAGGAGAAGCGGGAGTTACTGCCAGTAGGCTTTCGAGTACGTGAGGCGAACGGAGATATCGTGAGAGTGAGAAAGTAGGACACATGAACGACATGCAATCCGTCACTGTTCAGCGATACGTACCTACTATCTGACATCATGTCTCGTCTTGATACTTTAGTCAATAGAGACTCTTTTCCGCTCCTCGAAAGATAGACCAGGATTACTAAGGCCGTGCTACACCATGAGATGCTGACTATGCGCGGGACACATAGTGCTTGGAAAGGTCGTGCATGGCGCTTGGCTAGATCCTTCGGCCGTAGCGGCTGGGAGGTTGTCAAAATCCCCGCAAGTTTAGTCCGTGCGTCCGTCTCCTCAAGAGTCTCGCAGATGGCGTTTTACAACACGCCCGATGAAGCTGGTACTGCGACACGGAGGAAATCACCACCTAGCTGCCTTTTGTACATACGTTCACTGCGCCTTTTGAAGCTTGTCGTGAAAGCAGGCGGCCGAGACCATCTCGTGCGTCGGGTATGGCGTGCGTAGACAGTGGATATATAGCTGGTACAGAATCGCTTTCGTGTTTCTTCTCGACATCAACAACCCACACGAGCTCCTTTCTAAGAAACTCTGCCACAGCACCCCGACCACAAAGAGCTCGAGAGTATCTCATACGTAATCCTCCCAGCATCTCAATAACGAACTTCATACCTCGCAATGGACTTCGTGCCAATTCTCGAGCGTACGAGCAGCAAGACTCGCTCTGCATTCGCCGGCCCTGCACGCGGTGCACCGGTATGTTTATCAGTACCCGGCACTGTCTCAGCACACACTAACAATATCAGTTCTTCCGCGATGCCTTCACAACGACGACATGGCTCGCAATGGGCGCTCTTGCTCAAGCAGCCTTGATCCTGATCGCAGGCCGAGTAGCAATGGTCCCAGCGCTCGCCTACATAATCTTCCAATCCGCCAACACCGGCCTGCAAATACAAGGCATCACGAAGAATCCCAACATGGACGGCGTGATCCTCAAGAAAGTGTCCGCCCAACTCCCAGACTCGACTGGCAAGTTCGGCTCCAAAGCCGCCAACCGTGACCTGGTCGTCTTCCACATCGGCGCCCGCTGCAACCACCCTCTCGGTCTCTTCGGCCCAGGCTTCAAGGAGATGGGCGAAATGTTCGCCCAGATGGTCAAAGACCTCGAGCAGCACAAATCCGAATTCGGCTTCTTCGGCGCGACGTCCTGGCTCAACGCCTCTGAGCGCGGCACTTCCAACGAGACGATGGTGTGCTGTTACTTCGACAACGTGGAAGGGCTCCACGCCTTTGCGCATTCGAAGTATCATCAGGGTGCCTGGAACTGGTGGAACAAGAACTACAAGAGCCATCCGCATTTGTCTATCTACCATGAGACGTACCAGGTGCCCAAGGGTGGGTGGGAGACTATCTATGTTAATAGTCATCGCTCTGGACTTGGAACTGCGACTGTGCCGATCAAGGACGAGGAGACTGGCGAGGAGGTGTACGCGAGCACGTTGGTGGATGCTAGCAAGGGCGTGCTGAGGACGAGCGCGGGGAGGATGGCGAGGAGTCTGAAGGCTGATGAGCATAAGGACCTGCAATATGCGGCGCCTTACTGAGTGGCAGTAAAGAGGATTTGGCGATCAAGTCTGTTGCTTGGGTAGCATGGCGTTCTGGGAGTGAGATCGGATGGGTATTCAGCGGTTTATCAGAAGCGTCAACTCTCAAATCAACGACTCAATCCTAGCTCATCAATTGTCAGTGGTTGTGAACCCTGCAGACCTGAGCAGGATGTTGAGTCCGCCATCTTGTCACCCGCTGCATCCGAGGGCGAAAGTCACTCAGCAGCCGCGGAGACACATGTCAGAAGCAGCGTACAATTGGTGAGATGCCAAATACCACAGCAATTCTATAGCAATGCCGGATACCCTTGCACTTCCCCCATAATTCCACCGCCAAGCATAACAAGGCCTTGTCTCCCTGACAAGTGATCATCATCTGGTCGTGTGCCCCAAACTCCACATCTCCAATCCAACGTCGCTCTCTCCGCGCCCACCCGCACATTCACCCGCGCTCTGGACTCGGCCCTGTTTCTGCTATTGTTAGTTTGCGCCTATCTCGACATTGTGTAGTAGACTTCAGCATCATTGTTGCACGCTGACGCGGCGGAAGTAAGAAGGAGTGACTACACTTGGTACACATAACACCGGAGCACTGGCAGCGCGCGTACAACGACAGATTGCTTGCTTGCTTGCCTTGTGGCTGCTATCACCTCGAGAACATTGTAACATCGCACTATTACCTATCGGAATTGCGTTGGTCTGTCGCATTGCATCCTCCCCGGCATCATCCATTCCATTGGCCAAGGCACTGAAGCATTGCACCGACTAACCCACCGTCTACCTCGCTGGCGACAACGACAACGCTCCACCGGGCATAGCCTCAGCCTTTGGCAAGCCATCACCTCAGTCGACCATGGCAGCCAATGCAGCACCCAGCGCAGAGGAGGCAACGGAGAGAGCGACGATCATGGATTTCAGACCCACGGCCGAGGTAGAGCAGGCACAAGCAGGCGCGTCGGCAACGGAAGACGCTCAGAGCGCACCAGCAGTAGCAGCAGCACATCCACCTCCACCAGCAATCACCACCACAGACCCTTCAGGCGAGACCACACACGAGCCAAAAGAAGAAAGCATATCCTCCGCCCTCCAACCCAACACCCTCGCCCCCGCCCCAATCCCCTTAAACCGTTCTCAAACCGCCGAACTCGCCCTCGGTCCCGACGGTCAACCTGCTGCGCCTCTCGATACCACAGCGGCAGCATTACGGATAACGCTCATGCTCACAACGGGTGCGCGGCACGCCTACACGATCTCGCAGAAGTACCTGCAATCGCGGAAAGTCGAAGCCGAGGACGCCGAGGGGAAGTTCGATCCCAGGTGTATGAGCGGGTATAAGTTGAAGGAGCTGATCTGGACGGATTGGCGACCGGAGTGGGAACCTAGACCGCGGGATCCGAGTAGTATTCGGTTGATCATTATGGGGAGGATGTTGGATGATAAGATCGCTTTGAAAGGTATGCTGTGCCGTCGAACCATTGCGACGATGTAATAGTACTAACTTGCACATCTGTAGACCTACCTTTCAATCTTGATGCGTCGAACGTGGTGCACATGACGATCAAACCTGCGGACTTGATGGAGGATGAGGCGGAAGCTACTGGAAAGACGGGGAAAGGTGGATCGATAAGAGCGAGAGCTGGCGCTGATGATAGTGGCGCTGGTTGTCGGTGCGTTGTATTGTGAGAGCTATGGTTAAGATGGGAGCATTGCAATGGCGTTCGCTGGATTATTGCTTCACGCAGCATGGAAGAATGGCGTTCGGGCAGGGGATGGAGAGTTGCTTATGCGGTCATGTGCAGCCTTTCGAGGGGAATGTAGAAATAGATCGCTCAGTGATCGGAATACCAATCGCTACAAAGTGGTGGCACAAGACTACGACACTCAAATCTGGTTCGCGGATGGACCCATCGTAATTCCTGGGCAGAACCTCCATGAGCGCCTGTATATGCTTCTAGTCGTACAGCCCATCAGCTGAACTCATACTCGTAGTGTACACATCGTCTCGATGCCTTGCTTGCCGCCATATCCTCTTCATCGCCTGCGTCTGTCCACCGCTCACCACGAGTCCATCCCACTCCTCGTCTCCATCTCAGCATGGAACCCCATACCCTCCGCCGCCGCCGCCCCAGCAAACACATCCCCCTCAAACACATCCTCCCAACTACACTCCCAATCTCGCCCCTCCAAGATATCTCTATGCACACCCGCACTGCCTCCATGCCCAACCGGCCCCAGCACACTAGGCCTCCACTCCCCCTGCGCAACAACGCCTAGTTCCATCGCCCTTCTCACCGGCTCCGCGAGCCCGAATTGCCGCCGCAGCATGCTGTGTTTGAGGGCGTCTTGGGTTTGCTTCCAGGCGTGGAGGCGGGATTCGAGCGGGTGGCCGGACGTTGTTGTTGAGGTAAGGGAGGTTGAGGCTTTGGCTGGGGCGGAGGAGGAGAGGGCGAGGTTGTGGCGGAGTGTGTCGTGGACGCCGGGGGCGGAGGGAGCGCCGAGGGCGGAGGGGGTTGTGGAGGCGGGAGAGGGGGTGGGGACGAGGCGGAGAGACTGCGGTGGGAGTTAGTCATGACTGTAGTAGATTAGGGTAAGAGAGGAGGGAATGTACCATGATCGCGAGCGCTTGTGCTAGTCAGGCTATGCGGGTTGATGTGATGATTGGCGAGCGGATTCAGATGTAGAGGTCAATTGCTATGGGGCTCAACGATGATATGTTGCTTGTGTAAGTACTCAGTGTGTGACCTTGAGCTGCTTCTGCGTATTTAGCAGCTCTACGCGTAAGAAGGCAGCGAACATGACGCTGCCAGCTTCAGGCATCAAGGCATGCCTGCATGTCTGCCTTACCATCACTCGAACATCGCTGCTTCTATCAACTTTGCCTACCTATGTACGACTTTGTGGTAAAAGTAATATGACAAGCATGGCTAAGTGAACCACAGGATCAAGCGCCGTATACTTCACTCTCGGTCGGTATCTTGGGATTTCCTCTCCTCACTCCTCGCATCACTCCACTGTTCAGTACTATCATCATCAGTCGCCAAGATGCCACCATCCTTGAGCCGCAACCATAACCTCCTTCGCTCCGATGTCAGTGGTCTACCCAGCTCATCTGCCCGACCTGCTGTCGGAGTGGGCAAGGGTAAAGGAAAGAAGGGCTTACCGTCTTCCGGCGGATTGAAGACAAAGGGCCCAGCGAAGCGTCACCGGTAAGACTTTATCTCCGCTACACGCACGCCAAAGACTGACATGAACGCAGTAAAATTCTGAGGGAGACCATCCAAGGCATCACCAGGCCGGACATCCGCCGCCTCGCTCGCCGTGGCGGCGTCAAGCGCATATCGGCCGGGATCTACGATGAGACTCGCGGAAGCCTTCGCGATTTCCTGACCGCGGTGCTCAGAGACTGCGCAGCGATCGCGTGGACCTGCAACCGCAAGACTATCACGGTCACAGATGTATGTAAACACGTGCGCTATGATAAATGGTTCCTCAACGCTGACATGCGCAGGTCGTATATGCGCTGAGTCGCAGAGGCCATACGCTGTATGGCTTCGGCAGCTCAAACACTAGGGGTCGTGGTGGCGACTGAGTGCTTCACTGTTCACGACTTCTCTTCAGCAAGGCGTTCGGATGCTAAATGATACCCGGTCAGGAATGTGAGGGCGTATTGGGCATGTACAGTAGGGATGAAAAGCAGGAGCCGCGCTTGGAATGGTACTGAGTGCATGATGTATGATAGGCTTCACACCGCCAGAAGCTCTGTACTTTAGCACCGCACCTCCAGCAATGAAGATCATTGCAAATACTCGCTCTCATATCCATCCATCCCCTCTAGGCGTACACCCTCCATCTCCTCCCTCACACCGAGCATACTCACTTTGCCACCGTCAACCCCCTCGCCCTCGAACTTCCAGCCCTCCAGCAACTCTTTCAGGGCCCTCACCGTGCTCTGCTTGTCCTGTATGAGCAACGCAATAGCATCATAGCCACCCGCACCCGGCACAGTGCCACCCACAACCCCCTCAATCGCCTCACAAGCGTCCAGCAGCTTCGTCTGCGCAAGCGGCTCAATAGGAACCTCACTCTTCTCGCCCATCTCACGAATAAGCTCTCTAATGGCCGAGAAGCACATGCGCAACCTCGAATAATCAGGCGCCACTTTAGCATCTGCTTCCGCCAAAGCCGTGAGCTCTTTCGCCAGCGCATCGTTCGCCGCCTGCAGGTCGTCCCAAAGCCAATCTGCTTCTTCCTGATTTGCCTTGCGCCAGGCGAGAACTTGCTTGACCATGCCGGGCGTCTGACTGCCAACGGAGACATCGCACATAACTAGTCGCAGACCTTCAGGTACCTTGACCTTGACTTTCATTATCTCGGTGTCCCACTTACTGTCAGTATCGTCAACGGTGGCGCGGAGCTGCGACGCAAAGCCAGGTGCTCCGGGCTCGGCATGGGATGAGAGGATTTCAGGGGAGAAGCGCTTGTATAGACAGCTGCCGTAGACCGCGCTTGCTACATCGAACCCGGATCCGACCTTGCCTTGAGCGGCGCAGTGTGCTGCTTGAGCGAGATTGTGCAGTCGCCGTTTGCCGATATCGGTGGTGATATCGAGAAGTTTCGTGGGCAGGTAGTGCGTCAATACTGACGCCGTGAGAGCAGTGACTAGGGCTGCTGACGAGCCGAGACCGGTCTTGTGGGCTTTCGAGATCGGAACGCCGAAGTTGTGGAAGCGATCTGTCAAGTCAAGGTCGGAAGGCGTTGAGTAGTAGTCATTGTCTGCGAGGATGGTGATGCTTGCAGGAGCAATGACGGGCGAGGAGACGGCGCCGATGTAGCTGAGAGCGTAGCATAGCGCAGTTTCGATGAAAGGATTCCGGCTAAGAGCAAGGTCTGCGTCTCTGTGAGCAAGCTGGTGTAAGTGGAGGCGCGATGAGATACGTACTGGCTGGCCGTGGAATCAAGCAACCCGAATGATGTTCCTCTCACCACGGAAGGGAGAAGATAAAAAACAGTCGCACTTACCTTCGCAACTCACTCATGTGCATGCCCCCGTCCTTACCATCCCATCTATAGCCATAGTGCCAAACCGCATTCTCGAATTGCGGACTTTTGACTGAGATCTCTGACAAGACGACTCCACTGCTAGTAGGAATCTCCTGCACGATGCAGTGAATCCTCGCATCTAGTCCGAACACCAGACCAGTATGCTTCCTGACCAATATCAGGTAGCCGCCAGCCAGCAGCACCTTGCCGGGCGCAGATACAGCTACCGGCTGACGATCAGCCATGGTAGCGATGTTCAATGGCTGAATGGCATCAGCTGACTAGCTGACTGCCTCACTTAGGCATATACCGGGTGGCGACAGCTGCGCAACCCCACGAATCGATCACTGCGAAGGTGGAGGTGAAGTCGATCAAGCTGACCACAAGTGCGTACCTTGCAGCGACGTTTCCGCTGTTGTCGATCCTTGGATCGTGTGACAACTGCTAGCGTGGCAATCTTGCCGGGCTATTCTCGTGAGTGCTCGTGGCATGTGCCAAGCCAGCGCCTCACTCAAAAGTTGTGGTCGCTACAACGGGAAAATGGTATCGGAGTTTGACATGTTGCAGACCGAGTACATAGATACGCTGAAAGACGAGACACATATGCCACATGGTGGATTGGAAGCAAGTCCGGGAGGAAAGTGCGAGTGTTCGCCTCCATCAGCCCTGTGAAGCTTGTCTCGCATATAATCCGGGAGACGGCGAGATTGACAGGGGTGTTCGAACCTCGCACTCGCAACACGTCGACTCGATAATCCCTCTGCCTGAGGAGCTACCTCCGTCTCCTTCTTGGTGATAACACCATCAGCTCGCCATTGAGCTTTACTTCCTACCAACATTCCACTTAATTCTTTGTGTCAAGGGCGTTCTTGCCTTGACTAATCAGGAACCCTCACGCGACACAGGCACCAGCCTCCCCCTACGACCACCACCGACAATCCGCGCGTTCATTGACGGCCTTTGTCGTCAAATGAACCTGCGTCCACGCTACAACCAGATCACTCCATTCTACCCTCCAGGTTGAAGGGTCCGTCCATCACCTAAATGGTGTATGTGAAGCCCACAGTCCAATTCACGCGACTTGCCAGCTCGGCACTCAAATCCTTCACACACGGCGGCGCCCAGGGCATCGTTGCAGCCTCCCAGTCCTCTGGTCTCGTACAGAACCCGGCCGCTACTCCTCTCGCGGATCACCTTCTCGGCCGGTTTCGGAAGGCGGAAAAGTCGAAGACTCACAATGCATACCATCAGATAGAGAATGTGCGCCAGGCCAGCACTTCACATGCGCCTGCGACTAGACCAGAGACCAGTTATCATGACCCGGGTCTCGAGAGGTACTTCGATGCGTGGCAGAAGTACCAGCGCAATGAGCTGAAGGAGAAAGAATGGCAGCAGTACCAGTTCGCCAAGAGGCTCGAGTGGCAGCCACCAACGACTGTTCCTGATGGTGCGAGCGCTGCTCTCGGGCCGGTCGAGACCAAGGACGATGGCGATGAGACGAGGACAGAGCCCTTGGTGGCTCCCCTGCTCCGGCGTTCCTACACCACGAGCGCACTCAATGACTTCACCAAGGTCTTCATCAACAATGAAGCCGCTGGCGATGCAGCCATCGCTCAGGTCAACGATGCTATGGTGGAGGAGGGACACAAGTCGAAGGGAGTCGTCGAAGATGCAGACCGTTTGTCTGAGGTCTCGCCAGCACAGGACTCCTTGTTTTCGGAGACGCAAAGATCAGCGACACCTGCCAGCGTCTTCACGCCTCCGGAAAGCTTGGAGCCATATGTGAGCTCGGAAAGCCAGGCATACACCGATGAACTGCTCCAGCTCAGCGCACAGGGGCGTCACCATGAGGTGCCGGCAGTCTTCCAGTCCATGTTGCGCGCGGGCGTGCAGCAACCTGCTCCAGCTGCGTATCGTGCACTCTTGACTGCTGCCCTGCAGTTGACTTCCGGGAGATCCCACATAGTCCCTAAGGCTTTGGAAGTCTACTCAGATATGCTCCGGAGGAAGGTGACTCCAGACACTGCTACGTTCGCCACACTGATTGGGCTTCTCGCAAACCGCGCCTCAGAGTCAACTGCGCAGCGAACTGAGCTGGAGATGCGCCGGACACGCTATGGTGGCGTTGAGCGATCTGGTCAATTCATGTTCCGGTCCTCCCAGGCGAAGTACACCATGCTCTTGGAGGACAGCAGTCTATCCATTGCACTAAAGATGTTCAGTCGAGCATTGAGGAACCCTGACGATCAGCTACCCAGCGTGGTCTGCGCATCCCTGGTCCGAGCATGCGCTGAGCAAGGGCGTGTGGATGACATGGCGCAAGTCTACGAGCACATGGTGTCGCAGTCCATGAGTGTACCCGCGGACATCTTCCCACCAGCTATTGCAGCTTTCGGTAAGAACGGCGACCTCAGATCCGCAGTTGAGATCTACGATGATTACAAGGCACTCGCCATCGAGAACAATGCAGGCCAATACGACATGGAACGCGTTGACAACGATGTCTACGCATCGCTGATCAAGGCGTACGGCCTCTCTGGGCGCCTCGAGGGCGGGCTCAAGTTCTTCGAAGGACTGCAGAATGTTGACGATGTCAATGCCAAAGAGCTCGAGGCCATGCGTGAGACAGTCGTACTCAGTGCGCTACTTCCTGTCGCACTTCAAGACACCGCTGGAAGTGATGCGATCACCCTCACCGCTTCACTCAGTGGCAGAGCACTGGCGTCGGCATGGACTAGGATATGCATCAACGCAGCCGATCGCGACAGCCTCAAGCAAAGCGAGCAGGCCTTCTCTTCGCTTGCCCGCCTTACACAGGATCTGTCTTCGCCGGCGGTCGCCATGCTAGCTATGCATATTCGGAATAGCAATGTCGAGGCTGCGGCACCGTACTGGGCCATCATGGAAAATGCACTTGCGACCTTGTTATTCGTCGAGCCGACCACAATGCGGACTATTGCGCTCCTCGCAGTTGGTCAAGCAGAGCGTGGTCTTAGGCAGACTCGCCGCATGTTCAGCCGCATCAGAGATTCACAAGCAGAGAGCGCGCAACCAGAGACCGCCAACCGCATCGATGAGGCAATTGAGGTCATTGGGCGTTTCGTACTTGGCAGCTCATCGCCGATGCAACCTGAGACTGGTGCTGAGCTTCTGCGCATGATGACTGACAACGGCGGTCTTGTAACGCCGACAGCGGAGCATGTGATGGCACGTTTTGGTCCTCAGCAGATCGCACGTCTTACGCATGCCGATATCGAATTTACGCTTCGCGTGCAAGCGGGCATGGTCATCAACGAGTCTGCTGCTGATATTGCAGGCCCTGAACGCTTCGGCTGCATCCTAGAGAACCTGGTCGCCAAATCCGTCATGCCATCCGCAGAGACTGAGACAATCATAGAGAGAACGCTTGTCAACATCAACCGCACTGAGCTCTCGAGACTATGGAACAACTACCGATATCCACCGACTCCGGTCACGACTCCAGTCGCCTTCAGCCCTGTCCTACCGTTTCAGCCGCCTGTCTTCGACGAAGCTTTCGATCCGTACGCCGCCAAGACCGACATCAAGGGCTCCAATATGATCAATGAGCTACTTGAGCGTCCTCACGGCCGCCGTCTGAGTGAAGCACTGACCAGGTTCCGCAATATGCGTCGAGTCGGACGTGTGCCACGTATGTTCACGTACGGCAAGCTGATCGAAGGCGCTGCAAAGGAGAATAATCTCAGGGCAGCCACTGACATTCTGGAGATGGCTAAGCAAGACGTGCCCTTTGACATGCGGTATCGTGTCGTACGCTTCGGGTGGCAGCAAATCCTCGATCAGATAGTGGCAGGTTGCTTGAACGTCAACCGACGTGACCTTGCTGCACGCTACCACCAAGACATGACTGAGATGGGCGCTGCGCCGTCTGCCAATACTTTCGGCCTGTACATTACTACGCTCAAGGAGAATACCAAGACGTTTGACGAGGCTACCGAAGCAGTGAAAATCTTCCATCAAGCCAAGGCCGAGGGTGTCGAGCCTTCTTCTTTCCTTTACAACGCATTGATCGGCAAGCTCGGAAAGGCTCGCCGCATCGATGACTGCCTCTTCTACTTCGCCGAGATGCGCAACACCGGTATCAAACCCACGAGCGTCACGTACGGTACCGTCGTCAACGCGCTCTGCCGTGTCAGCGATGACAAGTTCGCCGTCGAGATCTTCGAAGAGATGGAGTCAGCATCGAACTACAAGCCTCGCCCTGCGCCTTACCACAGCCTTATGCAATTCTTCCTGACTACCAAGCGCAACAAGGCGAAGGTGCTGTCATACTACGAGCGCATGCGCGGCAAGAACATCGAGCCGACAATGCACACTTTCAAGCTCCTCATCGACGCGCACGCCACGCTCGAGCCAGTCGACATGCGTGCGGCCGAGTCCGTGCTGACTGAGATGGCTTCGGCCGGTTTGCAGCCCGAAGCCGTGCACTACGCTTCGCTGATCCACGCCAAAGGCTGCACTCAGCAGGACGTTGCCGGCGCGCAGGCGATCTTCGACTCCGTCATCGCTGCTGGGATGACGCGCCTGCAGCCTTGTATGTACCAAGCTCTGTACGAGTCCTTCAACGCGAACCACCAGGTCGAGCTCTCGGAGCCTTTGCTGCAGGATATGCGTTCCAGGCATGTCGAGTTCACGCCCTACATCGCTAATGCGCTGATCCATGGGTACACGCTGCAGCATGATCTCCAGAAAGCTAAGGCGGCCTTCGGCCTAGTGGCTGTGGCGAAGCGGGAGCCTAGCACGTACGAGGTGATGGTGAGGGCTTACCTCGCGGCTGAGGATCGTGAGGGCGCTAGGGGTATCGTCAAGGAGGCGCTGGGCCGCGGGTACCCTAGTGCTGTGGCTGGGAAGATTGCGGAGCTCGTGAGGTGAGCTCTGCCGGAGAGAGAAAGGAATTCGGGAAGGCAGTGTACTTTTGATGCATTTAGCGAGTGGCGTTGACGGAAGGTTGAGCGCTGATCGCTTTGACGGTCGTGCTGGGAGGTTGTGGCAACGATCAACGGCCGGTGTGTGTACTAACAGGATACCCAAGGGAATCTCCCCTCTTCTAGACTAGAGTGAGCGCTCTCTGTGTGAGTTACGCAGCGCGTATGGCGCGGTCTAGAGTTTCATAGATGAAATGAAAGAAATTAATACCATTGCCTGATGTCAGTTCGATCCTCTGCTATGATCTCCTTCATCGCGGCGTGCCTCCCCAACGCCGCTCTCCCTTGGTCCTTTGGTCCTTTCATACCTTGAACATAGCAAAACGGCAAAAGGTATGACCATCGCCCTTGCTCCCTGGTGGTTGTTAGTGGTGAGAACGAAGGAGAAGACAAGAGATACGCGCTTACCTGTGAGGGTCGAACTCACGACTTCCGCATAGCTTCATACAGGTCCCGCAGGCGCATGTATAAGAACGGCACGCTAGCCACTGCGTCAAGGGAGCGACGGTAACTCCCGTGCGAGTCATTAGTAAATATAGATACTGCATCACTGAACCCTCTGCGTCTGATCAGTGTCAGCTCGAGTCGGGATCAGCGTGGAAATACTACCAGTAAGCTGAGAATGCACAGCCTCCAAACTTCAGTCTACGTGGGGTTATTTTATGTATCCTCTTCACAGCGGCAGGGCGGCCCTGACCCCGCCCGACGATAGGCCGACATCTGGACCGAATCGAGCTGATCGCGAAAAGTCACCTCTTCCGTAGCGGCATGACCGCATCGAGGCAAGCCCGTTTGGTCAGTGGAAGTGAACTCGACGCCAAGGCGAATTTGTATGCCGGCATCGCCATTGATGGTGATAGCAGCATTGGGGATTAAGCAGAGGTGCTGCTTCATCTACTTCATAAGCTGAGGAGTGGTAGACGAAGGCAAGTCATCGTCTCTGTTTCCTCCTCGTTCACAGATCGCTATCGTCTTGTCCCTATCTCCTCCAACTCCGTACACAGCAATGGCAACAACTCGAAGCAATGGCGCATCGTCGACGGTCGTGCTCGAAGAACCCATACCTCTGCACACAGTCAGACCCAAATCAGAGCTACCGAGAATCTCTTTGTCGGCCTCGTCAAGCAAGTCGAAAACATTGGACAGCGACGACAACCCAGAAGACCGCAATGAGACCCTTCCCTCGCCCATCACTGCATCGACCCAAGTCGAAACATGGAACAATCCAAAAGCCAACCTCTACCGTTTCCCTGCGACACTATGGGCATTCACGATCGTAAGCCAGTCCCCCCATCAATTAATCCGTAACAACTAGCTAACTCAACGCAAAGATGGGCATGAACGACGCCTCCTACGGCGCAATAATCCCCTACCTCGAAAAATACTACTCCCTCTCCTACACCATAGTCTCTCTCGTCTTCCTCTCCCCCTTCGTAGGCTACACAGCCGCAGCTCTAACAAACAACGCAATCCACCTCCGTTTCGGC
Source organism: Rachicladosporium sp. CCFEE 5018 (assembly GCA_002077045.2). NCBI lineage: Eukaryota > Fungi > Ascomycota > Dothideomycetes > Cladosporiales > Cladosporiaceae > Rachicladosporium > Rachicladosporium sp. CCFEE 5018. Next base: position 483,726 of record KZ111144.1, read on the forward strand.
CAACGAGGTGTGGCTTTCCTTGGCCCAGCCTGCCACCTCGTAGCCTACATCATCATCGCTATACACCCTCCCTATCCGGTTATGGTTGTGTCGTTTATTCTGGCTGGATTTGGGAATGGACTTGAGGACGCGGGATGGAATGCCTGGATCGGCGCGATGGCGCATGCGAACGAACTGTTGGGGTTTTTGCATGGCTTTTACGGACTAGGAGCTACGATTGCACCTCTCATCGCAACGACTATGATTACGAGGGGAGGGTTGCAGTGGTATTACTGGTACTACTGCATGATCGCATTCGCAGCCACGGAGCTAGCGACGTCTCTGCACGCGTTCTGGGGCGCCAACGGGGCGGCGTTCCGGGAGGCGAATCCACGGACGAGCGATGAGGGTGGGTCGAGGTTGAAGGAAGCTTGCTTGGTCATGCCTGCTGCGAGGACAACTTGGCTTTGTGCAATCTTTCTGCTGGGGTACGTGGGGATTGAAGTGTCGCTTGGTGGCTGGATTGTGGTGTTCATGATCGATATTCGGGATGGAGCTGCCTTCGCTTCGGGTATGGTCGCTACGGGGTTCTGGCTTGGTCTCACGGTTGGCCGAGTCATCCTGGGCTTCGTCACGCCGCGGATTGGAGAGAAGCTGAGTATTGCGATATACTTGCCCATCGCGGCGGGTATGCAGCTTCTGTTCTGGCTGGTGCCGCAGTTCTACGTCTCGGCTGTGGCTGTGGCATTACAGGGCTTCTTCCTCGGTCCCCTGTTCCCGGCCGCGGTGGTAGCTATGACGAAGCTGCTGCCCAAGCACCTGCACGTCTCGAGCATCGGCTTCGTCGCAGCGTTCGGAGGGAGTGGAGGCGCCATACTGCCTTTTGCGGTTGGTGCGTTGGCTCAGGCGAAGGGCGTGCAGGTCCTGCAGCCGATCATCCTGGCATTGCTGGTCGCGATATGGGTCGTGTGGATGTGCCTGCCGAGGATAGGAAAGAAGAAAGACTAGATAGATTTTGATAGTAGATGCAAGGAAACAGAGCTCGTACCTACATTCCCTTGTGGTCACATGGAAGCTCCGTGGCTGGTGTCAGTACTTTTATACACCCTCAGATCATACTCCTACACCCTTTTGATTCCCGCCCTATTCCCATGCTGCATCTCTCTTGCACTTCATCTCCGTCGCGAGTACACACCTACGACTTCTTCTGCGCTGCCTCAGCAGTAGCTTTCTGCAGATCCGCAATATCCTTCTTTGCGTCTTTTGTCTCGCCCCGGTCTGCTTTCAGCTATCGCAATCGTTAGTACCCATCTCCAGATCCTCAACGGAAATTGGAATCAACATACCGCGACCTCACTATCGCTAGCCAGCTCCTCCTTATATTCGTTCGTGCCCTGCTTCTGCTTCCTAAGCTGCTCCTGCTTGTGGTGCTCGACTTCCTCGCCGCGGCCATCGGCATCTGGTCATCCGTCAGCAATAGGGCTACATTACAGCTTCATTTGCTGGAGAAAGGCTGGTCTGGACGTCCGCGTACTTAACGAAGACTCCTTAGCCGCTGCCAATGGCCTGAAGCTCTGGAATGATCGCGCGGGGATGAATGCCCGGGCGGCTGTGGGTGCCCGGCGTGCGATGGTGGTGCGGAGGGAGAACATCGTGATGATAGAGGAACTGCGCGCGAGAAGCTGATTCCGGTGCTTAACTGAGATGGTGACGGAGGAACTTCAGGTACAGTATAAACTGGAGGTCGATCTTAAGCAAAAGTCTGGCCTCGGCTTTGGGCCGATCGTCAGGCACGTCATGGTAAGCTTCCGCTTCATTAGAGTCCGTGCGTGATATTGCGAGACGCCAGCCCGTGACTAGCATGCTAAGATCTCGCTGCTGGTGTACAGGCTCCTACAGTACTGTACATAATCAATCGCTGGACCTCTCAGATCATGCCTCCAGCCCAGCCAGTTCCTCCCTCCTCACCCTGAACTCCTCCTGTGCTTCCCGCTCCCTCTGTTTCACAAAGGTGACCTCCTCGCGCAGACCCTCAAGTCGATCAACGAGCACAGCCTGCTCGACCAAGTCAACGCCCCTCAACGTCTCGCCCTGCACCTTCAGTCCCTCGAGAGCAAGCGCTGCTTCGCCGATCTTGGCCCGTAGCTTACCAGCGCGGTCGATGTAGCCGCCATGCAGTTTGCGGAGTTTTGACTCCAAGCCACTACTGCGGGTAGCCGATGTCGTGATCTCGCCCTGCGCGCGGTCGAAGGCAGCAGAGAGCTCAGCGGTACCATCCTCTTCGTCCTCGGCAGGATAGCCAGATAGCAGCTTATTCGCCCTCGCAGCAACCCACTCCCGCTCGAAAGCCTCCCCGAACTGAGCACGGTCAGCGTCCTGCCCCATCTCAAGGATGACTTCCATCCTCGCGCGGTCTGCAGTCTCCTCGTCCAGCGGCTCGACTGCAGGTATTGCTGACGGATTGGCGATACGTGCTCCACCGAACTTCACCGCATCAGCGGCGATCAGTCGTGCAGACTCCTGTGCTATCATCCGCTCCACCGGGTCCTCAATCGCCTTCGCACTCTTCATCAGCGGAGCGAAGTCCACCGTACTCGGTCTCGGCAAGCCACGCTGCACGACCTTCGTCTGCCGTGCAAGGTCCGCCCTCGCTGCATCGTCCGCTGCCTGCTGAGCCCGTCGGTCACGCAAAGCGGCATCCTCGGCAGCGGCAGCAGCAGCCTCTTCAGCGCTCAGCTCTGGCTGCTCGTCTGGGAGCTCGAGCTCGAAGGCCATCTCCTGCGGCCTGGGCAGGCTTGCAAGTGCGCCGCGGAGTGAGCTCTTCGAGGCTCGTTCTGCAAGTCGCAGGTCTCTGGGCGTTTGGCTGACGAGTGCTATGGATGGAGTAGCGTTGTTTAGGTTGAAGCCGTCTCGTGCAGGTGTCTGGCTTGGCCCGTTTCGAACAGGCGTTGCGCCGTTCAGTTGTCGCAGTGGGGTCGCCAATGGGTTCGGCGTGGACGACATCTGCTTACTCGGTGCCACACCTTCATAGCCTGTCGTCGCTCCTCCCTCGTGAAGCGGAGTGTTCTCGCCGCCGAAGAGTACTGATTGCGTCTCTGTGCGTGCTCGAGCATTCCGCAGCTCATTGGCGATGCGGTCTTCCTCAACAGGTGCTTGCGGTGTACGCATAGGTGTAGCTCCGATGACATTACCGTAGCTGCCCACGAGACCTCTTGTGGTGTCATTGTCGCCCAGCGCACTTGCGCGATCTCCGGACAGACCCATCTTGACAATGTCCTCGAGCTCGTGCTCACTGACTTGAGGCGCGGGCAGATTGAGTGCCCTCCGCTTCGAGCTCTGCTCTGCCTCACGTATCCTCTGCAACTGACCAGCCTTTGCCGCCGCAGCATATGCAGCAGTCCCACCGTCTTTCTCGTTCTTCCGTCTCTTCGGCTCCTGTCCCTCCACCTCCGCCGCATCACCCTTCCTCTTATTTGCCAGCTGCTGTTTTCGCGGATCGAACATCTCCCTCGACCTCTCGTTCTCGGCCATCTCAATCTGCGTGTCGTAGAATCCCGGCGCAGGCGCCTTCTCGAACGGAATGTCCGCATTATAGTCCATCTGCCCCTTCTTCCTCGTCGTAACCTTGATATTGATGCCCGCAGCCTTCAGCTCCCGCCTCTTCTGCAACTGCGCCATCCTCTTGCTCTCCTCCAACTGCCTCTCCCTCGCCTTCCGCTTCGCCTTCTTACCCTGCGTATTCGCCAGCCTCGCCCTAGCCTCACTCAACATCTCCTTCTCATCCTCATCCATATCCACCGTATCCGGCCGCGCAGGCCGACTCTCAGGCTCCGGGTCCAACTCCCCCGGTCTCAACCTCCTAACATCGTCCGCACTCGGCGCCGCTGACTCCCCGCCCTCCGGCCCTCCCAAACCCATCTCCTCCCCCTCCCTCGCCTCCGCCTCATCGAGCAGCTTCTGATACCGTTCCAGACACTGCGTCGCCGTCCGGCCGACAATCGGCGCGATGGTCCGCCATTGCGTGGGCATCAGCTTCGCCAGGTGCAGCAGCTTTTCGTCCTCTTCGCGACTCCATTCGATCTTGCGGATGCCCGGGTCGAGCCATTCTGTCCAGCGGGCTTTGCATTGTTTCGCGGTTTTGCGGGCGAGGAGCGAGGAGACGCGGGCCCATTGGTTTAGGCCGTACTTGGAGATTGCGGCTTTGAGGATCTCGTCTTCGATGTTGGTCCAGACGCCGCCTTTGACGACCGGCATCGTGGCGGTGGTGGGAGAGGTGAGGTGGAAGGTCGATGTAGTTGGAGATCCGCTCGTGAAGATGTCGGACTAGTAGAGGGAAAGGACATGCGCTTGGTCAAGCAATGCGCGCTGGGCGTCGCAAATGACTCGCGCGGTCAACGAGCGTGAGTGAGGAACACTCGAGAGATGTGATACGATTTGTTTCTCATACAGAGAAAGGGATATAGTGAAGCGTCACAACAGTCAGAAGCTGTCTGTGGATCGCTCCAAGATTCGCTGGAGTGTCTATCGCGGACAGCCATGTCTTTCGTCACGAGACGAGGCTTCCGAACGTTTTCAAAGGTCTCGCCACTCGTGTCGAGAGCCTACGCATCGACAACGGCCGCAACGTCTACGACAGACACAGTGAACGCTACTGCAGAAACTGCAGAGATTCGCAAGCAGTCAAATGTATCGACAGCGACGGCCCCAAACTCTAATCCACCCGCACCCGAAGAAGAAGACCCAACTCCAACTCGACGAAGAGCTCCGCCTTAAGATGTCAGGCCTCTCCGGCGACGGCGGCGAGTCAGGCGTTGAATACGAAGACGGCGTGCCCGTATCCATGAAGCGTAGCGTGAAGAGTAACATGTTCCGCTACATTTGAAGCGCATTACAGTGCACCTAAGCTGGGTATCTTCCATGCTTGAGCCTATGAACTATTCTGCCAACGCTATCTCCGCATCCAATTTCGCTGCACTCGACCTTGCCGCGAGACTGCGAGCAGCGGTATACTATGCCGGAGCTGGAGCCGCAGGTGCCGGGGGCGCAACGTGCAGGATCTCCCTCTTGCCGTTTGAGCGGTAGTGCAGCAGGACATCGCCTCCGCCGCGCCAGATGGAGGAGCGTATGGTGGCGAGTGTCATGTTCGGTGGGATCATCTGCAAGTCGACCGGTCAGCATCGTCTTCCAAATAGACAGGCTTCTTAAAGCAACACTCACCTGCCCATTACACCACAATTCCAAATACTCCTCTGGCCGTAACTCGCCCTCCCCACTCCCCTCGTTACCCTCAGGTACCTGCTTCCCCGGCTCAATCCTCTCAGCCACATACGCCAAAATCTTCTTCGCCCGCAACATCCTATTAGCATTCAGGCGGTTATTCCCATCCGCCGCAATACTAGGAAGCATCTTCGCGCCGCCATCCTTGGCCTCCTTGGGCTCGAGCACAAACGAGATCTTCACGATATCTTTAGCTGGCACGGTATTCCGGAGCAGCACCTCCCCGAGCCACATTGGCGCTACGCGTTCGATGATGTCGATGCTGGAGGAGAGGGAGCCGACGGAGCCTTCGAAGAGGTCTGCTACGCCGCCTGCCTCGGGGCGATCTTCTTGGATGAGGATTGTGGTGTTGAGGGGCGGTTTCAGGACTGGAGTCTCAGCTGGTAAGCTGGGCGTGATGAGGGAGGGGAGATCGATGCTGCGTCTTGCTACCGGGAGGCCGTTCTCGGAGGCCGCGTTGGAGTTCACTTGCGATTGGAGGGAGTCTTCGTACGCCCATCGTATGCGTTGAACGGTGCCGAGGAGGTTCTCGTCGGTTGTGCGGTGGGAGGTAGAGGAGTGCGAGTCGGTTTCGGCGTCTTCCTTCGCAGTCTCGGTGGCTACTGCGGCGGGCTTGTCTGTTGTACTCGTCCTGTTTGTACCGAGGGAGGGCATGTTCATCTTCTTCATGCCTGCTGCGAAAGACATGTTCATGCGGAATTTCTTGCCGAACAGTCCTTCTTTGCTCGGCGTGTCTTTCGTCGGTGTCGCTGCGCCGTCGGTCGTGGCTTCGTCTTCTGCCGCAGGCGTGGCAGGTGGCTTGACTAGAGAAGGTTGTGCGGTGATTTCTGATGTGCTGCTAGGCGGTTGAGCTCGCGAGAAGTAATCTGCATGCCCCTCCTGTGATG
>KZ111144.1:489968-522442 GCA_002077045.2 Rachicladosporium sp. CCFEE 5018
CAACGATTCATAATACCTGGCGAAGATAATCGCAGCGATTCACAGGGCTGATTAAATTGGCATATCGCCAAGGTCGTCACGGTGTTGTGGCAACGTCAACGTCGATGAGGTCTTCCAGCCGTTGATGACCACGGCTGCAGTCAAGTAGAGCGGGCTCAAGATCCGCCATGGAACAGCAAATCGTGCGCCTGCTCACTGAGACACAGTCCTCGCAGGACAGTCTTCGGAAGAATGCAGAGTGGCAACTCAAGCAGCAGTACGGCAATGCCAACTTCCCTCTGGCTCTTGTAGCGATCGGGCATCACGGAGATGTACCATTGGAGGTCCGACAAAGCGCGTTGCTTTACCTGAAAACATTCGTACTGGCATGCTGGTCGCAGCAATTCGAGGATTTCGGTGGGCAACTCTACGGTGATGAGGCGAAGAAAGCGCAAGTGCGACAGTCATTGCTCGATCTGGCGTTGAGTGGTCGCGATGAGCGCAAGATCAAGAGTGCTGCCGGGCTGGTGGTGAGCAAAATCGCCACGGCAGACTTCCCAGATCAGTGGCCGGAGCTCCTGCCGACTGTACTCAACGTAGTCGCTTCAGGAGCTGACGCGCAACTTCACGGTGCACTCAAAGTTCTCATTGAGCTTGTCGATGACTGCTTCAACGAGGAGCAATTTTTCAAAGTCGCGCAGGATCTGGTAAAGGCTGTGTATGAAGTCGCGATCGATGAGCGAAAGCAACCGAATCTGCGAGCTCTCGCGGTGTCGGTCTTTCGATCCACGTTCGATACACTAGAGATGGTGATGGAGGATCACAAGGTTGAAGTCAAAGGATTCGCTGAGCAAGCGCTGAAAGCATGGATCCCGTTCTTCGTCAGGGTCTTGAAGTCCGCATTACCACCTGCGCCTGCACGTGAACTTCAGGACGGTGACAGTGGCGCTGCTGAGGTGCACAGAGGTTCTGTGGCTCTGAAGCTGCAGGTCGTCAAGGTATTGATGCGCATCCGATCACTGTTTCCAGCAATGCTGGCGCCGCAAAGTCCTGACCTATTCTCTGCGACGTGGTCTGAGCTCTCCAGCCTCCGGCAAGAATATCACCTGATGTACATCGAAGACGACTGGCAAGGCCGCCTGGAGGACGCGGACGGTCTGCCATACACGCTGGACTTCTTGGTCCTCGAAGAGCTAGACTTCATGCAAGCGTGCCTACGAGCACCGCCTGTGCGGAAGGAGCTAGAGCTGCAACTACAGAAGGCAAACCCTGGCGACTCGACTTGGATCACCGAGGTTCTGGCAATCGCCGTGGCATACTCTCAAATCACGGTCGAAGAAGAAGGCTTGTGGGAGATCGACGTGAACATCTTCCTGTCTGAGGAAGCCAATGTGACTGCAAATTACACGCCACGAACAGCTTGTGGCGACTTGGTCATCAAGCTAGGCGAATGGCTAAGTGGTTTGACAACCGAAAGCCTGCTACTCTACACAAGAACACTCTACGAAAGTAGTGCCTCCTGGAAAGCGAAGGAAGCGGCGCTATATCTGCTCAACCAGCTACTCGGAGACTTCCAAGATGTCGACAAGCAGATGAGCCCACAGACCTCCAACGGTTATGTCGACTTCATGAGATACGCCACAAGAGAGCAGGAGGCTTTCCTAAGAGCACGCGGCTTCTTGGTCGCTGGCAGTTTGGCGAGAACATCAGGCGACACGATCTTCCCAATTGCTACTACTCTCATGCAGGAATCGCTGACTGCCATTACTAATGATGGCTCGGAAGTGGTAAAAGTCGCGTGTATCCGCTCTTTGCAATACTATCTCGCGGCGCTACCGCCCGCAAACACGCATCCGCTTCAGTCATCGATCATTGCCGCGTTAGGCAGCTTCCTGAACACACAGGAGATCTCGGACCTGACTGATAGTGATGATCTACTTATCACTGTGATCGAGACATTGAGAGATTCGATTTTGCTGGACACACGGACTTGTCTGACGGGCGGGGGCGTTGACTTGCTCTTCACCGTGGCTAGCCAAGGCGCGACCAATTTCCAGATTGCGCTGCTCGTGACGGAGACATTTGAGGAGATCGCAAGCACCATCTCAGCTACTGGACCTGTCGAGTACGAGCAGCTAGCGAGCAAGGTCCTGCCATCGCTGATGGGCGCTTTCGATGTCGCCGGATTGACAGAGGAGAATGCTCTTGCGAATCTGGCAGCCGAACTATTGTCAGTGCTTGCAGCAGAAGGCACAACGCCGATGCCGCCGAAGTTCGTGGCAACTTGTATGCCACGGCTGCATCGGTTACTACTGGGTTCACAGGACGAAGAGCTACTAAAGGCTGCCACCTCTGCTGTGAAGAACATGCTGCATCATGATCCCGAGCAGGTGTTCTCGTGGCACGACGAAGCAGGTAAGGGCGGGTTGGAAGTCGTGCTGATCATCATCGACCGCTTGCTGAACCCAGCTGTTGAAGACAATGGCGCATCGGAGGTCGGAGGGTTGGCAGCTGAGCTGGTGGAGAAGGCCGGTTCAGACAAGCTGGGTCCGTACTTAATGCAACTGCTGCGAGCTGTAGCTGCAAGGCTCGGGACTGCCACGCAAGCGCAATTTATTCAGAGCCTGATACTGGTCTTTGCACGACTGTCTTTGATCTCAGCGCATGAGGTGGTATCATTTCTTGCGGACCAGCAACTCGGTGACCAAAGTGGTCTGCAGGTCGTGATGAGCAAGTGGCTTGAGAACTCGGTCAACTTCGCCGGTTACGACGAGATCAGACAGAAGTATGTTGCACTCGGCCTGCCCAAATTGCAACCACTTACTGACCACATCACAGCGTCACGGCACTTACAAACCTCTACGCCCTCCGCGACCCACGTATACAAGCCATAGCCGTCAAGGGGGACCTCGTAGTGCCGCCTACAACCCGTATCATGACACGCTCGCGCGCCAAAGCGAATCCAGACACATACACGATGATCTCAGCCCAGCTTAAGATCCTCAAAGTGCTCGTCGACGAGCTACTGACAGCTTCCGGCAATCGTGCACTCGATACCGAGACTGCGGAAGCACTGAACGAGGACGGCAGTGAAGATGAAGAATGGGAGGACGATGGCGATGGCTTCTTGGACCTTGGTGCCGGCATGACTAAGGCACAGCTCATGGCGCTCGGTGATGATGACGACCATACGGCTGCTAGGGGCAGAGACGATGAGACGCAAGATTACTTGTTGGACTGGTTCAGGGAGACTGCGAGGAAGGCTGGCTTTGCAGAGGACTTTGCGCAACTGTCGGTGGAGGAGCAGGAAAAGTTACGGGGGCTGAGCGGGTGATGGCGTCGGTGAGAAGTCGCAATAGAGGAGACAAGCAACGCGGCATGGCCACGACTTCCTATGTAGACGGCATGTGATTGGCTGAGCTCATCTGTCACGTACGAGATGTCAATGCCGTCCAGCCTGAGGCCAGCATACCTTCCACAATCGTCAGTCGGACTTGATCTCCTAGACTCTAGAATGTTGGTCGCATAATGACCATGTCTTCGCCCCGAACATGCTATCCTCCAACATGCCAAAGATCGGGAGAGTCGCTTGGCGATGAGCTATCAATAGCTCTCCCAAGCTGTCTACCCTGACTGCGCCTAGGCCCGCTACGCAAGCAGCATAGTACGGTACATGTCAGCATCTTGTCGCATCGTCTGCAGCTCCCCAGCCAGCCTCAGATCGCGTGTGACAGACGAGGTAAGCGGTACTGCTATCCTTCTCTCATCGTTCCAGCCTTTGTCTATCAGCCCCAGACCTCATCCTCAGCTGCGCCGGCAAGATAAGCGACTATCTGCACATCAGGCAAGCTCTCAGTCCCGCGCGCGACACACTTACAGCCATCGCGCGGCCTCGCGTCGCAGCAAATGTCGAGCATGATGGGCAAGCGCACCGTCTACACCAAGATCACTCCTCTCCCACGCGATGTGCCCCGGCAACTCGCGCTAGATATGCTGCACTCCCATGAAGAGGTGATCAAGATCAACCCTCTCGTGACCGGCGTACGGCCCATCAATGCGCCTCGAGATGCTGCCTCGGACGAGTTCTTCGCCCAGTGGTACGAGATCAGCGAGATCATCACGTGGGGCTTTGGCATGAAGAAGAAGATCGCTTTCAAGGGGGTGTTCCACGATCTGCCGAATGGGCTACAGACGCACACATACGCGCCGATGGGTGTAGACTTGCGCAATAAGTGGACGGTGAGAGGCAACCAGCCGGGCGAGCCACGGGAGCCGAGGGAGTTGGGGATTGATACGCCGCAGGAGGGGCTGTATTTGCGGGAGGATGTTGAGATTGTGTGTAATTTGGCCTTGACCGGCTTTGTGAAGAAGGAGATGAAAGCTGCAGCTGGAATTATGGTGGACCGCCTGACCCGAAAGGCGGAGATGTTGGATGAAGGGCGACTACACGCGATGTTCGAGAACGGCAGGCTGAAAACTGTGAACCCTGCAATAGCTCAGGACGGGCCAGACGACATGCTGCTGCATCACCGAGACACAACGCTCATCAAAAACAATGGCATGGAGAGCCCAGGAAGCCCCGGCTCCTCTTCGTCGCCCAGTATCTTCACCGCGACTACAAAGTACGAGAACTATCATGACCTGATGGACCGGAGAAGCGGGAATAGTAATCATCGAGCGAGCTCGTACACGCCATCATATCAGCAATCAGGCTATCAAGGTCCAGAGCGACAGTCGATCCCGGGTGCTGAGAAGACGCAACTCGAAACGATTCCAGCTTCAGCAATCGAGATGGACTCGGGATCATACTATCACCCACAGCAGCAGGGACAGAAGATGCTGAGCCCAAACACTCCCAGCTTTGCAGTAGAGATGGCGGATACGAGCATCTCGGCCGCCAACCCGCGGATGCCATCGCCTGGTGCTGAGAGACCTGCGCCACTGAATCCGCATCGGACAAGTGGTGTACCTTCACCGCAGCCCAGTCCGGGTCTAGTGCAAAGACACAGCTCATCACAAAGCTCCCATCAACCTCTCCCTCCCGGACCGCGAGCATCGGGTGGCAGCTTCAGCAGGCAACCGAACCCGCCATACCCAGCAGGTCAGTATCCTCAAGCTTCACCTCCAATCTCGCAGCAACAGCAACAGCAACAGCAAGCACTCCCTCCACCTCCTCCTGGTCCATCTCCACAGCTCCAGCAAGGCCAGTTCCAACATCCTGCCCATCGACCCAGTCCGCCCGGCCAGCAAGGTCAATACCCGCATCCCGCAAATCAACCCAGCCCGCCAGGCCAGCAAACTCAGCACCAACAACCCGCGGGCCAACACAGTCAGCCGGGTCAGTACACGATCGCAAATCCCAGCCAAGGCTCGCCCTACAGTCAAGATCCGAACCAGCAGCTCGCGAGTCAAGTGCAAGGTCTAGGGATACAGGATCCAAGAGCGCAGGCAGACGCAACTCAATTCGGGACGAAAGGAGGTGTGAGTAAATGTCCGGTATGCGGGAACTTTGAGGGTGATGAGGCGGCGGTGAGCCACCATGTTAGTAAGCATTTCTCGTAATGAGACGAGGGGAAGGAGGGTGTAGGCGGTGTAACGATTTACGAATTCGAGTAGAGGGCGCATTGGACGTAGCGGCTGCCTTATCAGGAGCACAGTGTAGGTATAGCTTTGCTTCTCCAAAGGTCCCAACACTTTTCTAGGCTCGTATCAGCTTAGCCACAGCAGTGGAAAAGGATGTTGCCGTGTTTGTGAGAGACGCGAGCCGTGAGCGAGGGCGTTTCTAACGACTATGCCCTCTCCTACCCATGGTGAGCGACAATTGAACACTTGCAGGTACACCTATAGTAGCATGGGAGCGTTACGAAGCTTTTGGAGGAATACCCTATCCAGTAACTTCCGCCTCCCTTATCATCACAGCCGATGGCAACTCCTCCAGAATATCCTTCGGCTTTCCCTTCCTATCTACCCTCTCGTCCCGAGGATCAAAGCCACCTTTGCCCCAGCTCGCCCACTCAGGCGTCGCGTCCCCAATGTAGTCCTCTGGCCCAAAAGCATCCCCACTCTCCAGCAGTTGGAAGAACTTGGCGTAGTCGATCAATGTATGCCAGCGCCTCTCTCCACTGGGTCCAGAAGGCAGGTAGTACCTCTCGCGATCTGCAAGCAAGATACAGCAACTATGCGCGTGCTCGGCGCCGATGCCGTAGTCTAGACCGCGACGTTTGAGCGCTGCTTCGAGAGCGAGAACAAAGGCACAGACTTCTTCGTAGAAAGGCACATTCTGCATCGTCAAACCTGCGCCAGCGGCGGTGGAAGTCCCGCAGTACGTCACGCCTTTGACTTCTACGAAGCTGGGTCGCGCGCGATCGACTAGAGCTGCGTAGCCCTCCGCTTCCTTGTTGACGTTGAAGCCTTTGACGAGTGTTAGGCGGAAGACAGTGCGATGTGTGTTCCGCTTTGTGTGCAAGATGTCCAGACAACGCTGGAACCGTTCCCAGAAGTCTCGATGTAGGGGACGGTCAATCTTCCGCAGACTCTCTTTGTTTGAGGCGTCGATCGAGACGTACAGCTGCGTGGCTGGACCCAGCGCGGCAAGCTCATCAGGATGCTGTGCGTTGCAGACGAGGAAGCTGGAAATGTGCTCTGCATGCAGCATAGCCAGCAACTTGTTGATATGTGGGTAGAAAATCGGCTCTCCCACCAGACTCAGCGCACAGTGCCGGATCTGCATCGCTTCACTAAATCGCTCTGCGCGAACTCCAGGAACGCCTTTCATCATCTTGATCTTCTTGTAATGGTTCTCTTTGATCCCATCGAAGATCAGCTCCGGCTCATCGACCTGCCAGCGCCATGTAGTACCGACAGGGTTTGTCCCATGTCGCCAGCAAAAGACGCACTTGTTCGAGCAAGACAACGAGGGCGTGGCTTCCATACAGCGGTGCGACGCGATGCCGTAGAAGCTATATTTGTAGCAAGAGCCACGGCCGCGGAGGGCGGACTTCGTCCAGCGGCAGATTTTGACGCCAGAATGGGTCCCGACTATGCTGTAGCCTTGCTTAGTGAGGGACGTGTACGTTGGTGAGGAGACAGGGACCATGGCTTTGGGTGCCGAGGGACTCGTGGGTTTGGTGCGAGGTGTGGTCGTGAAGTCGACTGGGATTGGTGATCGGCCTCCAATGTCTTCGACGTCACCTTCTCGGTCGTCCTTCGCCTCAGTGTCGTCGAGCACCGCGTCTTCGTCCTCGTCGCCGCTCTCTACGGCATTGCCACTACCACTTACGCCTTCGCCGAATCCTGTGCCCGTGGCTAGATCATTTGCCATACTTGCGACACCGGCTGCCCAGTCCTCCAGCTTCACCTCAGGCGAACCGCGCATATCTGCAAGCCCGACAGGGAAAGCTCGCTTCCTCCCGGTCAGCTTCGCCATCCACTTGTCAACCTCAATCGCCTGACTGCAGAAGCCATCTCGCTCAGTCGGCCACTCCTGCTGATCACCCAGACCGAAGATCGAGTACCCGGCAAGACCAGACAGAGGAGCTGTGTCTATGCGAAAGTCGTGGTGAGTCTCCTCGAGATGGGTCAAGAAGTTTGATAATTCTGTGTCGATGTCGTAGCTTGGAATGAGGAGAAGGTAGAAGTAGGAGATGGACCTACCCGTGGCAGTGTGCTCCGGTGGAGATATGAAGTAGTCATCGTAGTCGATCTCGGTCAAGTCTAAGACCTCGACTGGCGCCGTCTCAACAGCTCCCTTGGGCTGTGAAAGTAGAGCGGCAAGCTGGGTAGCGTACGATCTTGTCGAGCCACCGAGAGAGTAGTAGAAGACGATTGGTCGTACTAGTGACGTGCGTTCTTGGACGTTTCGAGGCTTTGCCTTCCGAAGACCAGTCACTCTCTTCGGCCCGGGCTTTGGCCTGGCTGGCGCGTTGGACGGCAAGGCATGCTTCACATCTTCCACATGCCGCGATGTTATCACTGGCGTTGGTGCTAATTCTGCAGTAGTCGTACCATCAGCGATCTTGGCCGCATTGACACGTTTGCTTCGCCAGTGAAGTGCAAGACGGACAGCCAGCAGGACTAGGCCGGCTACGATCAGCGCTTCCACCCGATGAACATGCCAGAAGCGAAGCAGCTCCTCTGGGAGCAGAAGTCCCTGGTTGAACATCTTTGCTATGCTGCCCGCACATGCGATTCGGCAACGGGAGCCTCTGACCGGCAGGTTCAGGTCAATGAGACTGTTGGTATTTGACAGCCATCGAGTGATTTCTGTGGTGGAGTCTTGGGCGGCTCCAAAAGCTTGGCTGCGGCGCGTACCTTGTTACCCCAGAAGCCTCTCGCGTCACGCAGCTCGTTCGTTGTTTGACCGAGCAACCGCGCCGGAGCAGGCAGTCACGATCGAGATGTCTCGCTCCCTTAAGCGTTGACCATGTAAGCGCATATCTCCCAGCTTTCGACATCTTTGTCGCCAATTGACCGTCCGTCGATCGCACCCAATCGACTTTCAACCTAGCTCACAGAGCCAGACATCTACCCCTCCAGCCATGCCATCTCTCGCAGACCACTGTTCGAAGCTCGCCAATCCAAACGTCTTTGCTGTCGGTCTAGCAGGCTTCCTCGTTCTCGGTATTCTCGTCTCGTACATACCTCAGCATGCAAAGATCATCACACGCCGATCAAGCGAGGGACTGTCGCCATGGTGGGTGCTGCTGGGCGGACTGAGCAGCATTGCGGCTATTGGCAACATCCTGACGCTGCCTTCGAGCCGGGATGACATACACTGTTGCAAAGAGCTGAGTGGAGGAGCGTGTGCTGCGGCGTTGCTAGGGGTGGCGCAGATCGGCTGCCAGTGGGCATGCTTCATGTTTGTGTAGGTCGTGTGCAAGTCCGTGAAGCGGACACAGACATCTGGCTAATATCGCACAGCGTTATGCTATTCCTCATCTTCTTTCCCGAGGCACCTGACATGACCTCGTCCGCGGCGAGCATTACCTCTACAGCGCCACCGAAGCGTCGAGATGCACTCATTGTCGGGGTTTCGACGCTCGTCTGCCTGCTCACAGTCGGTATCGCAAGCATCGCAATCGTTGCAGTCACTCCGCACCACACACAAGCGTGGGCGAACTTGCTGGGCATTGTAGCTGGCGCCCTTTCAGCAGTGCAATACTTACCCCAGATCTGGTACACATTCCGACTTGGCGACATCAAAAGCCTCAGCATCATCACAATGCTCATACAAGTTCCCGGAGCCTTTGTCTTCGCATTCAGTCTGTGGCTCAGAGTCGGCTGGGAGGGCTGGAGTACATGGCTAGTCTACATCATCACTGGCTTATTGCAGGGCACGCTACTGGGACTGGCTATAAGCTACTGGCTGGCGCGACACAGGGCGGACAAGGATCGCGCCAACGATCTGTACGATAGCGATGAGAGCCCTGACGCGGTCGACGGAGCTGCAGAGGAGCACCAGGCGTCCGAACGGACCGCGTTGCTAGGTAGCCGGCGCGGTACAGCGAAGAGCATACAAAAGGGATCACAGCGCAGCAGGCAGAGCAGTAATGGCCGATTGGGCATGCTGTATTCGGCCACACCACCGGAGCATGATAGTGATACTAGCGAGATCAGTCGGAAATGAACACCTACATTGTCTGGCACGTCTGAACTCCTTGTTACAGGCCTAACCTCAGATCTCCTTTGTTCACAGCGTAAGTGCACGTCTTCTCTGTCTTCTTGACAGGAGGCGTACAAAGAGCTCTCGTTGCACGTCCTACTAACCACAGACAAAGGATCCTCGTGGCGATACTGGGCGGGTGCACCCGACAGGTACGCGGCGCGTCGCTCGCTGGACTCGACAGGCTCGTCAACCATCAACAACGCTACTGGCTAGCGGGTACAGAGATCAGCGCAAGGTACGTCATGGTCGGGAAGCTAAGCAACAACACTGGATCGAAAGGCACCGCTGCCATCGATCGAACGAAGCCCGGTCGCGTGGCATCTGAACTCAAGGCAGCGCAGAAGACCATTATCGGCATCTCTGACCAGGGCGGTCAACATATCAGAGGTGCGCCTCAGCAAAGTACTGCGCAGCACCGAAAACACCAGCTCGTCGAAGAGGTAGCCAAGGCAAAGAATTTCCAGAGTCTGCTCAAGAACAGTGCCTTCTTCGCGAACGACACCTGCACATTCACGTCTCGCACTGGTGACTTGACTAACGAGCTGCATCCAGTGTTTCAAAGGGCGGACTTTGCAGATGCCAGCCATCACGAACTCCTCATCCCCACCCTGCGGCTGGCGACGCGACTACTAGGCCACGCGTCGGTGAGACGCTTGATGCGTACGATTATCGACCACCGCCCAACGGCAATTGGAGAGCTTGACGATCAGCGTAAGCCACTACATGAGTACCCGGATGACGGTCGAACATATCTTACGCGCCAACAGGAGATGAGAGTAGATGCTGCCTTGGCGGAACTAGCTGACATCGTGAGATTTGTAGATGATAGCAAGCTGGCTAAGGGCCACGGGACGACTGAGGCTGATAACACCAAAGGCTCGAATAAGAACGCGACCCATCTGACTGGTGTCTGCAACACGACGAAGTACGGCAGGAAGAATTATCTGTTCCTAAAGATCATCCTGAACGAAGCTCGAGAGAAGTACGATCCACCACTGGTGATGGCATGGCAATTCCAACTCGCTGTCGAGCTCGTGCACGAAGTCTGCCACGCACTGTTCATAGCACGCTGTGGTAATGTGCCGGAAGGCGACACGGACATATTCTTCCGTAACGATGCATTGGCCGAAGTAGGCTTCGCGATGGAGGATCGGCTGCTGGGAGGCCATCTCTCACTCATGTATGATCAGGACAAGGTGTATCACAAGGTACGCGTATCATGCCACATGAAAGCTCACGGCAAGCCAAGCAGATTCATTGGCATCATGGTGCTGTGGGACTGACCCTGTGTTGCGGTCAAGAACCAGTACTATCACCATGATCTAGCTCTGTGGGCTCGAAAGTCCGGTCCCCAGATGACGAAGACGAAGGATGTTGGCTGGCTTATACCCTTGAGTTGGCTGGAGACTTTCTTTACGACGGCGTTCTGGGAGCAGTCTGAGCCGAATTTGCATTTTCGGAGAGGAATAGGGCGTGCATTTTAGGCGGACGGTACGGGTCAGCAAGACTTTGCGTCGCTGTCATCAAAGGAGAGGGCGAAAATGCTGCCAGTAGGCTTCCGAGTGCGTGAGGCGACGGAAATGTCGTGAAAGTGAGAAAGTAGGGCACATGTACGACATGCAATCCGTTATTGTTCAGCGATACGTACCTACTATCTGAAATCGTGTCTCGTCCTGATGCCTTGGTCATAGAGATTCCCTTCCGCTCCTCGAAAGATAGACCAGAATTACTAAGGCCGTGCTACCCCATGAGATGCTGACTACGCCCGGGACACATGGTGCTTGGAAAGGTCGTGCATGGCGCTTGGCCAGATCCTTCGGCCGTAGCGGCTTAGAGCTGCCAAAACGCCTCCAGATATAATCCGTGCGCCGACTTACGCAGCATGGCTCGCGAGTCTCGCAGATGACGTTTTACGATACACCCGATGAAGCTGGTACTGCGACACGGAGGAAATCAAAACCTAGCTGCCTTTCGTACATACGTTCGATGCGCCTTTTTCGAAGCTTGTGGTGAAAGCAGGCGGCCGAGACCACCTCGTGCGTCGATTGTGGCGCGCGTAGACAGTGGATATATAGCTGGTACAGTATCGCTCTCTTATTTCGTCTCGACATCAACAAACCACACCAGCTTTTCTGCGAAAGTCTGCCACAGCACGCCGAACACAAAGAGCTCAAGAGAGGCTCACACGCAGTCTTTCCATCATCTCAATAACAAACTGCACACCTCGCAATGGACTTCGTGCCAGTCCTCGAGCGTACGAGCAGCAAGACTCGCTCTGCTTTCACCGGCCCTGCAAGGGGTGCACCAGTATGTTTATAAGTACCACGCACTGGCTCAGCGCACACACTAACAATCTCAGTTCTTCCGCGATGCCTTCACAACGACGACATGGCTTGCAATGGGCGCCCTCGCCCAAGCAGCCCTAATCCTGATTGCCGGCCGAATAGCAATGGTCCCAGCGCTCGCGTACATAATCTTCCAATCCGCCAACACCGGCCTGCAAATCCAGGGCATAACGAAAAACCCCAACATGGACGGCGTGATCCTCAAGAAAGTATCCGCTCAGCTTCCAGACTCGACTGGCAAATTCGGCTCCAAGGCTGCCAACCGTGACTTGGTCGTCTTCCACATCGGCGCCCGCTGCAACCATCCTCTCGGTCTCTTCGGCCCAGGCTTCAAGGAGATGGGCGAAATGTTCGCCCAGATGGTCAAAGACCTCGAGCAGCACAAATCCGAATTCGGCTTCTTCGGCGCGACGTCCTGGCTAAACGCCTCCGAGCGCGGCACTTCCAACGAGACGATGGTGTGCTGCTACTTCGACAACGTGGAAGGCCTCCATGCCTTTGCGCATTCGAAGTATCATCAGGGTGCCTGGAACTGGTGGAACAAGAACTACAAGAGCCATCCGCATTTGTCTATCTACCATGAGACGTACCAGGTGCCCAAGGGTGGGTGGGAGACTATCTATGTCAATAGTCATCTTTCTGGACTTGGGAGTGCGACTGTGCCGATCAAGGACGAGGAGACTGGCGAGGAGGTGTACGCGAGCACGTTGGTGGATGCTAGCAAGGGCGTGCTGAGGACGAGCGCGGGGAGGATGGCGAGAAGTCTGAAGGCTGATGAGCATAAGGACCTGCAATATGCGGCGCCTTACTGAGTGGCAGTAAAGAGGATTTGGCGATCAAGTCTGTTGCTTGGGTAGCATGGCGTTCTGGGAGTGAGATCGGACGGGTATTCAGCGGTTTATCAGAAGCGTCAACTCTCAAATCAACGACTCAGTCCTAGCTCATCAATTGTCAGTGGTTGTAAACCCTGCAGACTTGAGCAGGATGTTGAGTCCGCCATCTTGTCGCCCGCCGCATCCGAGGGCGAAAGTAACTCAGCAGCCGCGGAGGCACATGTCAAAAGCAGCGTACCTTTGTTGAGATGCCAAATACCACAGCGATCTTATAGCAATGCCGAACACCCTTGCACTTCCCCCATGATTCCATCGCCAAGCATAACAAGGCCTTGTCTCTCTGGCAAGTGATCATCATCTGATCGTGTGCCCCAAACTCCACATCTCCAATCCAACGTCGCTCTCTCCGCGCCCACCCGCACCTCCACCCGCGCTCTGGACTCGGCTCTGTTTTAGTCTGCGCCTATCCAGACATTGCATGCAGTAGACTTCGGCATCACTGTTGTATGCTGACGCGGCGAAAGGAAGAGAACACCATATTTTGAGCACATGACACTGGACCTGGGATTGGCGCGCGTACAACGACAGATTGCTTGCTTGCTTGCTTTCTGGCCGCTATCACTTCAAGGCCATTGTAACGTCGCACTATTACTTACCCGGATTGCGTTGGTCTGTCGCATTGCATTCTCGCCGACACCATTCATCACATTGGCCCAAGCACTGAAGCATTGCACCGACTAATACGCAGTACACCTCGCTGGCGACAACGACGACGCTCCACCGGGCATAGCCTTAGCCTTTGGGAGGCCAGCACCTCAGCCGACCATGACGGCCAATGTAGCGCCCAGCGCAGAGGAGACAACGGAGAGAGCGACGATCATGGACTTCAGGCCCACGGCCGAGGGAGAGCAGGCACAAGCAGGCGCTTCGGCAACGGAAGACGCTCAGAGCGCACGAGCAGTAGCAGCAGCACATCCACCTCCGCCAGCAATCACCACCACAGACCCTTCTGGCGAGACTACACGCGAGCCAAAAGAAGAAAGCATATCCTCTGCCCTGCAACCCAACACCCTCGCACCCGCTCCAATTCCCTTGAACCGCTCCCAAACCGCCGAACTCGCCCTTGGACCCGATGGCCAACCCGCAGCACCCCTCGATACCACAGCAGCAGCTCTACGAATAACGCTCATGCTCACAACAGGCGCGCGACACGCCTACACGATCTCGCAGAAGTACCTACAATCGCGGAAAGTCGAAGCCGAGGACGCGGAGGGCAAGTTCGATCCGAGATGTATGAGCGGGTATAAGTTGAAAGAGCTTATCTGGACGGATTGGAGACCGGAGTGGGAGCCTAGACCGAGGGATCCGAGTAGTATTCGGTTGATCATCATGGGACGGATGCTGGATGATAAGATTCCTTTGAAAGGTATGCTGTGCTGTGGAACCATTGCGACGATGTACTAGTACTGACTCGCACATTTGTAGACCTACCATTTAATCTTGATGCGTCGAACGTGGTGCACATGACGATCAAACCTGCGGACTTGATGGAGGATGAGGCGGAAGCTATAGGAAAGACGGCGAAAGGTGGATCGATAAGAGCGAGAGCGGGAGCCGATGATAGTGGCGCTGGGTGTCGGTGCGTTGTATTGTGAGAGCTATGGTTTAGAATGGGAGCATTGCAATGGCGTTCGCTGGAATATTGCTTCCCGCAGCATGGCAGGATGGCGTTCGGGCAGGGAATGGAGAGTTGCTTGTGCGTTCATGTGCAGCCTTTCGAGGGGAATGTAGAGATAGATCGCTTGGTGATCGGAATACGAATCACTACAGAGCGGTGGCACAAGACTACGACGCTCAAATTTGGTTCGCGGATGGATCCATCGTAATTCCTGGGCAGAACCTCCATGAGCGCCTGTATATGCTTCTAGTCGTACAGCCCATCAGCTGAACTCATACTCGTAGTGTACACATCGTCTCGATGCCTTGCTTGCCGCCATGTCCTCTTCCTCGCCTGCGTCTGTCCACCGCTCACCACGAGTCCATCCCACTCCTCGTCTCCATCTCAGCGTGGAACCCCATACCCTCCGCCGCCGCCGCTCCAGCAAACACATCCCCCTCAAACACATCCTCCCAACTACACTCCCAATCTCGCCCCTCCAAAATATCTCTATGCACACCCGCACTGCCTCCATGCCCAACCGGCCCCAGCACACTAGGCCGCCACTCCCCCTGCGCAACAACGCCTAGTTCCATCGCCCTTCTCACGGGCTCCGCGAGCCCGAACTGCCGGCGCAGCATGCTGTGTTTGAGGGCATCTTGGGTTTGCTTCCAGGCGTGGAGGCGGGATTCGAGCGGGTGGCCAGAGGTTGTTGTTGAGGTAAGGGAGGTTGAGGATTTGGCTGGGGCGGAGGAGGAGAGGGCGAGGTTGTGGCGGAGGGTGTCGTGGACGCCGGGAGCCGAGGGAGCGCCGAGGGCGGAGGGGGTTGTGGAGGCGTGGGAAGGGGTGGGGACGAGGCGGAGAGACTGCGATGGAGCGTTAGGATGCTGTAGTGTATCAATGGAGTGGGGAATGGAATGTACCATGATCGCGAGCGCCTGGGGTGTTTAGATAAGGCGGGTTGATGTTGTGGTTGGAGAAACGTTCAGATGCAGAGGTCGATTGCTATGGGAGTCAGGTGGTGGTGTATCGCTTGTGTGGGTTCTCTTGAGCTGCTTCTGCACACTGCGAAGCTCTACGCGTGAGAAGGCAGCGAACATGACGCTGCAAACTTCAGGCATTCAGGCATACCTGCATGCCTGCCTTGCCCTCACTTGAACGTCGCTGCATCTATCAACTTTACCAACAACTCGGTAGTAAAAGTGATGTGACAAGCATGGCTAAGTGAACCACAGGATCAAGCGTCGTATTCTTCACTCCCGGTCGGTATCTTGGGAATTTCCTATCCTCACTCCTCGCATCATTCCACCGTTCAGTACTATCAACATCGGTCGCCAAGATGCCACCATCTTTGAGCCGCAACCATAACCTCCTTCGCTCCGACGTCAGTGGTCTACCCGGCTCATCTGCCCGACCTGCTGTCGGAGTGGGCAAGGGTAAAGGAAAGAAGGGCTTGCCGTCTTCCGGCGGATTGAAGACCAAGGGCCCAGCGAAGCGTCACGGGTAACACTTCATCTCTGCTATACGCACGCCAAAGATTGACACCAACGCAGTAAAATTCTCAGGGAGACCATCCAAGGCATCACCAGGCCGGACATTCGCCGCCTCGCTCGCCGTGGCGGCGTCAAGCGCATATCGGCCGGGATCTACGATGAGACTCGCGGAAGCCTTCGCGATTTCCTGACCGCGGTGCTCAGAGACTGCGCAGCGATCGCGTGGACCTGCAATCGCAAGACTATCACGGTCACAGATGTATGTGAACACGCGCTCTATGATGAACGATTTCTCGATGCTGACGTGCGCAGGTCGTATATGCGCTGAGTCGCAGAGGTCATACGCTTTATGGCTTCGGCAGCTCCAACACTAGGGGCCGTGGTGGCGACTAAGTGCTTTACTGTTCACGACTTCTCTTCGGCAAGGCGTTCGGATGCTAAATGATACCCGGTCAGGAATGTGAGGGCCCATTGGGCATGTACAGTAGGGATGAAACGCAGGAGCCGCGCTTGGAATGGTACTGAGTGCATAATGTATGATAGGCTTCACACCGCCGGAAGCTCTGTACTTTAGCACCGCACCTCCAGCAATGAAGATCATTGCAAATATTCGCTCTCATACTCACTCAGCTTCTCCAACCGCACTCCCTCCATCTCTTCCCTCACACCTAGCATACTCACTTTGCCACCACCAACCCCTTCGCCCTCAAACTTCCAGCTGTCCAGCAAGTCCTTCAGAGCCTTCACCGTGCTCTGCTTGTCTTGTATGAGTAATGCAATAGCATCATAGCCACCCGCACCCGGCACAATGCCACCCACGACCCCCTCAACAGCCTCGCAAGCGTCCAGCAACTTCGTCTGCGCAGGCGGCTCAATGGGAACCTCACTCTTCTCGCCCATCTCGCGGATAAGCTCTCTGATAGCCGAGAAGCACATACGCAGCCTCGAATAATCAGGCGCCACCGTAGCATCCGCGTCTGCCAAAGCCGTGAGCTCCTTCGCCAGCGCATCATTCGCCGTCTGCAGGTCGTCCCAAAGCCAATCTGCTTCTTCCTGATTTGCCTTGCGCCAGGCGAGAACTTGCTTGACCATGCCGGGCGTCTGACTGCCAACGGAGACATCGCACATGACTAGTCGCAGACCTTCAGGTACCTTGACCTTGTATTTCATTATCTCGGTGTCCCACTTACTGTCAGCATCGTCAACGGTGGCGCGGAGCTGCGACGCAAAGCCAGATGCTCCGGGCTCGGCATGGGATGAGAGGATTTCAGGGGAGAAGCGCTTGTATAGACAGCTGCCGTAGACCGCGCTTGCTACATCGAATCCGGATCCGACTTTGCCTTGAGCGGCGCAGTGTGCTGCTTGAGCGAGATTGTGCAGTCGCCGTTTGCCGATATCGGTGGTGATATCGAGAAGTTTAGTGGGCAGGTAGTGCGTCAATACTGCCGCCGTGAGAGCAGCGACTAGGGCTGCTGACGAGCCGAGACCGGTCTTGTGGGCTTTCGAGATCGGAACGCCGAAGTTGTAGAAGCCATCTGTCAAGTCAAGGTCGGAAGGCGTTGAGTAGTAGTCATTGTCTGCGAGGATGGTGATGCTTGCAGGAGCAATGACGGGCGAGGAGACGGAGCCGATGTAGCTGAGAGCGTAGCATAGCGCAGTTTCGATGAAAGGATTCCGGCTAAGGGCAAGGTCTGCGTCTCTGTGAGCAAGCTGGTGTAAGTGGAGGCGCGATGAGGTACGTACTGGCTGGCCGTGGAATCAAGCAACCCGAATGATCTTCCTCACCACGGAAGGAGAAGATAATAAACAGTCGCACTTACCTTCGCAACTCACTCATGTGCATGCCTCCGTCTTTACCATCCCATCTGTAGCCATAGTGCCAAACCGCATTCTCGAATTGCGGACTTTTGACTGAGATCTCTGACAAGACGACTCCACTGCTAGTAGGAATCTCCTGCACGATGCAGTGAATCCTCGCATCTAGTCCGAACACCAGACCAGTATGCTTCCTGACCAACACCAGGTAGCCGCCAGCCAGCAGCACCTTGCCGGGCGCAGATACAGCTACCGGCTGACGATCAGCCATGGTAGCGATGTTCAATGGCTGAATGGCATCAGCTGACTAGCTGACTGCCTCACTTAGGCATATACCGGGTGGCGACAGCTGCGCAACCCCACGAATCAATCACTGCGATGGTGGAGGTGAAGTCGATCAAGCTGACCACAAGTGTGTACCTTGCAGCGACGTTTCCGCTGATGTCGATCCTTGGATCGTGTGACAGCAGCTAGCGTTGTAATCTTGCCGGGCTATTCTCGTGAGTGCTCGTGGCATGTGCCAAGCCAGCGCCTCACTCAAGCGTTGCGGTCGCTACAACGGAGGAATGGTATCGGACTTTTCCATGTTGCAGACCGAGCACATAGAGACACTGATATGCGAGAGACATATGCCACATGGTAGACTGAAAGCAAATCCGAGAGGAAAGTGTGAGTGCTCGCCTCCATCAGCCCTGTGAAGCTTGTCTCGCGTATAATCCGGGAGACGGCGAGATTGACAGGGGTGTTCGAACCTCGCACTCGCAACACGTCGACTCGATAATCCCTCTGCCTGAGGAGCAACCTCCGTCTCCTTCTTGATGATAATACCACCAGCTCGCCATTGAGCTTTACTTACTACCAACATTTCACTTAATTCTTTGTGTCAAGGGCGTTCTTGCCTTGACTAATCAGGAACACTCACGCGACACAGGCACCAGCCTCCCCTTACGACCACCACCGACAATCCGCGCGTTCATTGACGGCCTTTGTCGTCAAATGAACCTGCGTCCACGCTACAACCAGATCACTCCATTCTACCCTCCAGGTTGAAGGGTCCGTCCATCACCTAAATGGTGTATGTGAAGCCCACAGTACAATTCACACGACTTGCCAGCTCGGCACTCAAATCTTTCACACACGGCGGCGCCCAGGGCATTGTTGCAGCCTCCCAATCTTCCGGTCTCGTACAGAACCCGGCCGCTACCCCTCTCGCGGATCACCTTCTCGGCCGGTTCCGGAAGGCGGAGAAGTCGAAGACTCACAATGCATACCATCAGATAGAGAATGTGCGCCAGGCCAGCACTTCGCATGCGCCTGCGACTAGACCAGAGACCAGTCATCATGACCCAGGTCTGGAGAGATACTTCGATGCGTGGCAGAAGTACCAGCGCAATGAGCTGAAGGAAAAGGAATGGCAGCAGTATCAATTCGCCAAAAGGCTCGAGTGGCAGCCGCCGACGACTGTTCCTGATGGTGCGAGCGCTGCTCTCGGGCCGGTCGAGACCAAGGACGATGGCCATGAGACGAGGACAGAGCCCCTGGTGGCTCCCCTGCTCCGGCGTTCATACACCACGAGCGCACTCAATGACTTCACCAAGGTCTTCATCAACAATGAAGCCGCTGGCGATGCAGCCATCGCTCAGGTCAACGATGCTATGGTGGAGGAGGGACACAAGTCGAAGGAAGTCGTCGAAGATGCAGACCGTTTGTCTGAGGTCTCGCCAGCACAGGACTCCTTGTTTTCGGAGACGCAAAGATCAGCGACACCTGCCAGCGTCTTCACACCTTCGGAAAGCCTGCGGTCATATGTGAGCTCGGAGAGCCAGGCATACACCGATGAACTGCTCCAGCTCAGCGCACAGGGGCGTCACCACGAGGTGCCGGCAGTCTTCCAGGCTATGTTGCGCGCGGGCGTGCAGCAACCTGCTCCAGCTGCGTATCATGCACTGTTGACTGCTGCCCTGCAGTTGACCTCCGGGAGATCCCACATGGTCCCCAAGGCTTTGGAAGTCTACTCAGATATGCTCCGGAGGAAGGTGACTCCAGACACTGCTACGTTCGCCACACTGATTGGACTTCTCGCAAACCGCGCCTCAGAGTCAACTGCGCAGCGCATTGAGCTGGAGGTACGCCGGACACGCTATGGTGGAGTTGAGCGACCTGGTCAATTCATGTTCCGGTCCTCCCAGGCGAAGTACACGATGCTCTTGGAGGACAGCAGTCTATCCATTGCACTGAAGATGTTCAGTCGAGCATTGAGGAACCCTGACGATCAGCTACCCAGCGTGGTCTGCGCATCTCTGGTCCGAGCATGCGCTGAGCAAGGGCGTGTGGGTGACATGGCGCAAGTCTACGAGCATATGGTGTCGCAGTCCATGAGTGTACCCGCGGACATCTTCCCACCTGCTATTGCAGCTTTCGGTAAGAATGGCGACCTCAGATCCGCAGTTGAGATCTACGATGATTACAAGGTGCTCGCCATCGAGAACAATGCAGGCCAATACCACATGGAACGCGTTGACAACGATGTCTACGCATCGCTGATCAAGGCGTACGGCCTCTCTGGGCGCCTCGAGGGCGGGCTCAAATTCTTCGAAGGACTGCAGAATGTTGACGATGTCAATGCCAAAGAGCTCGAGGCCATGCGTGAGACAGTCGTACTCAGTGCGCTACTTCCTGTCGCACTTCAAGACACCGCTGGAAGTGATGCGATCACCCTCACCGCTTCGCTCAGTGGCAGAGCACTGGCGTCGGCATGGACTAGGATATGCATCAACGCAGCCGATCGCGACAGCCTCAAGCAAAGCGAGCAGGCCTTCTCTTCGCTTGCCTGCCTCACACAGGACCTCTCTTCGCCGGCGGTCGCCATGCTAGCAATGCATATTCGGAATAGCAATGTCGAGGCTGCGGCACCGTACTGGGCCATCATGGAGAATGCACCTGCGACCTTGTCATTCGTCGAGCCGACCACAATGCGGACTATTGCGCTCCTCGCAGTTGGTCAAGCAGAGCGTGGTCTTAGGCAGACTCGCCGCATGTTCAGCCGCATCAGAGATTCACAAGCAGAGAGCGCGCAATCAGAGACCGCCAACCGCATCGATGAGGCAGTTGAGGTCATTGGGCGTTTTGTACTTGGCAGCTCATCGCCGATGCAACCTGAGACTGGTGCTGAGCTTCTGCGCGTGATGACTGACAACGGCGGTCTTGTAACGCCGACAGCGGAGCATGTGATGGCACGTTTTGGTCCTCAGCAGATCGCACGTCTTACGCATGCCGATATCGAGTTCTTGCTCCGCGTGCAAGCGGGCATGGTCATCAACGAGTCTGCTGCTGATATTGCAGGCCCAGAACGCTTCGGCTGCCTCCTAGAGAACCTAGTCGCCAAATCCGTCATGCCATCCGCAGAGACTGAGACAATCATAGAGAGAACGCTTGTCAACATCAACCGCACTGAGCTCTCGAGACTGTGGAACAACTATCGATACCCACCAACTCCGATCATGACTCCGGTCGCCTTCAGCCCTGTGCTACCGTTTCAGCCGCCCGTCTTCGACGAAGCTTTCGATCCGTATGCCGCCAAGACCGACATTAAGGGCTCTAATATGATCAATGAGCTCCTGGAGCGTCCCCACGGCCGCCGTCTGAGTGAAGCACTGACAAGATTCCGCAATATGCGTCGTGTCGGGCGTGTGCCACGTATGTTCACGTACGGCAAGCTGATCGAAGGAGCTGCAAAGGAGAACAATCTCAGGGCAGCCACTGACATTCTGGAGATGGCTAAGCAAGATGTGCCCTTTGACATGCGGTATCGTGTCGTACGCTTCGGGTGGCAGCAAATCCTCGATCAGATGGTGGCAGGTTGCTTGAACGTCAACCGACGTGACCTTGCTGCACGGTACCACCAAGACATGATCGAGATGGGCTGTGCGCCGTCTGCCAACACTTTCGGCCTATACATCACTACGCTTAAGGAGAACACCAAGACGTTCGACGAGGCCAGTGAAGCAGTCAAGATCTTCCATCAAGCTAAGGCCGAGGGTGTCGAGCCTTCTTCATTCCTCTACAACGCATTGATCGGCAAGCTTGGCAAGGCTCGCCGCATTGATGACTGCCTGTTCTACTTTGCAGATATGCGCAATACTGGGATCAAGCCCACAAGCGTCACTTACGGTACCGTCGTCAACGCGCTCTGCCGTGTCAGCGATGACAAATTCGCCGAGGAGATCTTCGTGGAGATGGAGTCAGCATCGAATTACAAGCCTCGCCCCGCGCCTTACCATAGCCTGATGCAATTCTTCCTGACCACGAAGCGCAACAAGGCGAAGGTGCTGTCATACTACGAGCGTATGCGTAGCAAGAACATCGAGCCCACGATGCACACTTTCAAGCTCCTCATCGACGCACACGCCACGCTGGAGCCTGTCGATATGCGTGCGGCCGAGTCCGTGCTCACTGAGATGGCGTCCGCCGGTCTGCAGCCTGAAGCTGTGCACTACGCCTCGCTAATCCACGCCAAAGGCTGCACTCAGCAGGATGTCGCCGGCGCGCAAGCGATCTTCGCCTCCGTAATCGCTGCTGGCATGACCCGCCCGCAGCCTTGCATGTACCAAGCGCTCTTTGAGTCCTTCAACGCGAACCACCAGGTCGAGCTCTCGGAGCCTTTACTGCAGGATATGCGCGCTAGACATGTCGAGTTCACGCCCTACACCGCTAATGCGCTGATCCATGGGTACACGCTGCAGCATAATCTCGAGAAAGCGAAGGCGGCTTTCGGACTAGTCGCTGTGGCGAAGCGGGAGCCTAGCACGTACGAGGCGATGGTGAGGGCTTGCCTCGCGGCTGAGGACCGTGAGGGCGCCAGGGGAGTTGTCAAGGAGGCGCTGGGTCGCGGGTACCCCAGCGCTGTGGCTGGCAAGATTGCTGAGCTGGTGAGGTGAGCTTCGTCAGAGGAGGAACAACATGGGAAGGCAGTGTACTTTTGATGCATTTAGCGAGTGGCGTTGACAGCATACTTGAGCGCTGTCCGCTTTGACGGTCGCGCTGGGAGGTTGTGGCAACGATCAACGGCCGGTGTGTGTACTAACAGGATACCCAAGGGATCTCCCCTCTTCTAGACTTAGAGTGAGCGTGCTCTGTATGAGCTACGCAGCGCGAAGGGCGCGGTCTAGAGTTTCATAGATGAAACGAAAGAAATCAACACCAATTGGATTTGCCACTGAACACATGCCATTCGTCCAATGTTGCATGGCCCCTTGGCGCTATGTCGCCGCTCTCCGATCGGTGGCCGACTTCTCCCTCAGAGCTCCCCATCATCCCACTCTCAACGACAACAACCTGGCAAAATGACAAAACGTAAACACCATCGCCCTTGTGCTCCCTGTGAGGGTCGAACTCACGACTTCCGCATAGCTTCATACAGGTCCCGCAGGCGCATGTATAAGAACGGCACGCTAGCCACTGCGTCAAGGGAGCGACGGTGACTCCCGCGCGATGGTTTAACGCATTTATAATACTGATAAACTTCGAGACGCTTTTTGCGGACATGATCCCGGCCCTCTTCCACTGAGATGTATAGAATTCGATGCTTGCCTGCTTTCAGCTATTTCAGCTCGCCATCGTTGCAATTCGAACGATTCACAAAGACGACAAGACAAGGAACGGCAAGGTGGCCCTGTTCCCGCCCGATGATAGGCCGACGTCTGGACCGAATCGAGCTTGATCGTGAAAATCCACCTCTTCCGTAGCGGTATGACCGCATCTAGGCAAGCCCGTGTGGTTATCAGTCGAAGTCACCTCGACGCCAAGGCAAGTTCCTATGCCGGCATCGCCATTGATGGTGATCGCAGTGTACGAGAGCAAGTAGAGGTGTTGCTTCATCTACTTCATAAGCTGAGGTATGGTAGGCGTAGGCAAGTCATAGTTTCTATTTCCCTCCTCGTTGACAGAACATCATCGT
Organism: Rachicladosporium sp. CCFEE 5018; assembly: GCA_002077045.2. Classification (NCBI taxonomy): domain Eukaryota; kingdom Fungi; phylum Ascomycota; class Dothideomycetes; order Cladosporiales; family Cladosporiaceae; genus Rachicladosporium; species Rachicladosporium sp. CCFEE 5018. The sequence goes on from KZ111144.1 coordinate 513,711, forward strand.
CTACATCCTATCTCCTCCCACAGCCGTACACGGCAATGGCAACAACGTCTCGAAGCAATGGCCTCTCCTCGACAGTCGTTCTCGAGGAGCCCATGCCTCTACACACAATCAGACCGAAGTCAGAACTACCGAGGATCTCATTGACGGCCTCGTCAAGCAAGTCGAAGATACTGGACAGCGACGATAACCCAGAAGACCGTAATGAGACTCTGCCCTCGCCGATCACTGCATCAACGCAAGTCGAAACATGGAACAGCCCAAGAGTCAACCTCTATCGTTTCCCGGCAACATTATGGGCATTCACGATCGTAAGGCCGTCCCCCATCAATCAATCCGTAAAAACCACCTAACTCAACGCAAAGATGGGCATGAACGACGCCTCCTACGGCGCCATAATCCCCTACCTCGAAAAATACTACTCCCTCTCCTATACAATCGTCTCCCTCGTCTTCCTCTCCCCTTTCGTAGGCTACACAGCAGCAGCCCTAACAAACAACGCAATTCATCTCCGCTTCGGCCAGCGCGGTGTAGCCTTCCTCGGCCCAGCCTGCCACCTCGTAGCCTACATCATCATCGCCATACACCCTCCCTACCCGGTCATGGTCGTCAGTTTCATTTTGGCGGGGTTTGGGAACGGGCTCGAGGACGCGGGCTGGAATGCGTGGATAGGCGCGATGGCGCATGCGAATGAGTTGTTGGGGTTTTTGCATGGGTTCTATGGGTTGGGGGCAACAATTGCACCTCTCATCGCAACGACTATGATCACTCGCGGCGGGCTGCAGTGGTATTACTGGTATTACTGCATGATCACATTCGCAGCCACGGAACTCGCGACCTCTTTACACGCCTTCTGGGGAGCCACGGGGGCGGCGTTCCGAGAGGCGAATCCACGGACGAGCGATGAGGGTGGGTCGAGATTGAAGGAAGCTTGTTTGGTCATGCCTGCTGCAAGGACAACTTGGCTTTGTGCGATCTTTCTGCTGGGGTACGTGGGGATTGAAGTGTCGCTTGGTGGCTGGATTGTGGTGTTCATGATCGATATTCGGGATGGAGCTGCCTTCGCTTCGGGTATGGTCGCTACGGGGTTCTGGCTTGGTCTCACGGTTGGCCGAGTCATCCTGGGCTTTGTCACGCCGCGGATTGGAGAGAAGCTGAGCATTGCAATATACTTGCCCATCGCGGCGGGGATGCAGCTGCTGTTCTGGCTGGTGCCGCAATTCTACGTCTCGGCTGTGGCTGTGGCACTGCAGGGCTTCTTCCTCGGTCCTCTGTTCCCGGCCGCGGTGGTAGCTATGACGAAGCTACTGCCCAAGCACCTGCACGTCTCGAGTATCGGCTTCGTCGCAGCGTTCGGAGGGAGCGGCGGCGCCATACTGCCGTTCGCGGTGGGTGCACTGGCTCAAGCGAAGGGCGTGCAGGTCCTCCAGCCGATTATCCTTGCGTTGCTGGTCGCCATCTGGGTAGTATGGATGTGCTTGCCTAGAATAGGAAAGAAGAAGGAGTGAGAAATCGCCATCAATGATGCAGAGAATCAGAGCCTACGCTACCTTGTGGTGATTTGAGCTTCAGTGTGACTGGTGTCAGTACTTTTACACACCCTCAGATCGTACTCCTACATCCTTTTGTTGACCGTCCTATGCTCGCTCCCCTCCGTCGTCTCCGATGCGATCGCACATCTACGACTTCTTCTGCGCCGCTTCAGCAGTAGCTTTCTGCAAGTCCACAATATCCTTCTTTGCGTCCTTTGTCTCGCCCCGGTCTGCTTTCAGCTATCGCAATCGTTAGTACCCATCTCCAGATCCTCAACGGAAATTGGAGTCAACATACCGCGACCTCACTATCGCTAGCCAGCTCCTCCTTGTATTCGTTCGTGCCCTGCTTCTGCTTCCTAAGCTGCTCCTGCTTGTGGTGCTCGACTTCCTCGCCGCGGCCATCGGCGTCTGGTCGTCCGTCAGCAATAGGGCTACATTACAGCTTCATTTGCTGGAGAAAGGCTGGTCTGGACGTTCGCGTACTTAACGAAGACTCCTTAGCCGCTGCCAATGGCCTGAAGCTTTGTATTGATCGCGCGGGGATGAATGCCCGGGCGGCTGTAGGTGCCCGGCGTGCGATGGTGGTGCGGAGGGAGAACATCGTGGTGACGGAGGAACTGCGTGCGGAAAGCTGATTCCGGTGCTTGATTGAGATGGTGACGGCGGCACTTCAGGTTCAGCATAAACTGGAGGTCGATCTTAAGCAAAAGTCTGGCCTCGGCTTTGGGCCGATCGTCAGGCACGTCATGGTGAGCTTCCGCTTCCTCAGAGTCCGTGCGTGTTATTGCGAGACGCCAGCCCGTGACAAGCATACTAAGATCTCGCTGCTGGTGTACAGGCTCCTACAGTACTGTACACAATCAATCGCTGGACTGTTGATATTAAGACCTCAATGCTGCAAGCTCTTCCCTCCTGACCCTAAAGTCCTCCTGTGCCTCCCGCTCCCTCTTCTTAACAAAGGTAACCTCCTCACGCAAACCCTCGAGTCGATCAATGAGCACAGCCTGCTCGACCGAGTCCACGCCTCTCAACGTCTCGCCTTGCACCTTGAGCCCTCCGAGAGCGAGCGCTGCTTCGCCAATCTTGGCCCGCAACTTGCCAGCGCGGTCGATGTAGCCGCCATGCAGTTTGCGGAGTTTAGACTCCAGCGCACTGCTGCGTGTAGCAGACGTAGTGATGTCACCTTGCGCGCGGTCGAAAGCAGTCGATATCTGAGTAGTGCTGTCGTCGTCGTCATCGTCAGGGTAGCCAGGTAAGAGCTTGTTCGCCCTCGCTGCGACCCACTCGCGCTCGAAAGCCTCCCCGAACTGAGCGCGGTCGGCGTCCTGCCCCATCTCAAGTATGACTTCCATCCTCGCGCGATCTGCAGTCTCCTCGTCAAGAGGCTCGGTTGCAGGCACAGCTGAGGGATTGGCAACACGCGAACCCCCGAACTTCACTGCATCCGCTGCGATCAGTCTCGCAGACTCTTGAGCTATCAGCCGCTCGACCGGATCCTCAATCGCGTTCGCGCTCTTCATCAGCGAAGCGAAGTCCACCGTACTCGGTCTCGGCAAGCCACGCTGCACGACCTTCGTCTGCCGTGCAAGGTCTGCCCTCGCTGCATCGTCCGCTGCCTGCTGAGCCCGTCGGTCACGCAGAGCGGCATCCTCGGCAGCGGCAGCAGCAGCCTCTTCAGCGCTGAGCTCTGGCTGCTCGTCTGGGAGCTCGAGCTCGAAGGCCATCTCCTGCGGCCTGGGCAGGCTTGCAAGTGCGCCGCGGAGTGAGCTCTTCGAGGCTCGTTCTGCAAGTCGCAGGTCTCTGGGCGTTTGGCTGACGAGTGCTGTGGATGGAGTAGCGTTGTTTAGGTTGAAGCCGTCTCGTGCAGGTGTCTGGCTTGGCCCGTTTCGAATAGGCGTTGCGCCGTTCAGTTGTCGCAGTGGGGTCGCTAATGGGTTCGGCGTGGACGACATCTGCTCACTCGGCGCCACACCTTCATAGCCTGTCGTCGCTCCTCCCTCGTGAAGCGGAATGTTCTCGCCGCCAAAGAGTACTGATTGCGTCTCTGTGCGTGCTCGAGCATTCCGCAGCTCATTGACGATGCGGTCTTCCTCAACAGGTGCTTGCGGTGTACGCATAGGTGTAGCTCCGATGACGTTCCCGTAGCTGCCCACAAGACCTCTTGTGGTGTCATTGTCGCCCAGCGCATTTGCGCGATCTCCGGACAGACCCATCTTGACAATTTCCTCGAGCTCGTGCTCACTGACTTGAGGCGCGGGCAGATTGAGTGCCCTCCGCCTCGAGCTCTGCTCTGCTTCACGTATCCTCTGCAACTGACCAGCCTTTGCCGCCGCAGCATATGCAGCAGTCCCACCTTCTTTCTCATTCTTCCGTCTCTTCGGCTCCTGTCCCTCCACCTCCGCCGCCTCACCCTTCCTCTTATTTGCCAGTTGCTGTTTCCGCGGATCAAACATCTCCCTCGACCTCTCGTTCTCGGCCATCTCATTCTGCGTGTCGTAGAATCCCGGCGCAGGCGCCTTCTCGAACGGAATGTCCGCATTATAGTCCATCTGCCCCTTCTTCCTCGTCGTAACCTTGATATTGATGCCCGCAGCCTTCAGCTCCCGCCTCTTCTGCAACTGCGCCATCCTCTTGCTCTCCTCCAGCTGCCTCTCCCTTGCCTTCCGTTTCGCCTTCTTACCCTGCGTGTTTGCCAGCCTCGCCCTAGCCTCACTCAACATCTCCTTCTCATCTTCGTCCATGTCCACCGTATCCGGTCGTGCAGGCCGACTCTCCGGCTCCGGATCCAGCTCCCCCGGCCTCAACCTCCTAACATCATCCGCGCTTGGCGCCGCTGCCTCCCCGCCCTCCGGCCCACCCAAGCCCATCTCCTCCCCCTCCCTCGCCTCCGCCTCATCGAGCAGCTTCTGATACCGTTCCAGACACTGCGTCGCCGTCCGGCCGACAATCGGCGCGATGGTCCGCCATTGCGTGGGCATCAGCTTCGCCAGGTGCAGCAGCTTCTCGTCCTCTTCGCGACTCCATTCGATCTTGCGGATGCCCGGGTCGAGCCATTCTGTCCAGCGGGCTTTGCATTGTTTGGCTGTTTTGCGGGCGAGGAGCGAGGAGACGCGAGCCCATTGATTTAGGCCGTATTTGGAGATTGCGGCTTTGAGGATCTCGTCTTCGATGTTGGTCCAGACGCCGCCTTTGACGACCGGCATCGTGGCGGTGGTGGGAGAGGTATGGTGGGAGGTCGATGTAGTTGGAGATCCGCTCGTGAAGATGTCGGACTAGTAGAGGGAAAGGACATGCGCTTGGTCGAGCAATGCGCGCTGGGCGTCGCAAATGACTCGCGCGGTCAACGAGCATGAGTGAGGAACACTTGAGAGATGTAACACGATCTGTTTCTCATACAGAGAAAGGGATATAGTGAAGCGTCACAACAGTCAGAAGCTGTCTTTGAATCGCTCCAAGATTGGCTGGAGTGTCTATCGCGAACAGCCATGTCTTCCATCACGAGACGAGGCTTCCGAACGTTTTCAAAGGTCTCGCCACTCGTGTCGAGAGCCTACGCATCGACAACGGCCGCAACGTCTACGACAGACACAGTGAACGCTACTGCAGAACCTGCGGAGATTCGCAAGCAGTCAAATGTATCGACAGCGACGGCCCCGAACTCTAATCAACCCGCACCCAAGAAGAAGACCCAACTCCAACTCGACGAAGAGCTCCGCCTCAAGATGTCAGGCCTCTCCGGCGACGGCGGCGAATCAGGCGTTGAATACGAAGACGGTGTGCCCGTATCTATGAAGCGGAGCGTGAAGAGCAACATGTTCCGCTACATTTGAAGCGCATTACAGTGCACCTAAGCTGGGTATCCTCCATGCCTGAGCCTATGAATGGTTCTGCCAACGCTATCCCCGCATCCAATTTCGCTGCACTCGACCTTGCCGCGAGACTGCGAGCAGCGGTATACTATGCCGGAGCTGGAGCCGCAGGTGCCGGGGGCGCAACATGCAGGATCTCCCTCTTGCCGTTTGAGCGGTAGTGGAGCAGGACATCGCCTCCGCCGCGCCAGATGGAGGAGCGTATGGTGGCGAGTGTCATGTTCGGTGGGATAATCTGCAAGTCGACCGGTCAGCATCGTCTTCCAAATAGACAGGCTTCTTAAAGCAACACTTACCTGCCCATTACACCACAATTCCAAATACTCCTCTGGCCGCAACTCGCCCTCCCCACTCCCCTCGTTACCCTCAGGCACCTGCTTCCCCGGCTCAATCCTCTCAGCCACATACGCCAATATCTTCTTCGCCCGCAACATCCTATTAGCATTCAGGCGATTATTCCCATCCGCCGCAATACTAGGAAGCATCTTCGCGCCGCCATCCTTGGCCTCCCTGGGCTCGAGCACAAACGAGATCTTCACGATATCTTTAGCTGGCACGGTATTCCGGAGCAGCACCTCCCCGAGCCACATTGGCGCTACGCGTTCGATAATGTCGATGCTCGAGGAGAGGGAGCCGACGGAGCCTTCGAAGAGGTCTGCTACGCCGCCTGCCTCGGGGCGATCTTCCTGGATGAGGATTGTGGTGTTGAGGGGCGGTTTTAGGACTGGAGTCTCAGCTGGTAAGCTGGGCGTGATGAGGGAGGGGAGATCGATGCTGCGTCTTGCTACCGGGAGGCCGTTCTCGGAGGCCGCGTTGGAGTTCACTTGCGATTGGAGGGAGTCTTCGTACGCCCATCGTATGCGTTGAACGGTGCCGAGGAGGTTCTCGTCGGTTGTGCGGTGGGAGGTAGAGGAGTGTGAGTCGGTTTCGGCGTCTTCCTTCGCAGTCTCGGTGGCTACTGCGGCGGGCTTGTCTGTTGTACTCGTCTTGTTTGCACCGAGGGAGGGCATGTTCATCTTCTTCATGCCTGCTGCGAAAGACATGTTCATGCGGAATTTCTTGCCGAACAGTCCTTCTTTGCTCGGCGTGTCTTTCGTCGGTGTCGCTGCGCCGTCGGTCGTGGCTTCGTCTTCTGCCGCAGGCGTGGCAGGTGGCTTGACTAGAGAAGGTTGTGCGGTGATTTCTGATGTGCTGCTAGGCGGTTGAGCTCGCGAGAAGTAATCTGCATGCCCCTCCTGTGATGTTCGGGCAGGATTTTGTGAGGTCGCAGCACCATCATCACCAGCAGCGGAGCCGGTCGTAGCACTAGCTGTACTTCTCGTCTGCGTCAAACCAAGGCCACCAGGCGTCGCAGCGGCGATCCCACCCACTCCAGGCGTGTGTGGAAACCCATTGGTAGGCTTGACCGTAGACGACGAGACTGGTCCGGTCGCATCAGGATGCCAGCCATTCGACTGCGCCTGTGGCATCTGTATGCTACTCGGTGCACCCTCTCGCTGCAGACCCTGTTGCGCCAGATCTCCCGCAAGTAGCTGCTTTCGAAATGCCTGATCTCGCCGTATTTCCTCAGTGATGAGATTCGAGAACAAGTACCGTAACACCCACTTGCCAAGGTTGATTCTCTGGTCTTCACGAAACTCAATATCTTCGTCCAAGTCCAGCTCATCAGCATACATCTCCGCATCGAAGCAGTTGTTCTCCTCGAGCACGATTGCCACGCTGCCAGTTCGAGTATCAACCGTGCACCAATTAGCCACACTTGTTGTTGTCGTAGTGTTGACCTCGTCCTTCACGTCTTCGAGATGCCGCTTGCCGAAGGACTTGATCGGCACGCATTTAAGCAGATCCCACATTACCACCTCGCTGGCCGTATCCAGTGTCAATACCCGCTTCCTGTCGTTCAGCATGACGTGCTTGATAAGGCCGTTCTGCCCTACGACTGAGTAGTCTGGCTGCCCGCGCACGGGTTGCGGTACTACGACATCAATGCTACTTCGCTCCAGTGTACCTCGCCGTGCGCTGGGTGCTGTATCTGTGTCCTCGCTATCCGCTGTGATTGGCATTGGAAAGTCTACTGTGTTGCTCAGTCGCAACATATGCTTCAGCGGAATCTTCTTCTTCGTGCCATTGACTTTCGATCCGCTCCCTGTTCTCGCAGGTGGACTAGGGTATCTAGTGATCGTAGGCGTAGCACTCGATCGATGTGCGCTGTACGAGTAATTCTCGGGCACATCAATCTCGGCATTCTCTGTATCCACATCCCGCCACCGACTGATGCTCGGTCGACTCGTCGCAGTCCACAAATATGCGCCTGCTGCTTTCACCTTGTGCACACCCTCATGCTCTTGACACACTGCAACGGATAATCCCTCGTCCAGCTCAATGGCGCCGCGAGTGTCCGTCTTCGCGATCAATCCGTTCTTGTCGCTAGAATAAAACACAGACAGATCCGGATCTTCAGAGAACAAGCTCCAGACACTCACATCGTGCATCGTAAGCGTATACATGCACCGCCCCGCGATCGTACTCCACACCTTGACCGTACGGTCACTGCTCGCGGTCAATATCGTGCTGCCGTCCTGACTAACCAGCACGTCCCGTATATTGTCCGTGTGACCGACCAGCTTCGTGATGCGCTTCCCTGTGCGTGAGTCCCACACTCTGACAGTACTCTCCGGCCCGCCACTACAGAGCACATTATTCGTAGCTGCCAGCGCATAGACACTGCCCTTCTCCTTGCTCGACAACGATCCGGCCTCGTCATCTCCAACGTTGATGCAGAGCTTCTGCCCTGCGCCTCCTAAGTCCCAGAGACATATCTTCCTGTCCAGTCCTCCGCTGGCAACCCAGTCGCTCGTTGGTGAAGGGACGGCAAGCGTCTTGACGTAGTCACTGTGCAGGCCTATGGACTGCGGAGGCTGGCGATCGCTCGAGGACGGCCTCCAGACCTTGACTGTTATGTCCGAGGATGCGGAGACAAGCGCCTGGTTGGACTGCGCAAGGGCAATGTCATTGATCCAGTGCGTGTGCGCCTGGACTTGAGAGCGATGTGTAGTGGGTTCGGGTTTGTAGTTCGATGCTGGTTCGGCGGAGTTCTTGAGATCGAGGTGCAGGTCCCAGGCGCATATCACGCCGTCGCGGCCGCCCGTGTAGCTGCTCGAGTGTCAGTAGACTTCGCAACCTAGGGAGCTGGATATCATGCACAGTATGGAGCTTGCGCTGTCCACTGCCAGGCCATTGACGCCCAGCCTGTGCCCTCCCGTTTGATTGGCAAGTGGGAGAACTGTCTCGGGTTAGCGACCGTTGTGTGTGGTCAAGCTTCGGCGACATA
>KZ111144.1:529372-542190 GCA_002077045.2 Rachicladosporium sp. CCFEE 5018
GGCCTATGGACTGCGGAGGCTGGCGATCGCTCGAGGACGGCCTCCAGACCTTGACTGTTATGTCCGAGGATGCGGAGACAAGCGCCTGGTTGGACTGCGCAAGGGCAATGTCATTGATCCAGTGCGTGTGCGCCTGGACTTGAGAGCGATGTGTAGTGGGTTCGGGTTTGTAGTTCGATGCTGGTTCGGCGGAGTTCTTGAGATCGAGGTGCAGGTCCCAGGCGCATATCACGCCGTCGCGGCCGCCCGTGTAGCTGCTCGAGTGTCAGTAGACTTCGCAACCTAGGGAGCTGGATATCATGCACAGTATGGAGCTTGCGCTGTCCACTGCCAGGCCATTGACGCCCAGCCTGTGCCCTCCCGTTTGATTGGCAAGTGGGAGAACTGTCTCGGGTTAGCGACCGTTGTGTGTGGTCAAGCTTCGGCGACATACCATAGCTTATGCGCTGTCTCGCCTTACGAGCCATCTGTGCGACGTAGCCAATGCGGGAGCTATACTGTATCGTGCTATCAAACAGGTAAGGCAAGCTGCAAGACAAGCAATGAGATAAGGTCCAAGACGCCGATACCGAATGCCGCTGATGAGAAGGATGGGGTAACTCAAGTACAATGAAGCCGAACGCTGCAATAGATGCTAACTACATGCGCTGAGGAAGTCACGAGACAAGATGGAAATCCGCCTGCCTGAGGTGACCAGAGCTCTACCGCGCCGCCCACCCTAGCTACCTGCACTTCGCCTGCGGTGGGATCAGCCACGCGAGAGATCCCTCCAAATGCACACAATAGCCGGACCTGCATGGTGACGACAACTTGTCACGCTGAACCCTATCGCGCTAGCGGCGGGGATAGACGGGGATAGACGGGGCATTGTGTCTTCTCGAAGCGACAGAGGCTTCGTGCCTGAGGCAGTTCTAACTTCGTACTCGCTACGCCGCCGCGGCCGTGTATTTCACTCGAGCACGCGCAAGACCCACTAGCGCCCTCAGCATCTCCTGCTCTTCATCCGACAAGTGCGCAATGGAGCACCCAAGCCGGTCAGCCCGCCCTCGCGGCATGAACCGAGCATCCTCACATCAAGCACCCATTCTTCCTGCTCGAATGAAGCTCCGACATCCCCATCCTCACCCTCTTCCCTGCGTGCTTCACATATACTTCCAAAACCCACTCGTACCACACCTTCCGATCATCAGTCTGCCGCCACAAGCTCACATCCATCTCCGCCCCGTCAGGTATTTGCATCGGCGTCTTCAGTGGGAAGAAAATAGGAAACCAGCTAATCATGTCCTTACTCTTCGCTTCCATTGTGACCGGATTCGTGCTCAGCTCGACTTTCTCTCCTGCTTTGCCGGTGTAGAGAATGGTCTCAAAGTAGCCAGCGAGACCGTGGCAGGTCCCCCGAGATTGGCAGTTGAACTTGAGCTTGCAGTATCGGGAATTATGCTCGTTGCCTCCATCGCCTCCGACCGTGCCACCGGCGCCACCTTGTTCTGCACTGCCGCCCTTGCGAGCTTCTGCTTGAGCGAGGACTGCGGATGGGACAGGATGTGAGAAGCACCATGCGCACTGCACGTCAGGCGTTCGGACGTCGTCTAGAGTAGCCAGGAAGTGGTATTGCTGGAGCATGACGACGTACGGGATCTCCCACTTGTCTGCGCCTGCTCGACCGATCAAGTCGGTATGCAGTCGTGGTGTTGCGATTGGTGTCGCATGCGCAGTATATGATCGGGGTATGTTGATGCCATACTCGGGCTCAAGCACATGCTGCACGCCATCAAGACACTCAGGTGACAGCTCATTGTCTGCAAAGGATCCCAGCAGTTCGGAGACGAGGATGTGCACCTTGCGCACTTCACCATCGATGACTGGGCCTTTCCATGCGCGCATATCGGTCTTGGTGACAGTGACCTGCTTGTCCCATAGCGGATCTGTCAGATTCCGCCGCTGCAAGTGCACATAAGCATTCGGATTCTTCTCAACCGCCCAGAATCTGGCTTTCGCACCACTGCTTTGGCTTGCCAGAATGGCTTTGGACACCAGTGGTCCGCGACCTGCACCGACGACTGCAACGATGATCTCCGTGTCAGGTCCGAGCGTCTCGGCCAGATCAGTGAGCGCCAATGCAATGGCCCGCTCGTACCAATCGTACTTGATAGGGTCCTTCTCGAACACCTCGTACGTGATGCTTTCGAGATTGTCTGCGAGGGGTTGCAGAGGAGACTGCATGTAATCCTGGTAGCCTTGGCCGAAGCGCTCGATGATCGGCAGAGGCGGCTGACTCTGCTGCAGATGTCGGACATACTGTAGGTGTGCAGTCGGCTTCTCGACGATGTGCTTTGCAGCTTCGGCTGGCGTGGGCTCCGTTGCCGTGCCTAGACTGACTGCGGGTTTAAGCGTTCCCACATCATTCAGTAGTATACACGGAGGGAGTCGCAGGCGCATAAGTCGGTTCAGGTAGTCCTGATGGGGCTTCGCGAGTACTGGAAAGCCAGCTGTATTGCGAATGAAGGTCGTACGTGGTAAGACTAAGCCTCTGACTGGCTCTGAGTACCAGCGGTCTTGAATGAATTGATGAGCCAGCTTCCTAGGTAGCTCAAGTGCTGATCGTTGTGTCAATAGAGTATACTTCATGTAGACATGAGGGAAGGTCATACTTGCTGAGCATCTTTGCGCAGTCCACGTGCGGCACTGACGTTGTCCGGCGGTAATGACGTGAATGTAGAGCAGGACAATTGAAAACTGGGAAAACTCGGAGAGACGTACCTACTGATAGCCGGCTGTTGTAGTCGCAGATCGTCCGGATGCCATCCCACGTGTCCCAAGTGTTGAGACTTGAGTCAACGTCGACATCGTCCAGCTCATCGCCTTCAGGCGCCGCTTCATGATCATTGAGGGTGTACGACTCCCGTGCAAGCTCGGCGAGATGCTGCTCATCGCCTCCAGCATCCTCCAGCTCACCAGACATTGGCAGCAGAACGAAGAATTGTAGATGTGAACTCATGCTCAGGGCTTCCAGAAGCGCGCGAGCATACTGCGCCTCGTCACTCCCAGGCACAGGTCCCGATACCAGGACATGCTGAATGCCGCAGAACGACGCGTATGCGACTTCGAGATTGAAGACTTGCCGTGAGACATGTGCGATGACAGGATCAGCTGATCCAAGGTCGAGCCACGCACTCGTACGAACCACGAGCCCTGTGTTATTGTCGCCCGGTGTGAGATCAGTGTCGTCCGGCGTCAGGGGGGAGATTAGTAGTGAAGGACGAGATGCTGCTACATCATCTGTCGTGTCTGACAGATATCTGCTAGCAGTATCGATGACCCTGGCATTAAACACTGAGGTCGTGAGCGGTGTGGTGATCAGGTCATATCCCAGTGCCTGCGCTTTGGCAAGTGTCTGCATTGGCTGACCTGGCCTTGATGTAGTGTTGTCGTAGCCGATGAACCACATCGTCAACGGTGGTGTGTTGCTCATGATTTGGAAGTGAGCACATGGAGACCACCGTGGCGGTGTATGCCTCGCCTATGATTGCTAGCTGCTTTGTCGTCGGCGATATGATACCAATGTACCATGTTCAGCAACAATGTTCTTTCTGTGAACGAAACAAGGTTTTCCTTGGGCTTGGCGGAAAGTCATCAGCTTAGCCTCAGTCGTTCGATAAATTTGGCTAGACCTGCTACAGGACCGGTGTCACTCAAGGGATCACCTGTCAATCTACGATGGCAAGCACTACCTGGTATGCCGTACTCGTCGCGGTCGTCGCGGTCGCGATCGTTGCCGGCATACGGTACGCACTCGCAGAGGCCTTCCCGTACTGGATCTTGAAAGGTCAGAAGCATAGCAGACCGCATGTCGTGACAGAGTCGTATGCCGGCAAGACGATCCTCATTACGGGAGCTCATGGCGCCTTTGGGTCACGAGCAGCGAAGATGTTCAAGAACGCTGACACTCTCGTACTGGTGCGGAACGCCTACCCTTTATACGACGCGCTTCCGGTCTGACACGCACCTAGATTGATCTGCTGGACTGCACTGCTCTGAAGGAGGAGATCGAGGCTGAGTGTGACGCTGCGTCTACAAAGCGGCCCAATGTTCTTGTATGGACAGTCAACATGATGTCGTATGCATCGTGTGCAGAGCTGGGACGCAAGATCAAGACGCTGAAGAGTCTCGATCATGCGCTACTGACAGCTGGCATACTCTCGTTCAGTCGGCGCGAGTCTCCGGAAGGGTGGGAGACTAGTAAGATCTAGTCTGATCTGCAATCCTCCTGCATGACCGCTAACACTTTTGCAGGCATGCAGGTCAACTACCTCTCATCGGCCCTTCTAGCGCTGTTCATCCTCCCGGTCCTGAAGTCTTCTGCTTCGAATCCGAATCCACCCGTTCTCACCATGACTACTAGCTTCGGCATCTACCCTGCGTCACCGACCATGTCTAATACATCGCGGCCTGGCTCGTACCTGAAGCACATCACCCGCAAAGATCGCTTCTCCCTCGCTCAGATGCAGGAGCATATGTATGGAAAGTCCAAGATCTGCCTTCTCTACTTCGCACGCGAGCTGGCTGCTCGGGTCACGGCCGCTCAGCAGGCGAACGGCAAGATGGACTTGCCAGTGGTCACGATTACGAGTGGTGATCCAGGACCTGCGTGGACAGGTCTGACGCAACCGAATCAGGAAAAGCTGGTTCCGAGACTGATTCAGAATTATGGATCAAGAGACGTGAGTAGATGTCAAGCGCAGCCGCGTATTGTGTTTGGCGATCAGCTACTGACATGCTCACCTGTAGCCGCAATATGGGGCCACCTCACTGGTCAACAGCGTCTCAGTAGGTGCCGAGCACCATGGCAACATCCTGACCGATAACATGAAGTCCTTACCGTATGTGTGGAGTCCCCTGTTCGTTTCTGATATTGTCACGAGCTGACAAGACCAACAGACATCCCTCGTTCATGGAGAGAGCCAGCGGTCAGCGCTATCAACAGCGTGTGTGGGACGAAACCCGGCAAGAGCTCGAGGCGAACGCCCCTGATGTTAAGGCTGTGTATGCTACGCTGGAGGCGTGCTGAGAGTCTGGTGTGCCACAGCGGACGATCTCTACGGTGAACGACCTCGGCGCTCCCGCTCGAGTATCTCATCATGTCTTGGAAACATCGAGTTGCATGTGCAACTTGAATGTCCGCAAGTCGCTTACGCTGCTATCGACTTCACGATAGGACGCGTTCCGTCGTGGAGAGAAGGCATTTCATCACACGAGATAGACTCTATGCCTAATGCACTTAATCATGCAGCTTCCGTCCCTCTACCTCTGTCACGGGTCCCTTGTAATGCTTCCTTGCAGTGACTGCGAAGTACACCAGCGCAATGATGATCACACCAACGAATACGGCTGACGACCAATTGAAGCTGGTTGCCGGACATGTTAGCTAGTGCCTCTTGTCAAGACGATATATAGGCGATGACTTACTCAGGAGCCGTCACAGGAGTCCCCTGCGGCCAGAACAACCAGAAGAAGCACCAGAACGAGTAGATCACTGACGCACCGTTGACCCAGGGACCCCATTTTCCGAGCTTGAACTTGGAAGGTGGAAGTGTTTCTGGGTGGTAGATTCGTCGCCACATCACACATCCGATTGAGAGGCAGTAGCACTGTAGGGTAGCGACGGCGCCGAGGGAGTTGATGGCGTAGAACGCGACCGGTGAGCCAATGTAGATCATTCCCAGTAAGATTGCGATCGCACAAGACAGCGTCGCTGCGTTCTGCGGTATCCTGCGTTCGGGATGCACACGACTAATCCAGCCAGCGAACGGGAGTCCTTTATCGCGGGCGAAGGCAAACAGATCTCGGGTGCAAGCGGTCAGGAACGACATGTTTGATGCGAAGTTGAGCATCAGAATGAGGACCAAGATGACTGTGACCCAAGCCGGCGACATAGACTCCCTTAGTACATAGATCGCAGGATATGTCGTTGAGTCATTCAGAGCGGCATCGAGGTCTGGCACGTGGTAGCATACGGTGAGGAATGCCGGGAACATGAAGGCGAAGTTGGTGAGGTAGATGTACATCATGATCTTCGGGAGTGATGCCGAAGCATCCTGGATCTCCTCCGCCATGTGTACGCTCTGGTGGAGAATTAGCTCTGTGACAGTCGGCGGCTCAAGGTGTACTTACGCCGTCAACGCCGACCTGCTGGCTGATACCAGTCAACTGCCCGACGAGCAGCGTCAGTGTCATGCTGCTCCAGCCGCCTTCATTGCTGAACTCGCGCCAGACCTGGCTATGTGTGGCTCTCGGTGCCAGGACCCATATGGGAATGATGTAAGCAAGGTAGCAAAGAATTCGCAGGAAGAACACTGGGTTCTGCCAACGTGGCAAGTACTTGTGGCCTGTATTGCGTACGGTCAGCAGAGTATCACATGTGCCACAACCTCTGTGTAGACCCACCATAGACGGAGCCAGTGTAGGCGAGAAGCATCGCTGCGAAGGCTAGAAGTGTGCACTGCCATGGAGCAAAGCCATAGCTCTCGTCGTTGACTGAGATGATGGTTTGAATCAGACTTCCGACAATGAAAATGCCCACTGCATTGCCGGACTGCCATGCGATTGAGGAGGACCAGCCGGAAATGTAGCTGAGGAATCGTTGACAGTTCTCTGGCGCGAACTCCGAGACCCAATGATACTGCGCACCCGCAATCGGTGCCATGGAGGCCATCTCCGCCATACTCAAGTAAATGGGAATGAAGCAGATGAAGTTCCAGATCGTCGTGTACAGCAGTCCAGGCCGGCCACCATTGATGAAGGATTGCGAGATAGTGAAGAGACCGACCTCCCACGTGGCCATCGCAATGCCAGTGAAAGACGCAGTGGAGAAGGTCTTGAACTCCCGGACCAGTTGCTGTTGCTTGCCCATCCGTCTCATATCTGCGGCGTCCATGGCGGACGAATGAGTGATCTCATTGATGGGAGCGTTCTGGCCCTCCAGCGAAGAGCCATCGTCGACGACTGCAGCCTGGACTGCCTCTGTCTTCTCCGAACCTCGCTCCATATTGATCCCTCAGCTTCGTTGAGATACTGTCGTAGATGCCTGCAGGGCTGTGCGAAGAGCTCACGGCGGCGGCAAGTAACGGCCGTGTGGCTGAAAGCTTTAGACACGAAGATGACGGTACAATGTCGCCTGGACGATAGAAGCCAAGGAACAGAAATGAATCACTTCTTCAAGATGTACCTACGACGTGTTCTCGGCAAAAGGTAGCACGATGCGAGTGCATACGCCAGAAGCTTATCAGGTTTCGGTGTGGGGGCTAATCCCCAATGGCAGATCCGCCACATGGCCAGGCGGTCGAGAAGAAGATTCGCCCCATCTACCGTGCATGGTAGACTAGCCATTCACGGCAGCTGTCTGTGATACCGTGTTTCGTGCTTCGGCAGGATGCGCGATCGCGCCTCGTGTCCCGTGCACGTTGTACAAGTATATATATGATCGGGGCAATATAGTCTCCAGTCCGATCCCTCTCACGCAGAGCAGGAACAATGTTCTGCTGGCATTTGAGGGGACTTCATGTGAGGACATGTGTCTAACCTCACGGGAGTTTCGTTTGATCTGGGGAACTGGCGCGCCGGAGGTCCAGACCGGCGAATGCTTTCCTCGACTCGAAGGCGCCAGCATATTGCAGTGCCGCTACGCTAACGCGAGGTCGCCACGCTAATATGAGGCCGCTGCCACACATCCGTGCAGACTCGCAGCAGGTGAATGGAGTACTGGCATTTCCCTTCGTTCACCGTCGTTTTGGCAGCGTACATAGCGTTGAAGTGGCCAGTAGTACAGAAGCGAAAGCATATGTTAGGTCTTTGAAGCATCGTGACACGAAGGATGCGATGCCGTGTCGCAGATCTGCAGCAGAGGCGGGAGTGTTGTTGATGCTGTGGCAGATAAGCTCGATCAAGCTGTCGGGGACGGCAGATTTAGCCGCAAGTCTAGCCCTTGATCCGATCCACCTGGCAGTTCTTCCCCCGACCCATGGCCTGACTCTTGCTCTTCGGCTACCTGCATAAATGCGCCGTTGTCAACAACCACGAACGATCCGAACTCACCCCAGTACTCCAGAACCCAAATCTGCCCCATGTCGGTCTTCAAGGCTTTTGATCACCTCAACATAACATACGTGCAGACCGGTCAAATGCCTAGCCAGTCCTATGCTACCCACCGTGAGGAGACCCTGCGCAAGCTCAGCCACCACCTGAGAAAGCGGCTCAGGGCTGATGATGGCGCCTTTGCAAATTAATGGATTGGAAGAGTCAACGGTACTGTATGCCTTTCTATACCTTTCGCACGCGATTTGAAGAAAAGGCGGATCACGGGGGGTAAATGGTGCAATATTTCACGGGCGAAGGTGCTGAGTATGCGCTGTTGCGGTGCAGCTTAATTTACCTCTCGCAACCCCCGTACTTCCGTTAAGCGCTGTCAGCAAGGAGCACTTGTGTGCCTATCGGGTGCTTCTTCTTTTACGCACACGGCGAGATGGCAGAGCTTGGTGTCGCAGCAAGCATCATCGCCTTAGTCGGGACCGGCACTAAGCTCTCCATAGCCATTTTCGACTTCGCAGCTACGGTTGGCGGTGCCGGCAAGGAATTACAACATGTCGCGACAGAGATATCGGGTCTCTGCTCTGTCTTGCAACATCTTAGGGCACTCCTCACGCATGCTCACTTCAAGCCATCTCCAACGGCGGTCGCGTCGGTACAGAAGATAACGAATCATTGTGAATCGACATTCTCCGAGATCGACGCTGTTGTCACTGGACTGCGTGGGAACATTACTGACAGTCACTTCCCGGCGACCACACCAGACTTCGCTAACCGGGTGAAGTGGACCTTCAAGAAGTCGAAGGTCACGATGCTGCGGTCCTCGTTGGAGGCCTGCAAGTCTACTCTTAGCCTGATGCTGAGTACACTGCTCCTGGCACAACGAGTTGCCCAAGGAGAGATTGAGGAATCAGATCTTTTGCACGACGAGCAGGGCAAGGCGGTGACACAAAGCCTGGTCATTGCTCAGCAATGCGCTGTTGAGCAGCTCGAACATGACGAGGACGAAGTTGAGAAAGAGCAAGAGGCTGCTAGGCTGTTGCCCGGTGTCGCCGCTGCAAAGAAAACCACGCAGCGTCGGAAAAGCAAAGGCCGTTTAATTCGCATGTTCAGCGGTCTGTCCGTCGTGACTGACTTGCCAGCCCCTTACGCAAACCCTGTGGCGCAGCCTGTCCGAGCGAAACGGGCCTCGATCTGGCTTGACGACATCCTCGCGCCCCCAGGAGATGAAGATGACCCACATCCGGGCATACGACGGCAGAAGCGATTGTCTTCGGCAGGAACGGCGAATGCACCCATGGAGCTGCTGCGGAAGTGGACAGACCTTCGAAGCGACTCGGTCGCAGGACCTGGCCAGAATCCGACAGCAGAAATTCCACTTGCGGACATATGGCGAGACTCCAAATTCGCATTTCCCTCGGGAGACCGGGCCAACACGCAAGCCGGAGCAAGTCGTGACATCGTTCCAGAAATCCGCGGCATCGCACGTGTAGCGACTGACTTCATTTCGCCGAAGACCGGACGTGTGCATAGTCTCTCATTCCACAAGGTTGTTGGCTTCGAAGGATCCCTCGAACACACCGCGATCACAAGGCTTGACGATGAGCATGATGCAGATCTCGACAGTGTCAAGAAAGCAATGATGCAAGACTATGGACTGACGGTCACTCAAGAGCACATCTCGCTTTGCGTGTACTTCGGTGGCAAGACAAGAGTTCTCAAGAAAGCCGATCGCCCACTGGAAGTGTTGCGGCAGTACGAAGAGATGGAAATGGACCCGAGGCTATTCCTGCGGCATGCGGTGTGAGGCCGCTATGGTCCCATCGACAAGATCTAGTCACCACAGCTTCGGCATGGAGCAACACATGGCAGATCGACGTGATAGTGTCCTTGAGAGAGTCCGTTACAGTGGACGTACATACAAATGCCGTGCATCACATAGCCCGTTGATCGAAGCTTCGGTAAATAATGCGCTACTGCAAGCGCTAGCGGTCCATCGGGGCGCTACGGCACTGGCTTGCCAGGGTAGAGTAGCTCCTCATCTGCTGCTTCCCTTGTCGGCCTAGCACATGCACTCCTACATAACCAACCAATGCGCAACCACGACATGGTGTGCAGAACAGCACTCTGTGAGTTGGAGGCGTCAGGGTTTCCAATGCACGTATCGCCGATGTTACGGGACTACATTGCGGTGCAATGCACATCGCACTTTCTTTCTCCGCTTCCATGGATGTCTGAAACGCAGCTTGCGCTCACATCGTTACGTTTGCGGTGTTGGAGCGCCGTACTACTGCACGCACAGTGAATTGAATTCAAATAAACGTACTGGAGGACCTTCAGCTTTTCTCGCATCGACATAGCACCTCATATACGGTTGTTGCGGGTGTTCTCTGATAGCATAGCCACGTCCAGAAGCAGACTCGTCCTGAGTCAGAGGAGCGGCAGTCTTTGCAGCTACACGCCTACGTAGTAGCTTACTTATCGACTGTCCGATATTTGTGTTGATCATTGGAGTCAGACTGGGAAGCTCATTTCGGATTCGCCCTGTCATATCCCCTCGCGCACGCTGAAAGCGCGAGACGCTAGGATGGAGGTCAAATCCATGGCCAACGATCACAATCATGAACACACGGCTCATACACAGCATAATGGCGACAACGATGCGCAACAGCTGTCGACGCTTGGCTACGAGCCCCAACTCAAGGTAAGCGTGTACGTACTGATCTAGGTTCGGGTCCTCATGCATATTGCAGCGCAACTTCGGGTTCTTCTCTGTGCTGGGCCTCACGACGACAGGTAGTTGACGCCGGGTAGCCTGTCATAGCTCACACTTGACTGACGTCTGACCAGTGATGGCGACCTGGGAAGCCTTCTCCGTCGTCTTCGTCTCAGTGCTCACCAACGGCGGAGCGGTTGCGCTGATCTACGGCTTCGTGTTTTGCTTCATCGGGACACTAGCTACCTGTTTGTCTCTGGCCGAGTTCGCTTCCATGTCGCCAACGTCCGCAGGTCAGTACCTCTGGGCCGCTGAGCTCGCGCCGAAGCAGCATCGACGCTTTATCTCATGGCTCTTTGGCTGGGTCACTTTCTGGGGCTGGCAATTGACCACAGCATCTCCGGCGTTCCTGGCAGCCACGATCATTCAGGCGTTGCTGGTCCTCAATCATCCGGACACATACGTGTATCAGCGCTGGCATGGGTCGCTGATCTACTGGCTCATCACCCTGCTCGGAGTCGCCATCAACGTCACGTTCGCTAAATTTCTGCCGAAGATGGAGGGTTTCCTCTTCATCTGGCATGTAGTGGGCTTCTTTGCCGTACTGATCCCACTTGTGTACCTCGGGCCGCAGAATACCGCAAGCTTTGTGTTCACCTCTTCTGCCGATGCTGGGGCATGGTCAAGCATGAGCACAGGACTGGCATTCTGCGTCGGGCTGGTAACCAGCACGTTCCCCTTCGTTGGCTACGATGCGGCCGCTCATGTAGGTTGCGCATAGACGCTAGAGCTCAGATCCATAGCTCCTGCTAATTCCGGGTCTCGTCTAGATGTCCGAGGAGATCAAAGACGCAGCGAAAGTCGTTCCTCGTGCGATGGTCGCTACCATATTGATTAACGGAGCGTTGGGATTTGCTATGATCATCGCACTGCTGTTCTCCATGGGTGATATCGAAGCGGTATTCGAGGCTCCTGTCTCTCAGGCTGGTTATCCATTCATCCAGGTCTACTACCAAGCAGTCAAGTCGCTGAACGGGACCAACGCGATGGTGTCCGTGACGCTGGTGTCAGTACCGTGCACAGCTTGACGAGATACGTGACTGACGTTCACAGCATCGTCATCTTCGCAAATTGGGGCCTGCTTGCAGGCGCTTCGCGCACAACGTGGGCCTTTGCGCGCGATCGTGGTCTTCCTGCATCCGATTACCTTGCTTACGTCAATCCTCGAAGTCAACTACCGGTCAGATCGATCATCCTCTGCATAATCATACAGCTTCTGCTAGGACTGATCAACATAGGCTCGACAGTAAACACCATCTCGTATCTCCTGCGTGTTCTCAGCTGATTTGAGCTAGGCTGCGTTCAACGCATTCGTCAATTCTGCTGCCGTAACACTGTACATCAGCTATGTTCGTGTCCTCACGTCTCAATGACCCTGATACTCTGCTGACAGTTGCAGATCACGCCCGTCGTCCTAGGTGTCTGGAAGCGCATGCGGCGGGAGCCTACAGCCTACGGTCCCTTCCAGCTGGGACGATGGCGCAACTTGCTGAACGGTATCGCAATCGTCTACACATTCTTCACATGCATCTTCCTGTTCTTCCCGGCCGCGCCAAATCCCACGCCAGCGGCCATGAACTGGAGCATCGTGCTCGTTGGAGCCGTGTTCGTGTTTGCGATCTTCTGGTGGTTTGTACAGGGCAGGAAGACCTTCATCGGACCAAAATCGGAGGTAGATGAGATGGGTCATCGTGCGATGGAGTAGACAGAGCGTCCGTCCAGCGGAACAAGCCCTGGGGTTCTTCTGCCACTATGAGTGTAGCCGCGATAGCGATGTGCCGGTGACGCGTCAATGAGAGCAAGATTCCGGGACTTTATGGACGAGAGGTAAAGGCCTTCCGTAGTTGACCGTCTTCCAGGTGCGCTGACGCTACCCGCCTACACCGTTCCAGTCTCGAAGTCCTTTAGAAATCGTTCTGGTGCCATCATACTGAACTCCACGTCCCCCTCGTCGTGCCAG
>KZ111144.1:542290-594935 GCA_002077045.2 Rachicladosporium sp. CCFEE 5018
CCTCGCTCCATATTGATCCCTCAGCTTCGTTGAGATACTGTCGTAGATGCCTGCAGGGCTGTGCGAAGAGCTCACGGCGGCGGCAAGTAACGGCCGTGTGACTGAAAGCTTTAGACACGAAGATGACGGTACAATGTCGCCTGGACGATAGAAGCCAAGGAACAGAAATGAATCACTTCTTCAAGATGTACCTACGACGTGTTCTCGGCAAAAGGTAGCACGATGCGAGTGCATACGCCAGAAGCTTATCAGGTTTCGGTGTGGGGGCTAATCCCCAATGGCAGATCCGCCACATGGCCAGGCGGTCGAGAAGAAGATTCGCCCCATCTACCGTGCATGGTAGACTAGCCACTCACGGCAGCTGTCTGTGATACCGTGTTTCGTGCTTCGGCAGGATGCGCGATCGCGCCTCGTGTCCGGTGCACGTTGTACAAGTATATATATGATCGGGGTAAAATAGTCTCCAGTCCGATCCCTCTCACGCAGAGCAGGAACAATGTTCAGCTGGCATTTGAGGGGACTTCATGTGAGGACATGTGTCTAACCTCACGGGAGTTTCGTTTGATTTGGGGAACTGGCGCGCCGGAGGTCCCAGATCGGCGAATGCTTTCCTCGACTCGAAGGCGCCAGCATATTGCAGTGCCGCTACGCTAACGCGAGGTCGCCACGCTAATGTGAGGCCGCTGCCACACATCCGTGCAGACTCGCAGCAGGTGAATGGAGTACTGGCATTTCGCTTCGTTCACCATCGTTTTGGCAGCGTACATAGCGTTGAAGTGGCCAGTAGTACAGAAGCGAAAGCATATGTTAGGTCTTTGAAGCATTGTGACATCAAGGATGCGATGCCGTGTCGCAGATATGCAGCAGAGGCGGGAGTGTTGTTGATGCTGTGGCAGATAAGCTCGATCAAGCTGTCGGGGACGGCAGATTTAGCCGCAAGTCTAGCCCTTGATCCGATCCACCTGGCAGTTCTTCCCCCGACCCACGGCCTGACTCTTGCTCTTCGGCTACCTGCATAAATGCGCCGTTGTCAACAACTACGAACGACCCGAACTCGCCCCAGTACTCCAGAACCCAAGTCTACCCCATGTCGGTCTTCAAGGCTTTTGACCACCTCAACATAACATACGTGCAGACCGGTCAAATGCCTAGCCAGTCCTATGCTACCCATTGTAAGGAGACCCTGCGCAAGCTCAGCCACCACCTGAGAAAGCGGCTCAGGGCTGATGATGGCGCCTTTGCAAATTAATGGAAGAGTCAACGGTACTGTATGCCTTTCTATACCTTTCGCACGCGATTTGAAGAAAAGGCGGATCACGGGGGGTAAATGGTGCAATATTTCACGGGCGAAGGTGCTGAGTATGCGCTGTTGCGGTACAGCTTAACTTACCTCTCGCAACCCCCATACTTCCGTTAAGCGCTGTCAGCAAGGAGCACTTGTGTGCCTGTCGGGTGCTTCTTCTTTTACACACACGGCGAGATGGCAGAGCTTGGTGTCGCAGCAAGCATTATCGCCTTAGTCGGGACCGGCACTAAGCTCTCCATAGCCATTTTCGACTTCGCAGCTACGGTTGGCGGTGCCGGCAAGGAATTACAACATGTCGCGACAGAGATATCGGGTCTCTGCTCTGTCTTGCAACATCTTAGGGCACTCCTCACGCATGCTCACTTCAAGCCATCTCCAACGGCGGTCGCGTCGGTACAGAAGATAACGAATCATTGTGAATCGACATTCTCCGAGATCGACGCTGTTGTCACTGGACTGCGTGGGAACATTACTGACAGTCACTTCCCGGCGACCACACCAGACTTCGCTAACCGGGTGAAGTGGACCTTCAAGAAGTCGAAGGTCACGATGCTGCGGTCCTCGTTGGAGGCCTGCAAGTCTACTCTTAGCCTGATGCTGAGTACACTGCTCCTGGCACAACGAGTTGCCCAAGGAGAGATTGAGGAATCAGATCTTTTGCACGACGAGCAGGGCAAGGCGGTGACACAAAGCCTGGTCATTGCTCAGCAATGCGCTGTTGAGCAGCTCGAACATGACGAGGACGAAGTTGAGAAAGAGCAAGAGGCTGCTAGGCTGTTGCCCGGTGTCGCCGCTGCAAAGAAAACCACGCAGCGTCGGAAAAGCAAAGGCCGTTTAATTCGCATGTTCAGCGGTCTGTCCGTCGTGACTGACTTGCCAGCCCCTTACGCAAACCCTGTGGCGCAGCCTGTCCGAGCGAAACGGGCCTCGATCTGGCTTGACGACATCCTCGCGCCCCCAGGAGATGAAGATGACCCACATCCGGGCATACGACGGCAGAAGCGATTGTCTTCGGCAGGAACGGCGAATGCACCCATGGAGCTGCTGCGGAAGTGGACAGACCTTCGAAGCGACTCGGTCGCAGGACCTGGCCAGAATCCGACAGCAGAAATTCCACTTGCGGACATATGGCGAGACTCCAAATTCGCATTTCCCTCGGGAGACCGGGCCAACACGCAAGCCGGAGCAAGTCGTGACATCGTTCCAGAAATCCGCGGCATCGCACGTGTAGCGACTGACTTCATTTCGCCGAAGACCGGACGTGTGCATAGTCTCTCATTCCACAAGGTTGTTGGCTTCGAAGGATCCCTCGAACACACCGCGATCACAAGGCTTGACGATGAGCATGATGCAGATCTCGACAGTGTCAAGAAAGCAATGATGCAAGACTATGGACTGACGGTCACTCAAGAGCACATCTCGCTTTGCGTGTACTTCGGTGGCAAGACAAGAGTTCTCAAGAAAGCCGATCGCCCACTGGAAGTGTTGCGGCAGTACGAAGAGATGGAAATGGACCCGAGGCTATTCCTGCGGCATGCGGTGTGAGGCCGCTATGGTCCCATCGACAAGATCTAGTCACCACAGCTTCGGCATGGAGCAACACATGGCAGATCGACGTGATAGTGTCCTTGAGAGAGTCCGTTACAGTGGACGTACATACAAATGCCGTGCATCACATAGCCCGTTGATCGAAGCTTCGGTAAATAATGCGCTACTGCAAGCGCTAGCGGTCCATCGGGGCGCTACGGCACTGGCTTGCCAGGGTAGAGTAGCTCCTCATCTGCTGCTTCCCTTGTCGGCCTAGCACATGCACTCCTACATAACCAACCAATGCGCAACCACGACATGGTGTGCAGAACAGCACTCTGTGAGTTGGAGGCGTCAGGGTTTCCAATGCACGTATCGCCGATGTTACGGGACTACATTGCGGTGCAATGCACATCGCACTTTCTTTCTCCGCTTCCATGGATGTCTGAAACGCAGCTTGCGCTCACATCGTTACGTTTGCGGTGTTGGAGCGCCGTACTACTGCACGCACAGTGAATTGAATTCAAATAAACGTACTGGAGGACCTTCAGCTTTTCTCGCATCGACATAGCACCTCATATACGGTTGTTGCGGGTGTTCTCTGATAGCATAGCCACGTCCAGAAGCAGACTCGTCCTGAGTCAGAGGAGCGGCAGTCTTTGCAGCTACACGCCTACGTAGTAGCTTACTTATCGACTGTCCGATATTTGTGTTGATCATTGGAGTCAGACTGGGAAGCTCATTTCGGATTCGCCCTGTCATATCCCCTCGCGCACGCTGAAAGCGCGAGACGCTAGGATGGAGGTCAAATCCATGGCCAACGATCACAATCATGAACACACGGCTCATACACAGCATAATGGCGACAACGATGCGCAACAGCTGTCGACGCTTGGCTACGAGCCCCAACTCAAGGTAAGCGTGTACGTACTGATCTAGGTTCGGGTCCTCATGCATATTGCAGCGCAACTTCGGGTTCTTCTCTGTGCTGGGCCTCACGACGACAGGTAGTTGACGCCGGGTAGCCTGTCATAGCTCACACTTGACTGACGTCTGACCAGTGATGGCGACCTGGGAAGCCTTCTCCGTCGTCTTCGTCTCAGTGCTCACCAACGGCGGAGCGGTTGCGCTGATCTACGGCTTCGTGTTTTGCTTCATCGGGACACTAGCTACCTGTTTGTCTCTGGCCGAGTTCGCTTCCATGTCGCCAACGTCCGCAGGTCAGTACCTCTGGGCCGCTGAGCTCGCGCCGAAGCAGCATCGACGCTTTATCTCATGGCTCTTTGGCTGGGTCACTTTCTGGGGCTGGCAATTGACCACAGCATCTCCGGCGTTCCTGGCAGCCACGATCATTCAGGCGTTGCTGGTCCTCAATCATCCGGACACATACGTGTATCAGCGCTGGCATGGGTCGCTGATCTACTGGCTCATCACCCTGCTCGGAGTCGCCATCAACGTCACGTTCGCTAAATTTCTGCCGAAGATGGAGGGTTTCCTCTTCATCTGGCATGTAGTGGGCTTCTTTGCCGTACTGATCCCACTTGTGTACCTCGGGCCGCAGAATACCGCAAGCTTTGTGTTCACCTCTTCTGCCGATGCTGGGGCATGGTCAAGCATGAGCACAGGACTGGCATTCTGCGTCGGGCTGGTAACCAGCACGTTCCCCTTCGTTGGCTACGATGCGGCCGCTCATGTAGGTTGCGCATAGACGCTAGAGCTCAGATCCATAGCTCCTGCTAATTCCGGGTCTCGTCTAGATGTCCGAGGAGATCAAAGACGCAGCGAAAGTCGTTCCTCGTGCGATGGTCGCTACCATATTGATTAACGGAGCGTTGGGATTTGCTATGATCATCGCACTGCTGTTCTCCATGGGTGATATCGAAGCGGTATTCGAGGCTCCTGTCTCTCAGGCTGGTTATCCATTCATCCAGGTCTACTACCAAGCAGTCAAGTCGCTGAACGGGACCAACGCGATGGTGTCCGTGACGCTGGTGTCAGTACCGTGCACAGCTTGACGAGATACGTGACTGACGTTCACAGCATCGTCATCTTCGCAAATTGGGGCCTGCTTGCAGGCGCTTCGCGCACAACGTGGGCGTTTGCGCGCGATCGTGGTCTTCCTGCATCCGATTACCTTGCTTACGTCAATCCTCGAAGTCAACTACCGGTCAGATCGATCATCCTCTGCATAATCATACAGCTTCTGCTAGGACTGATCAACATAGGCTCGACAGTAAGCACCATCTCGTATCTCCTGCGTGTTCTCAGCTGATTTGAGCTAGGCTGCGTTCAACGCATTCGTCAATTCTGCTGCCGTAACACTGTACATCAGCTATGTTCGTGTCCTCACGTCTCAATGACCCTGATACTCTGCTGACAGTTGCAGATCACGCCCGTCGTCCTAGGTGTCTGGAAGCGCATGCGGCGGGAGCCTACAGCCTACGGTCCCTTCCAGCTGGGACGATGGCGCAACTTGCTGAACGGTATCGCAATCGTCTACACATTCTTCACATGCATCTTCCTGTTCTTCCCGGCCGCGCCAAATCCCACGCCAGCGGCCATGAACTGGAGCATCGTGCTCGTTGGAGCCGTGTTCGTGTTTGCGATCTTCTGGTGGTTTGTACAGGGCAGGAAGACCTTCATTGGACCAAAATCGGAGGTAGATGAGATGGGTCATCGTGCGATGGAGTAGACAGAGCGTCCGTCCAGCGGAACAAGCCCTGGGGTTCTTCTGCCACTATGAGTGTAGCCGCGATAGCGATGTGCCCGTGACGCGTCAATGAGAGCAAGCTTCCGGGACTTTATGGACGAGAGGCAAAGGCCTTCCGTAGTTGACCGTCTTCCAGTTGCGCTGACGCTACCCGCCTACACCGTTCCAGTCTCGAAGTCCTTTAGAAATCGTTCTGGTGCCATCATACTGAACTCCACGTCCCCCTCGTCGTGCCAGTACACGAACATCTCATTTCCAAGCGAGCCACCAGGCGCAACGTCCTTCCCAGGCAGCCGCATAACCTCTCTGACCTTCCCAGCAGCAACCCGCTTCCCAAAGTCGATGACCCGTTCCAGCATAGCCGTAGCCAACGCATCCGAAGTAGCATGGCCACATGCAACCCGCACCAATTTCTCATTCCCAGCGTCCTCAGCTTTCGAGAGTCGCAACAGCTTCTCCAGACTCGCACACCAGTCGTGCCAATCACCTTGCGGAGGAAACAGAATAGGCACGTCCTGCTTCTCCGCCCAAGGCATAGTAGCTGTGCGTTGATAGAACGTATCACCCGCGAAGAGCCAGCGCTCCTTCACATCGTAGATAGCGAGAGAGTCCGGCGTATGGCCGGGGGTGTGTAGCGCTGTCAGACCGAGGTCATGGCCGTTGTGAGAAAGATGCTCGTTGTCACTTGCAAAGTGCGTGACCTTGTACTTCGGTGTATCGACGCCGAAAGCTTCGCAGAAGGAGTTCTTGGGCAGATTGGAAGGGCTGATGAAGTCTTCGTCGTATCCGGAGGCTACGATTGTCGCTCCATCTCTGGCAAAGGAGTCAATGCCGCCGATGTGGTCGAAGTGGCAGTGCGTACAGATGACAACGAAGTTCCATTGTTTCTCGTCGCGACTCGTGGGTAGGACATTGTCGTCAACGAACGCCTTCAAATCCGTCTGACCGCGCGTGCCTTTTGTGCTCTTGGCTCCACAGCCAGTGTCGATAACCACGGCCAATTTCAGATTATCGTAAACCTTGACGTATATGTAAGAGAACTCGAAGAACCTGTCATTGTGGATGATCAGATGCGTTGTCGCGTTCAGACGCGATATGGTGTACGTGGGAGTCATATCGAATGCTTGCTATGTCAGAGGAACCTCAACTGGGATTGCTCCCCAGTTCACTGATAGCTTGCTTGTGCGGCTATATTGGCGACTGTGACGGTGTTTGGAGGTCTTGAAGCTCGCGAGAGGCCTGATCTAGTATCGCCTGAGAAGCGCGGCAGTGTGGAGCACTATGGTTGGTATGTAGCGATGTTATAGGTGCCCTTGCGGGAACGTTAGCAGAAGCGTCAATTGTTTGTGACCTGCGAAACATTCATTCGAGCAAACAGCTTCAACGCATGCCCTGTGAGGTGATGTCAGTACGTGGCAGAGCGGGGTGTATACTAGTGGCACACAGCGTCCATGGATATTGTACTTATTTCGACGTATATACAAAATTCGCTCGTGTAATTCCTAGGGCTAAGGCTAGAGTTTATCTTGGTATCGATGTCGGGGTTGCTACAATATGTGGACATGCCTTTGCATGCCATCCTGGTTCTCGGTGGCCGCTGGTTTATCCCCAGCCCAGATCCTCAATCTTGCCACATGCGCGTTCATGTCTGCTCAGTAGCTGCGGCCGAAGGCAATGCGCTCGACTCCGTCATGGACTCTGCACCATCTGCGTGGTCCTCTATAGTCTCGATGGTCGATTTCTCACCAGACCCAGTCTCGGACTTCTCTCCACTCTGCTCAGCCTGTGACCTAGCCTCCTCCTCCCTCCGTCTAGCCTCGACCTCCTCCTCATTCCTACGCCTCTCTTCAGCCTCTTGTGCCTGTACGTGCGCCTCTCCGATGCCAGGCCAAAGACTTGCGAAGAACAGTGCAGCAGCGCGTTCAAGTGGTCGGACTTGCTCGCGCAAGCGATGCAGTGGCGCACGGTTGAGCTGATCTTGTCGCTGCTGGAGTAAGCGTTGTGCCAGCTGCTCAGGTGTCGGCACGGCAGCAGGCTGTGCTTGTTGTGCATTATCACCAGCCGCAACCGCATTCTCGTTCACTCGAGGCGCAGCCTGATCTACTCTCACGACGCCTTCCCACCAACGCCGCATGATACCATTGTCGCCAAAAAGGCCCGCTCTGATCATCCAGAAGCCAAGGCCGATTAGTCCGAGTGCCACAGGTCGCCGCCAACCCATGTTGGCTCCCATGAGGAAGTACGCGAATATCATGACCCTGAACAGCATCCAGAAGTTATTGATGAGAGGCTGTATGGGCGCCAGGGGGTCAGGCGCACCGCCTTGCTGTATCTGCGCAACGGCAGGGTCAGGCGGAGGCGCAGCAGCATTCTGCTGGGCGACAGCCTGCTCTCCCGGTGCTGGTACGGGTTGCGTAGGCGTCGCTCCCGGCTGGCTGGTTGCTGCTGTATGTGTAGGAACTAGAGAGGGAGCTCTTCGGAAACGCCGTTGTGCGGACGTATTGTTAAGTCGCCCCGTGAACTGCCCATGTTCGGGTGAGAATAGCAGCGCTTGCGGTCCGGTAGGTGAAGAGAGTAGGTAGCAGGAGACATCAGACGGGGTCTGCGATTGCGGTGCGGGCAGGTTGGGTCGGAAGCCGGTCGGTATGGGCATTTGTACCCGTCTGAACGGCGAAGCCTGGCCCTGCATCCCATGCGGTGCGGGAAATCCGTTATGCAAGTGAACGAGATTAGGAAGAGGCGGGCCACCGGTTGGCATGCCGTTCACACGGCCATTCGTTTCGCTGGTTGGGGTAGGTGCAGGGGGTGGTGCTTGCGATAGTGGTGGTACTCGGCCAACGCGGAACGGGTCAATGTAGTCATTGACTGCGTTCATATGCTGCTCAAGCTGTGCAACACGCGCAAGCTCTGCCTCATTCGCGTTGGCTGCGCGCATCTGGTCCAAGAGCAGTCGCATTTCCGTAACGTTATGTCTAGCTCGATCCAGGGCTGACGGGGCTCCCGATGCCGGCATCGATGGCGCTTGTGGTCGAGACGTCATTCCAGGCATTGGGAACGGCATGCCCAGGCCAGGAAATTGAGGCATTGGTATACTAACGGGCATTCGTCCGGGGAATACATTCCCAGGTATGTTCATAGTCTGCTGGTGAATCTCGAACCGATTGCCATCAGGGCCAACGCCTTGCACGTGAAAGCCTTGTCCACTGACGGGTCTGCCTGGGTTGGGCATGGCTGCCGGATTCGGGTTCTGCGCGGCGGGATCGCCTTGTTGCGGCTCGTTCGACGCTCCATCGACGTTCTGTTGTTGTCGATCGAGTGTATCGACGTTCAGAGCTGGTGGAGGTACGCCCTCACCCGGAGCACCCATTTGCGCTGGCGGCATGCCGAACGGTGCACCAGGTGCGCCAGGCCGGTGTTGCATCATCTGGTGTTGCTGCATCATCAAGTGATGTTGTAGCTGTGCCTGCTGCTGCATTGCAGCCTGTCGTTGCTGGAGCATGGCAAGGTGCTGGGCGTGATGCATATGCTGGTGCATCGGCCCATTCAACGGCGCACCTGCAGGCTGATGCGGTGCTCCTGGAGCGTCATGTGGTCCATGATGTCCGGCAGCGGCATTCACTGGAGCAGGCGTGCTGACCATGCGCCTGTGTGGCGAGTTGTTGTCTGTAGCCTGATCCTTAACCAACAGATGTATGACATACTCAGTCTGACTGGTGTCCCGGCGCGTATTCAATGCATCTGCCAAGCTTTGCTCGTTGTCGACCAATGCTCTACCACCATAGAGTATGCGCTGTCTTTCAGGGACTGGATTTGAGGGCAGGAGCTGCTGTATACGCTGCCGAACAGCGCCTACAGTCAATGAGGTGTAAATGGCCCCAACGCTGAACTCGTCCCTGTCGCCTTCGAGGTGACCTGGCGGGACTTTGACCCGGAGAATGATCTCGCTAGGAGGCTCCAGGGGCGCCATGATAGCGTGTATAGGTGATCTACTTCAGAGGATGTAATAGTCCAAGAACGGGAGTGAACCACAACGTAAAGTGCAGCAACAGCTGTTGTCACTTCCGGCTTACGTCAGAGCTCTGACTCGCGCCTACTTTGTGACCTTCCTCTAAACGTCTTCAGCCGCTCATATAGTGTTACAGATGCACTTTAGACAGTGAGTACTCGACATGCCGTGTCTACGAGAGTCTCGTATTCATCACATGACCTCCACTGCCGGCCCTGCTTCCTCATCAATGTTGCATGATACATCTACTCGTTGCAGGTGTACGCATGCTAGCACAGGCGCGGCTTGAAATGTCTGGAGAAGCAGAGGTTCAGTAGCGGTGACACAACTCCAAACAAGCGCAATGGCTTACACATATGTGCTCCACCGAATGGCTGCCATCTTGTTGCCGCGGAGAGCGTAAGTGAAAGCCAGGCGTCCCATGGGGACCGCTTCAGGGAGCCGGCTCGGACTATGATTTAAGAGCCGATAGTGCCCAGCGCGATGCTTGAGCACACATGATCACAAGGGTGTGGATGCTGCGACATCATTGCCAGCAAGACCGTCGAGTCGATGAGCTATCTGCTTGAGGGTCGCGGTGCCGGTTTGCATGCATCAAGAACACCTTCTACTGTGTGTCCCTCGCACTGCAGCACAGACTCTTCGAATGCCTACACTCACATTGTGCTGTTTAGGTAAGCACTTCGATGGCACAGAGGCGTCAAGCCTCAGGAAAGCTAAGCGAATCCTTCCAATCTCCCCTCCAAGATGGGGGCCAAAACGGGGACTGGTCTTGTTGGTCAGAACCTCAACATGCAGATGCACTCTCTAGACGCCACCCACAAAGCACACCGGAGAGGTTTTGCCAACGACAGGTACTGCTCACATACGCAGCAAGAAGCCTTGGACTCCAGCTATCCACTACATCGGGTCTATCAACCAGCACAGCCATCAGGACCCTACAGGAACTCGCGGAATTGTATAATACGGGAAACCAGTCATCTAAAAGTAATATCCTGTAGCAAGACATCTCGTCTGTTGCCTGGAGCGTTTATTGGCTTCCACGACCTCGATCAAAGGACCAAACGAGCGGTACGTGGGTTAGTGAGAACGAGCGATATCGCTCGGGCTCTGCGATGTGGTCATGGACGGCAGTCCAGGTATGGTGCCTTCTTTCTGTACTGGTCAGCCAGGGATCTGGCGCACTGGCACCAATTAGCATCAACGGCACCAAATTGTACGATGTCGACGGGAATCAGTTCTTCACAAAAGGTGCGTCACCAAGCTTCCTTCACTCACCGGCTCTCACGAGTACCTCCCTCACTCGCTTGCCCTCAGTCAATGCACATTCGCTGATCTGCAACATCACAGGCGTGATCTATGCCCCAAGTGATGTGACAACTATGCTAGATGTACTCCTTGACTCCAGTCAGTGTGATATCGATGCCGGGCTGATGAAGACTCTCGGAGTGAATGCCATTCGGGTCTACACAGTAGACGGCTCCCAAAACCACGACGCATGTATGCGATCTTTCGAAAGTCAGGACATCTACGTTTGGGTTGATCTATCAACACCTTTACACGCGATCGATCGTAACACGCCCGAGTGGACTTTGGAACTTTACACTAACTGGACAGCCACTGTCGATGCCTTCTCGAAGTACGACAACCTTTTATTCTTCTCGATCGGGAATGAGATCATCAATTCGGCAAGCAGTGTGGACACTGCACCAACCATCAAGGCCGCAACGCGCGACATAAAAGCCTATCAGAGCGCTCGAGGCTATCGTATGATCCCGCTGTCGTATAACGCTGCAGATTCCTTGGAAACACGTGAATACACGGCCGACTACTTGACATGCGGGCCCCTCGGCTCTTGCATCGACGTCTATGGCATGAATGTGTACAGCTGGTGTGGTAACTCCTCGTACTACGTCTCCGGCTTCGACAAGCTCTACGAGCAATTTCAGGCGATGAGCATCCCGGTGCTATTCGCGGAGACTGGCTGCAATACAGTCTCTCCCCGGGATTTCTCAGACGTCGGCACCATGCTGGGCCCAGTATTCCAGGCTGTCTTTTCGGGCGCATTTGTGTACGACTGGGCGATGGGCACGAATGGGTACGGCATCGTCAATTACACGAATGGCGAGGGTACTGGGTTCCCCCAAACGCTAGATGATTACAATGCGCTCAAAACGGTCTTCTCGACCGCAACACCGACAGGAACAGCGCTGTCAGACTATACGCCCTCCAACACCCAACCAGCATGTCCTGCCACTGACACCGTTTGGTCTGTCCGCGGTACCGCAGTCCTCCCGACTATCGCGAATCTGGAGGTCAGCACAGTAGCTCGTGTGACGACATACACGTCACCCTTGGCTACGAGCAGTGCCGGGAGTGCTGTCACTGTCGCGTCCGCGGTGGATACGGGATCAACGACCACACCTCCTGCGACGAGTAATACGGTGCTGTCAACGTCGCTGCAGACGCAGGATGCACAGTCATTACTCTCCACTGGTGCGATTGCCGGCATTGCTGTTGGTGGCGTCGTGGTGGGGGTCGCGGCCGTACTTGGCATATTCTACTTCATCTGGCGTCGGCGAAAGCGCGCAGCTCGCAAAGCTGCAGAGAGCGAGAAAGTCAGCAGCAAAGGCAGCTCGAGTGAAGGTGGAGCGCTCATGGGAGGCGATCCAGATGAGGGAGTGCAGATGGGGCGTGCGGAGCTACCAGCAATGTCCGCAGCATCCGTAGTGCCGAGACAGGAGCTGGCAGCTTCGAATGACGGGCATGAGGGGTACTATGGTGCTGATGCGCGACAGGCGATGAAGAGGCAGGGACCCGTGCATGAGGCGGAGGACGCACAGGTGCTCGAGATGGATGGCGTGAGACCGGCGGGCGAGATCGATGGACGGCCGATTGTACATGAGCTGCATGCAGGACAGCGGCATAGTCGTAGGTTTGGTCCTTCGGATAGCTGAGACAGCTCACACTGTTTTGCAGCGAGTTGTTGTATCAAACATGTACTTCGCTGCACTAACGACGAAACTACGCTTCAGACCGCATCTTCAGCATGACGAACAGTAAGTCGAATAGCACTGATGCATACGCTTCATCGCCTGCCCTTTTCCGCTTCATACTCACTGGAATGTCTCACCGTGTATTCCAGCGACGTGTGGCATTGGGAGAAGCGGCAAAGATCTCACTTGAATTTTGGTTGATAAAACGTACCCGTTACTCTAGAAGATACTCGGTCCTGTCGACCACTGATGTTCCTCCCACACTACACGCCGCCTAGTGGAACTTGCCAGCAATGCACTTAGTAAGAAGCGGCACATCCGTGTACTTGCCACCGCTCAGCGTCGGCGTCAGCGTAAGCGTGTAAGTAGAGTCAAAAGCACCCGCCGACCAGCCAGTCCACCCAAGGTAGACATCAGAGTAGCTGTTCAGCACGTCCAGCTGACTGCACACATACTGCAAGCAAGAGCTGTCGTTGGGCCCACCACCAGTCTCTGACAGGATCGCCTGGCGCTTGTTCGTCCTGAGCCAGTTGCCGAGGGTCTGGAAGGCAGCGGCGTTGTCGGTAACGCAGTTGGTGTGTGTGCCTGAGTTGTCGGAGTCGAGGTACTTGTGCACATCGAAGATGAGGTTGGTCGTGCTGCCGTCCAAGTTCTTGACGGCGAGGAGGTCTGGGCCCGAGCCGTTGGAGATGAACTGCGCGGCGGATGTGTAGTCTGAGCCGGGAAGGAGGATCTTGTTGCCTGTTGCACCAGCCTGGCGGATGGCGGTCACGGCAGCCTGAACAGACTGGGCCCAGGTTGCGACGTTCAGGTCGTGGGGCTCGTTCATGAGGCCAAAGGCGATCTTGGTGTTGCCCTTGTACTTCGTGGCCAGCTGGGACCAGAGCGAGGCGAATTGCGCGTTTGTTGGGCCGCCCTGGCCGATGATGCCGCCGTTCCAGCGGGCGTAATTGTGGATGTCGACAATGCACAGGGCGGCACCGGAGCTCAGGCAGCCTTGGACAAGATTGTCGTAGTTTGCGAGGTTTGCGCTGTTGAGAGTGCCGCCGAGCTGGTTGTTGACCAGGTACTGCCAGCCGACGGGGAGACGGAAAGCGTTTAGGCCGTCGTCGGTCACGAAGTGCTTCATTTGGGCAATGCCCGATGAGCCAGGGTTGACGTTGGTGGCGGTGTTGCAGGTGCCATCGGTGCCGCAGCCGAAGTCGAAACCTGGATTGTTGCGTTAGTTATTGCCGTGATTGTCTTACTACTACAGCCTACTCACCAGCAATGTTCACACCAGCGTACTGGACCTTGCCGCTCGAGGATGGAGCAGAGGTCTGCGAGCCACCGGCCGAGGTAGTAGAGGTCGCACGGGTCGTTGTGGTTGCGACCTTGGTGGTGGAGGCACCACCGGAGCCGGAACCGGAGCCGGGCACACACTGAGAGTAGTAAGGGTTCGAAACCACGCAGGTGTATCCAGACACGCAAGTAGTGGCGCCTGACCAGCCTTGGCCACCGCACTGCGAGTAGGCAGCGCCCTGGGCAGCCACAGTACCAGCTGCAGCTGCAACAGCGAAGATGGAGTTCTTCATGGTGAGAAGATGGAAGAGAAGAAGCGTGAAGAGAGTGGCGCGCTTCGATGTGAGGCTGATGAGAGGCTTAAGGAAGGAAAGTCTATTGAACGAGGACGAGGTAGGTGATATATACCTACCGGCATAGCTGCCCGGCGAAGCCTCATCTGTTGAGGACAAGCTTTGGAATTGCTTCAAGGATCATCGTGCGACGGAGGGTTCTGTCAAGCAAGACTGCCACGCGGGCGGACCGCCGGGAGGACATCGAGTGTTTGATATTAAGATTATCCACAGCGCCAGCAAGATCTGGCCAAGGAAGCCGGGGCAGCAGGGCATGTCCGAGCGCCATTGACAGCCGCATTCGTCTAGAGGCCACAGCCACGCGAAGATGATGTGCATGTTCACGCAGTGCGAAGTCGCCACAACGTCAGACAGCTTCCTGTATGAGGGTGGTCGTAGATGCCCGGGCCAAACCCAGCGTCCGGCTGGAGCAATGTAGTGCGGGCACAATCGATGTCACCTGGCTCCGGACGTGATGCCCCCGTGTTCGGTTCTGGACACGGCGCTTTGCAAGATCGGTCCATCGCCCTTCGGCACTGTAGTCAGGAGGTCGTCTCTGCCGTGCACTGCTGTTTGCGAATGCAGTAGCGCCGTGGTCCTTGACGGCGTGTCAGTTCGCCACCGGCTAGAGATGAGGAGGAGGGCAGGGGTCTGGCTGTTCGTCTCAGGTGTCAAGCGAGCCGTGTCTCAGTACGGAGTAATTGCGTCAAACAGCAATCGATAGCTGCATTGTTTTTACGCTGGCGAATGCTGGTGCTCGCGTTGAAGGAATTGTACTGTAGGAACAGTCGTCAATGAAAAGCCTTCCGGCGAGGAAACAATGCAGTCGCCGAATGTATGAACAGTAATGTCGATTATCAAGCTATGGCGACCTCGGGTCATGAGCAGCCCGCGTACCGACCTCACGTCTCTGCCCCTCTAGTACTGATGATGATCTCTTCGCTATAACGTAGCAACCCTCGACGCCCAAGCACACACAGTCATGCCTCCTCAAACCCTCACCCTAGCCGTCTCGCAATCCCGCACCCTCTCCTCCCTCTCCGCAACCCTCTCCGCCCTCCAAGCCACCACTCAGCTCGCAGCCACCAAGTCCGTAGATCTTGTCCTCTTCCCCGAAGCCTACCTGGGCGGCTACCCTCGGACCTGCTCCTTTGGCGCTGCTGTAGGAGCTCGCGCCGCTGAAGGTCGTGAGCAATTCCTGCGATACTTCCAGTCGGCTGTAGACCTCGGCGACACGCCTCGAGGAGCGTCAGATGAGTGGATAGACAAGGAGCTAGACGTTGCAAAGGGAAAGGAGTATCGAGGTGATGGGACACGTGAGTTCTTGGAGCGGGTGGCAAGGGAGACGGGTGTGTTCATCGTGACTGGCCTCGTGGAGAAGGCAGGAGGGAGTCTATATTGCTCTGTGGTCTATGTCTGTCCGCACCTTGGAGTGCTTGGCAAGCGGAGGAAAGTCATGCCCACCGGCTCCGAGCGTTTGATGTGGGCTCAAGGCTCCCCTTCTACTCTTCGAGCTGTCACTACCACGATCAAAGGCGTGAAGTTGCGAATGGCGGCAGCGATTTGCTGGGAGAACTACATGCCGTTACTGCGGTACAGTCTGTATAGTCAGAACGTCAACTTGTATCTGGCTCCGACGGCAGATGCAAGGGATACCTGGTTTCCACTGATGAGGACTGTGGCAGCAGAGGGGAGAGCCTTTGTGCTCAGTGCTAATCAGTGCATGAAGAGGAAGAATCTGCCAGACTGGATTACGGGCAAGAATAGTGGCGAAAGCAAAGAAGTGATAAGCGTGGCGAAGACGAATGGCCGGAGAAGAAGTACAGTCACTGTCAAAGAGGACAAGCACGAGCTAGTGCTGCCAGATACTGGTTCAGGCTCAGCCACCGCAGACGATGCAGCGGATCCCACTGATGAGGAGTATGTCAGTCGTGGAGGCTCCTGCATCATCGGACCTCTGGGCGATGTACTGAAAGAGCCTTTATGGGACGTGGAGGACGGTGGACTGCACATTGTGGAGGCTGACTTCGAGGACTGCGAGAGAGGAAGACTGGATCTGGATGTTGCTGGGAGCTACTCGAGGAACGATGCATTTCACTTGGAGGTCGACGGACTGGATCTGGACCCGCCACCATAAATGAAGGTCCTCCGCACGAGAAGTACATCGTTACAAAGCGCATAGCTTACGCCCCTTGTGCAGCTCTTTCGAGGAAACCTCATTCGCCCATCAATATTGGCCAGTGTCCAATCTCAATACTTCAATACCCAACGCCCAACGCCCAGATGCCAAAGTCAGGTATTCAGTCCCAAGTCTCATACGCCCAGCACTAGTCTCCTGCGCCATCCTGCCTCCTCAGCAATACAATAACGATTCCCATGCGCAATTCAGTGTCTATGCTGTCCCGACCTTGAAGGATCCTTAGCGCACCTGTGGCAAAGCACGAATTTGCCGTAACAGTCCGAGCAGAAGTAGGCCGTGTGCAAGCAGACCATGCTGCAGACGCCACAAAACTTCGACGACTCGGTAGCTTTCCTGGGCACCGACGTCTTCTGGAATTCTTTCTTCATTCTTGCCGCCTCTGCCTTCTTGCCTTTCCAGACATGCGGCGTGGTGAGTGTGGCTGCCTGTGCTTGATCGCAGCGATGGCAGCGGAAGGTTTCGAGCGTCTGGTAGAACTCTACATCCTGCTTACGGGTGCGGTACTCGCTGGCGCCGGAGTACAGCCTTGAGTTCTGTTTCCCTTTGCCAACACACACTGGGTGGTAATGCTGTTTGCACGTGGTGCACTCCACCAGGGTATCACTGGCAGTGGAGTGACAGACGCAGTATGTCTGTGGAGCATCCGCCAGATCAACATAAATGGTCGCGTAGTCGAAGTAGTCTACCTCGGCCATCTCTCCATCCGCATCCTCCTCTTTGACAGGCATCTCGACTCCACCCTGCGCCTGTCTAATGATATAAAGAGCTTCTTCGGTGATGGAGAAGTCGCCGATGTGATCGTGCTCGGTCCGGACTGGAGCGCCACCCATACTTGATGGTTGCACATGAGAATGCGGTACTTCTTTCTCCACGATATAGTCAGGCTGTAACGGCTGCAATTCGCGAGTAAAGGTAGTGCGCTTCTGCGGCGTTGCGTCTCGGTGGCGAAGGTCTCGGTACTTGTCGCTGCCTTCGCGTTCCGGTGAACGACTCCGATTACGCTTGGTACCCCGTGTAGACCCAATGAACTCCGCTAAGGTTGCCGGCCCTGGGTTGTCGAACTTCAGGACCCCGATCTGTCGCTTCACCGCCACAGGCAGCTTCGCCATCTTTACCTCTGCATCCCGCTCCTTGGCAGCCTCCGCATCCGTGCCTCTTACGCTCAACAAAACGCATCGCCAGGTCAACTTCGGCTTGGCGGTCTTCTTCGGGATGAAGGGATCTTTCGTCTGTCTTGCCTCGCGTGCAGCTTTGCGCTTGCAGAAGTCGTCTGGACACGAGAATACCAGACCTCCCGGGAGCGTGGAAGCACCGAAGATCGTCTCACAATTGCTGCCGCAGGCTTTAGTCTGTGCCGTGACCACTTCGTGTCCACATCGCAGCTTATGATGATGGGGCTGGTTGCGAAGGTGTGCGGCGACATGACACAATGTCTCCGGTCGGGAGCCGTCAGCATTGAGCATGCGACCGGATGTTGTGATCATGACTGTCACTGCTTGTGGCATGAAGAGGCTGTCGCAATGTTCCGCTGCTTGCAGGTCGCCGACTGCTGGTGGAGGTTGAACTACAGGACGAACGCCCCGCATTGGCAGTGCGAAAGTTGAGGCCGCTGGTGACGTTGCGGGAGCTGCATTGTGCTGACCATACTGGCTGCAGGGCGCCAATGGGGTCGGTCGGAACGGCAGGTTCAGCGGATTCTGCATTGTGGTCCAATCCATGATGCAGAGCAGGTGCACTGTATCTTCGCAGTATGAGGAGTACTACTCGACGTGCACACGATGTGGCAGACAAGTCGTGTTTGGAACCGAGGCACTTCTCATACGACGCGCTCAAGTGAACGCGCTGCCAGATCACCGACATTACGCGCCAACGTGAAGGAGCGCGTCGCCCTGGAAACAATCAACATCTCGCTGATGCAGTCACAGCGGGGAAGGAGCGACCCAGAGCTCGACGTTGAGGACACATCAGGGTCTCCAACTAGTCGACTGCCATTGCGCGAGGCCTGCTGAGATCTAGCTACATCGTTATCTCGTGGTGGTATATACTAATGATCAGGTGGGTTGGGAGACCACGCCAGGGTCACTGCTGCGGTAGTATATGTATAGTACAGCACTTGTCCTACATGATACTACTGATCTCCAGCATGTAGTAGTAGGCGACTCAGCTTCGATGGACTGACGTTCTTTATCACACTTTTCACAGCTCTGCCATCCCAGAGCGGACGACTGCTTCGCTCCGAGACGACACAAAGAAGTGAGACAGCTGAGTCTCTTTCACGATCTGCCGAGATGGTCTCATCAACTCCTCGTGCTTCGCCACCTCTTCTCTTCTTCCTGACTCAGGGGTTCACACCGTGCTCCAAAAGCGTCTACGACTTCTGCCTCCTAGCAAAGATGGCCGGGCAACGATCTGCTCTACCGGTGCCCTCGAGGACCAAACGTCGAGCGTCAAAGCCTTCGAACATCACCGCGCCTCAGTCCAGCGGCATTACCAAGAATCGAGCCACTCAGACGCCCACCAGATTGTCGCCTCGCACTCGCAAGGAAACATCAGGTCGGAGTCTGCCTGACACCCCACGCTTCATGTCGCCCACCCTTTCATCGGTGCAGCACACACGCTCCCAGACATTTACCTACACAAAGAAACCCACCCAGCAGCCCGCCGCTTTCGGACAAGTCCCGTCCAGTCCACCCTCCCTCTACACCTCCGCGCACGTTGCAGAGCCCTGCATCACAGCTTCTCTGATCCACACCATCGCCCCATGCTCCCACAAAGTCATCACACCCGCCCCTGCGCCGCAAACTGCTCTCAATCGTCTCATCGGTTTGCTAACCCACGCACAACCGAACCCTTCGTCTGTGCTGCCTGTGCTCTCGCGACTGTGGAAGCAGACTACAAAGCCAAAGTCTTCGTCTTCCAGTCGCACTGCGCCACTCATGCGCGGACTAACGGCGCTCTACCGCCGGGCTGGGAGGAGGAGCGTCGGACGAGGCTGGAGAAGGTGTGGCTCTTGCAGGCTAGTAGCGAGCTGAAGAAGCTGGAGCGCGAGGGAAGGACTGCGGAGGCCGTGTATCTGGAGCCTGAGAGTAGAGCGTTCCTGGAGCAGGTGGTTGCTTTCAGGGAGATTGAGGGATTTGCCGCGCCGGGAAACTGGATGCAGGTCGATGAGGTTGTGGCAGCAAAGCCGAGGACGCCGATGAAGCCGAGGACGGGAGGGAGTATGCTGCCTACGCCGGCTAGCACGCCGAGGAAGACGATAGCGGCAAGCAGGCTGCCGACCCCGGCTTCCTTGCCGAGGAATAAGTGAGTTGTTGGCAAAATAGATCACTTGAATCCCCCAGTCGCGGAACACTGCAAAACAGTTCCATAGGCTCGGAGGTAATACTTCCAACGAGTGGTAAAAATACGTGAAGAATATAGCTGTTATATCTGCATCGTCATGCCAGCTACAAATGAGTGTAATTGCTGCACCGCTAGTCTTCGCCCCCCGGCCCGTCTCCCTCCACTTCCCCCTATTCGCTCGAATTTCGCCTCACACTCCCATCATGATATGTGCATTCCCACCCTACTCAACACCCCTGGTACAGGACAGCAGAGTAGAAGTTGGTCACCCCATAGGCCGAGGCAGTATCGCACGAACAGCCGTTCGACCCGGTGATACCGTGATGATGCAGCTTCTTCCCAGAGCAATACTGTCCAGCATACCAGTCCGCAGTCGGGTAAACGCCGCCGCTTTTCTGGCGTGTAAGCTGACCAGCATAAGCCGGGCTGGATCCCGTGACGCAGACACCAGAGCCGAAATTGTCGTCGGAGAAGCGCGATTGGTCTTGGCACTTATCGAGCTCCCAGCCGATGAACTGGTTGCCGCCGCTGCGCTTGGAGAGGACAGAGGGCTCGGTTGGGAGGTCGGCCATATTGACGTAGGTGAGCTTAGAGAGGCCGGACCAGTCAGTGGTATCGTTCAGAGTGAGGTACTCGAGATACTCGTCGTGGGTCCAGCCAGGGCCCGAGGCTGCAGTGGGCGTGGCGAAGGCGACCCTGAAGCCAAGAGCGACCATGAGGGTCGCGAAGCTGGTGGTGGTCTTCATGTCTGCGGTTGCTGCGTCGATATCGAGCGAAAGTGGTGGTTTGACTCGAAAGCCTGCTGGAATGTTGCTGGTGCTGGTGGATGAGCTGCTGATCGCCAGGGAAAGTTGCTGGTCTTTGTACCTTCATGTCGAGCACTACACATCTCGCTGTTAAATGCGAAGAACGAAGCTTACGCGGATCACGGCATGGGGTGTGAGCGGGCGATTCCCTCTGCGCTGCTGTATGCAAGCCACCAGGTGTGAGACAACAAGCGCGTCGATAGTGTCTGGCGAAGACGCGCCAGAAGGTATCGAGGCACTTGGATTACGTCGCATCGCTCGGAGCCTCGCTCTTGGAACGCTCAAGTCCGAATGTACAATAGTCAACATGGCCCATTTCGTGCGACATCAGCAGGACAACCTATAGCGGCTGAAAACTCTTTTATAGTGTTGCTGACCAGCAATGTCGAATTCATCGTAGGTCAAGCCTCGTAGTGATGTCGTTTCGCGCTTCGATGCAAGATGCGTCGAATTAAGTGACTTCTGTACTCGTGTACAAGCAAGCGCTACGGCTGAGACCTTTTATGTAAGCTCCGCGCAGGCTGCGCTAATGCGGTTTCCGGTCACAAAGCTTGTCATGGACGAATATCCAGATCAGCACACCTTGCAGTCTTGAAGCTTATCCTGACGGGCACTGCTGTGAGAAAAGCTTGCCGCAGCGTCGGTCTGCGGAGCTCATGATGTCGCACGCCACCTCTACACTTCCACCGTCGAGAAGACAACGATGCTAGGGGCAAACCAATGCGGGAGATGCAGACGTGATACTTGATCAACGTAGAATCTCAGACAGTACACTCCAGGACTCTATCGTAGCGCAGCAAGAGTAGATCCCCTCGTCGGCACAGTGGTCCAGGACGCTTCGAGGCATGCTTGTCAAATCGACCTGACCGCCTCAAGACTCCAGTAGCAGTGTGTGTGTGGGTCACTCATGCAGTGTACACGGAGTGTTCGCCTCCATATAGTCTGCTGGATAATTCGCCTTCGGCACAACACTGACATGGCCTGGACATCGCTCCCAGGATTCATCGTGTGACGTACGCACGAGTGCAGCAGTCGAGACCTGTACTAGATTGAGTGATGGCTTTAGTAAGCCTTTGGAAGTGGTATCGGCGATCGCTTCGAATGTGTGAGGCTGCTGAACACGTATTATGCACCTGTAGGATATGTGCATACAGTCTGCAAAGAGACGTTACATCAGAGTCGCAGCCACCAAAGCTGCAATTCAGATACATCTCATGTTGTGTAACGTATACGTGAGATGTGACGTGGACGAGATCTGCGTTATAGTGAGCCCGGCCATCGGCAATGACTCTGAGTTTGGTATCGGCAACCATTGTGGTCGTGAGAGGCTGATGACTAATGCGTGAGATACGAGCTTACATAAGCCTCAGGCAGCTATGCAGACGGCATGCGCGGACACCCTCCATGCATCGCTGTCAGTCCTCGAAGACCAGTTGTAGCACCAGCTCGGGCTCTCCTAATCGTCAGCCGGATGCCGGTCCGAGAGTTGAGACGAGAGGCTGAGCCTGGCGCGCGAACTTTCGCTTCCAGACTCGTTGCGGAGTAACCAGCTATTCATTATGGTCGACTAGTGATTGCCACGCTTTCAGCTCTGAAGGCGCAGACCAGTTGGTTCAGATCTCTAGACCAAATCCAATCAACGCCGATACTAGAAAGGCACCGGAAGGTTGCGGTCAAGGTAATTACTCCATCTCGGTGGAGTTCTCGACCTCTGGAATTTCGACCCACTGCTCACGAACAGATCCTCCATTGCACTCGCGTATCTCACAAGACTTGCCTCGCTAAACGCCGTTCCCAGCACCGCAAGTCCGTATGGCATGCCGCTGTCGCTATGCACTGATGCCGGGATCGTAATGATCGGATATCCCGCTTGTGCTGCGATCTGCACAGCCTGCGCAACATCTGGTGGTAGCAATAGCGCATCAACCCTAGACCCACCATTATGGAGAGCATAGTCAATGCCCTCTTCCCGCGAGGTACGCTGGCAGAATGCGAGGGCTTGGTAGTACGTCTCGTTTTGGGCGCCCTTGGTTGCGAGGGAAGCGAGAAAGCCGTCTTGGCCGGAGCCGAAGGCTGGGTGAATATCTGGAGTACCACCTTCGCTTCCGACGTTGTCGATATTATACTGCACGAGATCCTCGAGGCTGCGTATGTTTGTGTTGGAGAGTTCAGATAGGTAGGTGGC
Organism: Rachicladosporium sp. CCFEE 5018; assembly: GCA_002077045.2. Lineage (NCBI taxonomy): Eukaryota > Fungi > Ascomycota > Dothideomycetes > Cladosporiales > Cladosporiaceae > Rachicladosporium > Rachicladosporium sp. CCFEE 5018. The sequence continues at coordinate 564,982 of KZ111144.1, forward strand.
GATGTTATTGTAGAAGTCTACCGTGATGTAAGAGTACTCGGACTCATTGGGATAGCCGCGAGTGGTGCCATAGTCCCTTGACAATGTCAGTGATACGTTTCATCCTGATATTGTCCAAAGACACTCACCAGTTCCAACCATCCGGACTCACGATCTCCGGATGCTGCAGCTCTGTGCCATTGACAATCGTGGCACCAGCACTCCTCAGCACTTCAAGCATCGCGAGAAGCGTGTCAAGTTGCTCCTGATCAGCGTACTGCCAGAACGACTCCCACGGAATGCCGAATCGTGCACCTTTCAGCACATTGGCCTTACTAAGATACTGCGTATATCCCCCATTCGGCGTCTTCCCAGCTTGAGCGACCGTATAGTTATCGCGACTGTCAACTCCAAATATCGCGTCCAGCACAAATGCAGCATCAGCTACAGTCTTCCCAAATACGCCCACAGTGTCCTGATGCTCGCTTTCGGGAATCACTCCGGCTCTCGACGTCAAGCCGACGGTAGGCTTAATTCCCACAATAGCATTCCGCATCGATGGGTTGATCACACTCCCGTCAGTCTCAGTGCCAAGCGCAAAAGGAACCACGTTATTGGAAACCGCTATCGCACTTCCTGTACTGCTCCCACCAGGATTGACAGTGAAGTTGTAGGGACTACGGGCCTGCCCCCCTCGCGCAGAGTAGCCTTCCGAGTAGTTGTTGCTGCGCATGTCGGCCCACTCGCTGAGGGTGGCTTTGCCTAGTAGGATTGCGCCGGCTTCTCGGAGTTTCGCAACGACAAAGGCATCGCGGGGAACTACAGAGCCAAGAAGCGCCCAGCTGCCAGCTGTGCTTTGGAGTTTGTCGGCGGAGGCGATGTTGTCTTTGACTAAGAACGGGAGGCCATGCAGCTTAGAGCGGACTTTGCCGGCTTTGCGCTCACAGTCGAGGGATGTGGCGATGTCGTAGGCATCGGGATTGATCTCGAGTACGGAGCTGGTTGTTGCATCAGTATGGATACCAGGCCAAGTTCACATGCCGGTAGATCATACTTGATATACTGGTTCGTCTGATAGTATCTTTGCATGTAGCACGAGAGCAGATTAACGCTTGTCAGTCTACCATTCGACAGGTGGTCTTGTAGCACAGCAATGGGAGCATCTTCGATCTTCAGACCCCTGCACAGAGACATTGCATGCCATGATGTTGCCGGCGCGTAAGAGCTATTCTGTGCGGTCGCGAAGCGCGTAAGGCTGGCGACAAACACGACGACGGAGGTAGTAAGCATTGTGACAAGGCAGAGGGTTGAGTTCTGGTGTCGATAATGTTTCGCGACAGGCTCATAGTGAGAAGGAAAGAGCTCTTTTAGGTGCCGGGTGAGAGCCATTGAGGATTCTGGAGGAGCATGCAGTATGATGGAATCGACCAGGGTCCCTGCAGCCGAGCCTCAATCGTGCAGCAGTGGATGCTTGTGCAGTAGTGCTTGATTGCTGGATCAGTAGCTCAAGGCAGGCATCAGCTGTAGATTGTCACGTTCACCATCAGCTCCTCACGCCCACACAAGTTTCTTCAGCGAGTATCCCAAGCTCTCAATGTAACCAGTCGCCTTCTTCGCGTCTGCCAGCGAAATCACGTCCTTATCCTGCACAGCCGGCGCCTTGGAAAGATCGAGGTGGTCCATCTCTCTAACCTTTATCATCGTCTTGTGAATCTCATCGCATATCTGCTTGACCTCATCCTGCTGATTCGACGTCTTCGATGGCAGCGCTTTGTAAGCAAGGAGACGGTCGGTCTTCGAGTCTGCAGACGTCTTCGGGCTTTTGTCTTCAGGTGCCGACGTCGTGTCTCCGACAGCTTTCTCGTTGTCCATTGACCTTGTGTTGGTCCTAACAATCGCGTGGCCCTTAGTCTTGTACCGTACCGCGAATCCGACGTTCTTCTCCTCGTCCATATGACTTGGCGCAAGCGTACTAGTCACATAAGCCCCTCTCCAGATGTCAGAAATATCTGTCAAGTCGACTTTCTCGAATGACCCGACTTTCTCTGTACTCCAATCGAATCGGCAAAAGTACAACGCCACATCCGTCAACAGCAGTACGCACTCCTCGAAAGGCATCGCGCGCAGACTATCAGCCTCGTGCGGACAGCTGAGCGCCCAGCCATATCGCAGATCCTCATCCGAGCCCTCGAGAACAATCTGAACGCACTTCTCGATGGCACTTAGTCGGACCTTGTCCATATCGATGGCGTGGTCTCGCGTCATCATTTCGCTCTCAAACTCATCAAAGACTTCCACGCCGACGCTACCAAGGTAGAAGTCAATGCAGGCTTGTAGGAAGTAGTCGCCGAAGATGTTGTTGTAGTAGCGATTCAGCGTCAGGCTCAGATCCGACAACGCGCCGGTCCAGTTGCGTTTCCGTGTACGTGTGAAGTCCCCCTTCAAGGCGGCGGTGCCGGCATACTGCCGACTTATGGCGTCGCCGTTATCGGCCCAGAGGGTATTGAACCACTTCGTCTTGGGGTCTGAGTGGAGGTCGATGCTAAGACCGAGCTCGGAAAGCTGTTGCTGTAGCGCCCAAGCGCCGACTGCGGATTGTGTAACATTGGTACGGTCGAGGCAGTCCATGCAATTCGTTCGTAGCACACCAGTCTGCTGAGTCGTCACGGTATTGTTGTGGAGAGTCATCCAGCCATGGGACTTGAGTGAGGATTCGAGGGTGGAGAGCAGGATGGAGACGTTCTCGAAGCGCATGCCGCCGCATTCTTTGTGGAAGTAGAACCATTCGAAAGCGATTTGCTTGTCGATGGCAGCGTTGTCGGGGTCGTTCAGCCATTTTACACCATTCTCATATGCTTCGCCAATGTCTTTCTCAACGCCGCTTTTGTCCACGAGACTCGCTACCTGCACCTGCCCGTATTTCTCGGCCATACTCGCAAAGTGCGCCTCCAGTGCTGCATGGTTCGTGCCTTCGGACCCGAACAAGACTGGAACGGGTTTCGCTGAGTAGGGGGTTTGTGAGAAGAAAACTGGGATGGAGCCTCGAACCTGCAGTAACGAGAACGTCTGCTGCTCGGTGCTCCAGTCTTGGATGGAGAGGATCTGCTCTGTCTCGACGAAGTTCGCGACGCTGCCACTGTCGTCCACACCTCGTCTTAAGTAGCGCAAGCCCGCTCGCTTGACTGATCGCCTCGAGATGATAGTGATCAGTAAGTCACTCTGTTTTGCTGGCGTTGCCTCATCGCCTTCAGCAGCGACCACTTCCTCCGGCTTCTCAGCTGCACCCACAACAACGTCGTTCTCGCCTGCTTCCAACTTACCGATCGAGAACGCCCTCTGTCCGACAAAACCTTGTATGACAGGCAAGATGACAAGATCTAGACTCTTGTCGATGAAAGGCTTCACCAAGTTGCGGTTCCAGAAAAAGTTGGTATTAAAGCGTTTGTGTAGCGGCGACGAGGTGCTAAAGGGACTCTCTTCGGCAAGCCTGGTAGAGAGGTCATATCCATACGAGAAGTAAAAACTTCTGGAGCTGAAGAAGAGCTTCGCAGATCGGAGTATGCGTGGAGTTAGAGTCTCGACGTTGGACTTATGTGTTATTGTCTTCGTGTCGTTGCCGGTATCTGTCTTCGAACGCTCTTCCGTGGCAGCTTTACCTGATTGCGTAGGTCCTATTGCCGTCCGCGTGTCGTCTAATTGTGCTTCTTTTGGTGCTTCCTCCAGTGCTGCAGGCTCCTGTGTCGGCTTCGTGGCTGGAGGCGCCCTGCTGAACCACTTGCCCGCAAATTTGCCATACTTGCCCTTGTTCTGCACCACGTTCTTCAAGAATGACGTCGGCTCCTGCTTCGATGTCCCAGTCGCATGCTCGGGAGCTTCAAGTGCTGCTCCAGTCTCTGCGGACGTCTCTTCGTTGATGTCCGCCACGTCTCCCTCCTCGCTCTCCTCGTGATCGCTGTCTTCATGCACTGCAGTGTTCCCTTGACTTTGCAAGTGGGCAGCAGACTGCACGGCCTTTGTAGCTTCGTCTTGTGAAGCAAGTGGGAGTAAGGTAACGTCCGTGATCACGAAGATCGGCTTCCCCCTGATCTGAGCGACTTCCTCCCGTTGCGTGATGCATACCAAGAACTTTGCAGGCCCTAGATCCAGGAGACCTGTATTGCATTAGAACATGCCTGGGCAGCTGTAGGATCTTCCAATTACCCAGGATGCCATGCGCCTGAATCCGGACTTCGCTTGCTTCATGCTCGTGCTTCAGCGCGATGGCTGCCACCTCTCCACTGTTGTACTTGAGTTGAACACCGAGTGACCCATCTGGCTTGCCTTTCGGGCTCACAGGGTGGATGAGGATTCCATCCGCCGCAGCGACGCTTGTGGATGTTAGTCGCGCGACTAGAGTATGTAGGAACACTACTCACACGTGGAGCTTCTTTGCTAATCCCGGCATCGTGAGGGTAGAGAGAAAAGAGAAGATACTTAGCTATGTCGACCTGATCGTTGTGAGCTCACAAGACAACAAACATTGTAGAGGGTTAAAAGGCACGGTCAGGAAAGGCGCGCGGCTACAATGATGTCAGTTCATGCCGCCATAAGTACCTTGACCAAGCCAGAAACGGTGCAAGTGGTGGACATGTTGGGCATAACAGGTTGATCAATGCTCGTGGAACGAATATCACCGCTCTTCGGGTAGAGGAAGGTAGCAGCACAATGATGAGAGCGAGAGGGCAAACGCGTCGACCGCAGTCACCCATGAACATTGCTGAGTAAGATTGTGTCCAAGCACGGACTTGTCACATGCCGCGACATCGTCAGCGTAGGATAACGCAATCTTTCGTTCCACCACATCTCGTAGTACAGCACTCATCACACCATGGAGAAGCTTAAGGGTGTCGCGAAAGGCGGCTGGAAGCCTGAGACCGATCGCGCAATTCATCGAGACACATGGAAGTCAGATCTGCTCCATCGAGGGAAGCAGACGGATCCATACGCAAAGCAGCGAGAGACGCACCAATCGCAGCCACTTACTGCGCTGAAAGATCGTAAGACTGTGTGACGAAAGGCGTATATCGGCAGAATGGTGACTGTCATGCGTAGCGTCCCAATTCGCCCCTCCACCCAAACATTCAGCGTACTATGGGCCTGATGGAGCATCTCCTAGTCGGACGGGTACGGGACTGTCGGCAACGTCTTCGGCTTCAACAGCACGCGGACTCGGAGCCCCAGCCCCATTGCCAGTCAGACGTCCAGATCCTCGGGAAGAAGAGCAAGCACCCAAGCCGCCTCCAGAGCCATATCGCAAGGACACCACTGGCTTGAGAACAGACAACTTGCCTGCACCACCCGTGAGACGAGCGGGAACAGGCACTTCATCACCTGCACCTGTGCCGCCCCCACGGACGAAACCACTTCCACCGCCGCGCGTCAATTCTGGCCCTCCGCCTATCCTCCCACCACGCCAAAACGAGTACCCAGACGAACATGCGCCTCCCCCACCACCGACCTATGGCGAGGCTACGAGGCCAGCGATCGCGCCAAATACAGCTGCGATCAACCGCATAGCTCAAGCCGGAGTATCCGTACCAGGCTTCGGCATCGGCAGCAGTAGAGATAACGCGTCCGCTGTATCAGCAGCCGCGGGATTAGCACAGCGACATCCGGAGCAGATCACAGCAGCGGCAGGGTATGCGCAGCGTCACCCAGAGCACGTCACGGCAGCGGCAAAGACAGTGCAGAACAATTCGGGGCAGCTCAGTGAGTTGCAGCAGAGGTTTTCGCGAATGGGTACTGGGTCCTCGTCTTCAGCAGCCCCAGTATCGCCGACGCAAGCAGCATCACAACAGCAAGCGACGCCGTCTTGGCGCACAGGACTCCAGGCTGCTTCTTCTCTGGCCTCCGCGAGACCTGCATCGCCTGCATCGCCAACTACAGCCACTGGCAAGAAGCCTGCACCACCTCCACCGGCGAAGCGAGTGGGACTGAGCAGTGGTGAAGCGTCAGTACCGCCACCGATCCCGATGTCAAGTAAGCCGCGACCGCCATGACGGATTGGCTAATACGAGAATGCACGACTTATGCACGATCAATGGACTGAATGGCATTAGCGTAACATACCAATACAACACTTTTACAGTCACAGCTTTTCGTCAAATGCAACCCGCTACCCAAACATTGCTCTTAAAGTCTCCCAGAGCCATGCATCCCAATTAGTCATACAGTCCGACAATGCCTGACCCAGCCTCAAGCCCAATCACTATGCCTCACCCAATTCCTCCCGCCCAAAACCCAGCACTTCCCACCCTTCAGCGCTTTCACACTATAGCATAAGCCCTCACTCTCCAGCCCAACCCATCCCGCAGCTCCGAAAGTCGCTCCGACAATCCTGCTCGTGGGGAAGAAAGCACCTTGCCTCACTAGATCTGCGCGAAGGTACAGGATCGTCGCGCCCACACTATCCAAAGGAAACAGCTCGTCGTCCTTGGAGTCTTTGATCAACTCCGGAACCGTTTTGCGCGACTTTTCGAGGCGAGTGTAAGCTGCTTCGCGGTCCGCGTGCGGGATCGCCTCGAGTAAAGTCTTCTCGTCGCGGTTCAGAGCCCAGGCGTTCTTGTCGTAGTTCTCGATCTTGTGCTGTTGGCATCTCGCTGTAATGATCCCGGCTTCGGGGTTCGAGTCAGAATGATGCAGCATGGTCTGTACGATTCGCGTCGACAGTTCGACAATGTCTACATCTAGCCAGAGGATGTGTTTCTCGTCTCGCAGAGCGCGGGAGACGAGGTAGTTTCGCAGCCCTGCTATGGCGCTGCGACGCTGCAATTGCAGAGCTGGGTCATGCCGTGTATCGTATGACAGGCCAGGGATGGAGAAGGGAGAGTGGAGGTAGATGTCCACTCGAGCGAAGGGGAGGCGATCAGTAGCCAGCCGTATCTTCTCAAACTCCGAGGCTGAGGAAGTGAGGAGCGCAAGCGAGACGTTGGCCAAATTCACATCGGTAGAGACAAGTAAGCCCATGAAGTCATTCACGGTGCGCGTCGTTTCGCGGAAATCGCTGCTCCAGGATTTGGCATCTTGATTCAGCGCCAGTATCAACAGCGAGGGCTCCGAATTAGTAGTCCGCCGGCGGTAGTGCTTTGTGCCATCCGCGAGTGCGACCTCTCCCGCCGTGATCGCCCCAAAATCCGGCTTCGCGTAAGCATATTGTCCATGACTCCCGAAGCCCAGACAACTGCCAAAGGTGCGACAACTCCAGCTTCGTTGCCGGAGTTCGAAAGTCCGGCTTAGGATCCAGGCGAGGATTACCAAGAGGACGATGAGGAATTTGCGGCTATGCAAGACCGCACCGCGCATTGAAGTAGAAAGCAGGTATCAGCCCATGTAGATTGGGGCACAGCACGGCTTGCGATAGTGGAAGATTGGGGTTGCATATGGGGTATTTCTTGATAGGCGTTTCTGGGGTGCATGGAACAATGGAACGATCAGATGGAAGGGGAAGCGGAAAGGAGTCCGCCAAGCATATCGATGCCGCGCCACTGGGGTGGCGATGGTGTTTCAGCCTACCAATAGCAATGGGAAGGTCATCATTGCACTCCGTACGCGTGTAATTCACCTCAAGACGCGCGAAATCTGTAACAGACCATGTCGCGAACATTCTGTGGTCGTCCCACGCCTCGAGTCCTGCATACACCTTACGCTTGGCGCTGATATTGACTTTCAGATGCTCAATCTATGACATGCCAAATTACACGCTGATGGATCGCCTCCCCTCAGCAATACTACAATCTGTACGCCGTCGGCGCCGCCATGACACCAGTCGGCAGCCCAGTCCCTCTCATGCCTCCCGTACTACACACACACCCCTGCGCAACCCCACTCGAGCTCGTGATCGGCGGCCCGTCGTACAGTACGTGCTCGTCGTGAACGCAACAGTACTGGTGGCGTTCGAGTAGGGCAGGAACTCTCCCTTGACCAGCACCGGGATGATAGCTCCCGTGCTCAGCGAGAACGTACGATGGCCAAGGACACGGAGTAACGATGCAATCTCACCAGAGTGCGACGTGACAGAGATCCAAGTATGATCATCCTGCGCGAAGACTTGGTCCAGCGCCTTCTTGGAGCGAATGTCTTGCGCTGGCGCTGGCTCGGCGGTGATACCTGTCCAATACTGATCCACCTCCGCGAAGCCAGGCTCGAACTTGTAAGTTGGGAATCGAGCAGCGATGACGGATTTGTTGCTGCGGTGGTCGCAGGTATGCGTGCTGATGCCCTCACGGAAGAACTCCTTGATGGTGGGGATGAAAGGGTAGTAGTGCGGCAGTGCGAGGTCTGAGAACGTGATATTGGCGGTGCGGGTGCAACGGGTTAGAGGGGAGGTGTAGTACGACTGGGGGTAGGGTGTTTTCTGAACGGCGATTTCGGACTTCCAGAACGCGTTGGCGATTTGGGCTTGCTTGATGCCGGGAGCCGTGAGGTCGGCGTCCTCCCAGGAGACGGTGGCGTTGCCTGTCAGCTCACTCCACCAACACTTGAGAAGTCAGTCAGTCTGGTTCGTGAAACGGTCAATCTGCTATGGGAGGCTTACATTCCAAGCCGGCGTCCCATAGTACGTCTCTGCAGCATTATGAAATCCCTCCCCATGCCTCCCAAGCCAGAAGACCTTGTACACCGTGTTCAGCGGTGCATTAGCATTCAGCGAGTTGACCACGCTGGCAAATCGCTGCCAATCCGTAAGATTGCCACAGCTGCCGCCGGTGAAGTTGCTCTTCAGGCCGAAGTTCGTGGCAGTCTGGGCAGAGCGTTAGTATCGGTGGTAATTAGGCAGGCCGTGGTACCTACGTAGTCGAAAGTCGAAGCGTTTGTCGAAGCATCGTCCTGCAGGAAGTAGCCCGTCACTGTGCTGTACTTCGTGTAGCCAGACGTGGATGTGCTATTAGTGCCATTCAGTGTAGCCGCATGCGTGCCACAGAGGGCTGCTGCGGAGAGGAGGGCGGACTTGAGCATCTTGTCTTGAAGGATACGGTGGAAAGAGGAAGGCGGATCGATGAACCAGACTTTCGGTCCCTTGACCTACCTTTCTTATGCAGTTCACTCGTTGGGACCTAGAGGATCGTCGTCACGTCAGACGGCACGCAGTAGCAAAATGGACGAATCCTGACATCGCAATGCTGGTAGGAGAAGCATCGGTTCCTGCATGACGAAGACGAGGTGAAAGAAGTCCACGCTTCGCCATTGGCCACTCGATCCGCCACGTGCGTGCCAAGATTCGACTTTGACCTTGCGACGGAGGTGGGAGGTGGTAACTTCAGTTCATGGAAATGTTGGAAGAATAATAGCATAAGCGTGAGATGTACGTTTTGGGCGTGATGCTATCGTAGAGAAGCTCACACCTAGCCATGCGCAGTGCAGCTGTCGCTAGCTCCCAGCTTTCATCAACATCCTGGCCATCTCATGGCATTCATGCACGCATCCTCGTCTTCCTCATGCGGTATACGCTCATGCAACATCGTGCTCGCAGCAGTAGACACAACGCTCTTCGCATCTACTTGAACTGCTTCCCATCAGCCCACTCGAACTTCTTGCCCTCAACCTCGATGGGCTTGTCCCAACTCCACATGTCATCCACAAACTCCTTGTCCTCCTTGCTGCTCGGGTCCAACTTGGTGAACTCATAGCTGTCGACATCCGGCGCTACGTCGAACGCAGGAAGCGCCTCTTGACCACGCACAACGAAGGCACCCTTCACGATGCTGTCATTGGCGGTGCCGAAGACTGACGCGCATCCGAAGAGGTACTTGCGCGAGCCCTCGAGGCGGTTGAAGAAGCCGCCGACGAGGTTGGAGGACATGAAGGTCTGGGTGAGCTCCTCGTTGTACTTGTAGTCGACTCTCCAGATGCTGTACTCGTCGAATTTGCAGTTCTCCCAGAACCAGGGAAGGGCGACTTCACGCGTCTCCTCGTTGGAGTATTTGCGCTTCCTATTATATTCGTCAATGTACTGGTGCTATCGCTGCACGATATAAAGTGTGACTCACCAGTCGTCAAGCACGAATGTGGCCTTGGGCAGAGACTCGAGCGGGTGCTTGGCCTTGGGAGCAGCTGGCGCCTCATCCTCCTCCTCATCATCGTCCTTGACCTCCTTCTTCTTCTCCTGCTTCTTCGGCTGCTCCTTAGGCGCAGCCTTAGGCTTGTCATCCTTCTCCTTCTTTGGCGGCTGGTTGGCAATGGCAGTCTCGACCATCTCGGTCTTCTCCACAACGGCCTTGTAAATATCCTGGTTGGTGATGGTCTCGAACCATCGGGTGGTGTGGGGATGCTCGCTGCGCCATGCCTTGTCGAAGACGAATTGGAAACCACGCGAAATAAGACCGGCGGTGAAGACGTCGGCGAGAGTCAGGCGCTCACCGACGAGGTATGTGTTGACGAGGAAGTGGGACTCGTAGACCGAGATGTTGGTGGCGGTGGTCTTCTGGGCGTCGTCGATGTTCTTCTTGTTGTACGGGTCACGGCCGATAAGGGGACGGAACCAGGCGCCGAGACCAGGGAGGAGCTCAGAGTTGGCGAAGGACATCCAGCGGAGGATGCTGGCGTAGTCCTGCTTGGTCTTGCCGAGGAGAGTGGTCTTCTCATTTTGGGAGGTCACTGCAGAGATGATAAGTAGGAGTTCACTTGTTCCCATCCTGCTCTCAATCTCGGACTCCTCTTCATGCTGTCAGAGTGTGAATAAGTCTCAACAATAGTCTTCAGACAGGGATAACTGTACATGTGAATAATTCTCATCATTGCATGCGAAGTGCCTTTCGCGTTCCTACTTTTCCTCAATCACCTAGAATTTCGAACACTTACAGTAGATAGCAATGGCAATGCACTCAGTGAGCACATAGCCGTCGGATCCCTCGAAGGTAGGGACTTTGCCGAGCTTGTTGAGCTTCTTGTACTCTTCGCTCACGCCTTTTGCGGGCTCGGTGTGGACGTTCTCAAGCTCGAGGCCGTTCGCCTTGGCAACAGCGGCGATAGCAGTGGTGCGAGGGTTGCCCTGTACAAGGAAAAGGAATTGTCAGCACATATGTACATGTTGCCAGTGGAAGAAAGCGATTGATCAGTGGGGCATATGCTTCGAGGAACCTACTGGGTAGGAGTAGATCTTGCCGAACGCCATGACTGTGGAATTACGGTGGGTGTAATGCGCGTGTACTTTGCCTTCGTTGGCTATGTGGGAGTCCTATGAGGGAGGAGCGAGATGGTGGGTATGAGTATGAGTAGTCGGGTGGGCTGCTGTTCGCAACAACGAACAGAATTTCTAGCGGTTGGGTCATAGCTTTAGCCTGACTCCGAAAGCCTTGGCACTCGAAGACCTCCGTCAAACCATAGTCGACCAGACTATTGCGCTGCAGCACATCTGAAGGCACGACGATGGAGACACCCCTCATCCGCGCCGGCTTCCGCCGCGCCATCAGCTCCTCTCGCCCGCCCGCTCGAAGACGAACGCTCGCTCTCCAATCCCGCTCCCTCGCGACGCACCGCGACAACACCCCCTCCGAATCTTTCTTCGCCGCCCCTCCAATCCGCTTCAACTCCTCCCCCGACCAGTTCGCCCGCCGCAGTCCACCCTCTCGCCTTCAAGCAACCACAGATTCCCGCGTACCGCTTCTTTCCCGGATACGAATCCTCCCCGCCTCCCCATCCTACTTCACAGCAACGCCAACCTACACAGACGACCTGTTGCATCTTTCATCATTATTACGGAAGCATCAACTTCTACCGCAGGCACCGCCTGATCAGACGGAAGCGGTAGCCTGGAAGACCTGGGCGCAATACAAGTCTGAAGTCGACGAACCTGTGCGAGAGACTCGCTATGCTCGGCTGCTAGGCCTGATAAAACGACTAAACAATATCCACCCGGCGCTCAAACCGGTCGAAGTCTCGGAATCATTGGAGAGATTCAAGCGAACAGTGCAACCTTTCCTCAATAAACCCAAACCAATCACTGTCGATGACTTCGGCCGCGCCCGAGCCGTAGGCCGCCGGAAATCCTCCTCCGCTTCAGTATACCTCGTGCCCGGTGACGGGCAAGCGCGAGTGAATGGACAATCATTAACAGAGTATTTCGGGCGACTGCACGATCGAGAAAGCGCTGTCTGGCCGCTGAAAGCTACGGAGCGATTAGACCGGTACAATGTCTGGGCTGTGGCGCAAGGGGGCGGTACGACTGGGCAGGCTGAGGCTGTGATGCTGGGGGTGAGCAAGGCATTATTAGCACATGAGCCGGGGTTGAAGCCTGCGTTGCGCCGGGCAGGGGTGGTGACGCGGGATGTGAGGGAGGTGGAGAGGAAGAAGCCGGGACACGTGAAGGCGAGGAAGATGCCGGCTTGGGTCAAGCGGTAGACAGGAAGTTGTGCCATGAGTATGTACAAAGTTTCGATTACAGAAGCGCATGTTATGTACCAATACCCTCAGTGATCTTATCGCAATTTTGTCGAAGGTGCCCCTAAACTTTTCGTCCATACAACATCAGCGAACATCGTAAGTTCGAGAACATCTAGATCTTATCGACCCAGGCGAGTCGTCCCTGTACCGTGAGCTAGATGACGGAAGATCGCAGACATCTCATGGGAGCAATGGATCGTACATTTCTGCAAGCAGTCCCTTGAACATCTGTCGGGGTGATCAGTATGGATCCTGCCGTACAGAAGACATAGTAGCGATAGGAGTGCAGGCATATCAGAAGGAACAAATTGGATAATTTGGAATGTCATTGTAGATCCGGTTTTAACGATTTTGAATCTCATCATTGCAATGGTGCAGGAGGAATAGCGAAAGATGGATCACGTACCTTGTCAAGCATCGTCTCCGTACTTCTTATCACTCCCTTCCTGACTCACCATCTCGGGTCCGCCGAACACCGCATCCTCTCTCGTATGAGCGGCAGTCAGAACTGTGTCATCGAGGTCGAGCTTGGGCCCGGTGTAGTTCTTCCTTCCGTCGACGAACCACTGGATCATGCTGATTATGAGCACGATCAAGAAGGCGACGATGCAGTAGTTCATGCTGCTTCCAGTGACGGGCAAGTCCGGTGGGAAGACGAATAGCACGGTCGTGACTATCACGAACGCGATTCCCAGTAGATTGGCGAACCAAGCGAATGGCTCGGGGAGCTTGAAGTGTCGCGTGGCAGGCAGCATGCGTCGACCGCGCAGGCAATTGATGGCGACTGGCATGGCGTAGGTGATACCGAGGGCGACCACTGAGGCGGAGACAATAGCGTTGAAGGCTGAGGTGCTGCCGAGGAAGATGCAGCCGAAGATGACAACGATCAGGCTTGTGGCACAGAGAGCGTTCAGCGGGATGTTGAGACTGCCATGAACGTGGGAGAAGTAGCGGGAGAAGGGGAGGCCCTTGTCACGGGCGAAAGCTGTGAGATGTGAGTACATCGATCGAGAAGCGCAATAGGTCGAACGTACCATAGTTCATGCGACTCGATGTCGTGAGGATCGAGATACCTGCAAACAGTAGACAGACCAATGGGAAGATTAGTAGGCATACTGTGCCGGCTCGGCTGCTGGTGGCGTTCAAGAGGATCTGCCCGAGTGGGCCAAAAGGTGAGCTGACAACGTCTTCCACATTCCCGGCGACGAACAGGAGGCACATCAAAAAGATAAAGCCAGTGAATAATCCGATCGCCACGCAGTATATCATGATCTAGGTGAAGTCAGCGACTCGTAATCTACTCTTCGCTTAGCCGTGGACTCACCTTCGGACCCTCGACGGCAGGATCCGGTATCTCTTCGATCATATGAGCGCACGCATCGAAGCCTGTCAAGCCCAGAGCGCCCTGTAGAAGTCCAAGAAGCCACGCGACGCCATCGGGCCAACCGGTGTCGTTGAGAAATCCCGTGAATACAAACTTTGCGGAACTGTAGTTGGGCGAGGCACAAGCCAGCACTGTAATCGAGATTATCACGAACCCGGATATTGACCATATGATAGCCGTTTTGTTGACCAGCGGGATGACTTTGTTCCCGAACGCATTGACCAGGAAAGCAACGAGATTGTACCCAATGTAGATCAGGAATTGATGCCATCGTTGGGGCTCGTAGGCAGCGTTATACATCGGTATGATGCCAATGATCAGTTGAGACCCGAGCAGTCCAGCAGTGGCAGTCAGAGCCATCCAGCCAAAGCAATTGATCCAGCCGCAAATCCAGGATAGTATAGGCACCCATTTCGGCCAGCTCACGACGGCGACCCAGTGATACTGGCCGCCAGCTGTCGGGTAGGCGCTGAGAAACTCAGCCAAGGAGGCAGCGAGACAGAGATTGCAGATACCTGCGGTCACGAGACTGTGAAGTGTCAGGATATGGCGTTCGGTACTGAGACTATCGGGCGAACTCACCCCCAGAGCACCGAAGTCGAGCCTCCGCTAGGCAGCGCCAAAGAAAGTGAAGCCGACAATGCCGTCCACGAGTTCAGAATCGCAAAGGCCAAACCCAGCATAGACAATGGGCTGAAGTGGCGCGTCAGCTCTTGCTTGTGGCCCAAAGTCGCGAGATGTGCATCGTCTGCAATGACGCTATTGTGTCTGCGTGCCATGGCTGCGGTTTGTGGCACGCCGAACAAGTCCTTTCAGAGTCAAGGTCTTGAGAGACATTTCGTGCGGGCTCGCGTGGCCCTGACATGCGGAGGTCACGCCCTGCGACGTCGGTGTTACACTTTGACTCCAGCCATGCGGGCAGATCATGCAGGCCATAAGCCGCGCGCCGCCGGTGTCATAGCGGATGATTGCTTATCATCAGCCTGATCATAGACACGTGAGCGAAACCAGTGACTTGGTAGCGTTTGTCATAGTCTTCGCCATGTACTGGACTGGAACGAGATGATGGGAAAGCGACTCGAAGTGCAAGCAAAAATGAGCATTCGCATGCACCTTCTCAAAATGCTCCCAGAATGCTTGTTTTGAGTCTTGGCTTCATCAAAGCTAATCTTCGCGAGTCAGGAACAGTACTGCAACCTGAGGCGCATTATTGCACATAGGCTACAATATGCACAGCCTCCATCATCGAGGCTATGCAGCAAAGTAGGGATAGGACTTGAAGTCCTTGCGATCACATAGCGCTGATTCAGTGTTGTCTTGCTCTAATCCGTCCAGTCGTTGCACTGCCGACGTCGCAAAATCACGCCTGCCAATGATCACAGTACTCGGACATCGAAGCTTGCAACAGTCTGCCTAATCACCTGGTGTACCGTAATATAGAGAGAACCGCAGTCCCACGCAGTGGTCGGCCTAATACAAGCAGAGAGCAATAGACCTGACCAGACGAAGAATGAGCGGCAACGGTTCCTCCAGCCATGGACGTTTCACCTTTATCTACCTAAGCTTCCTCAGGACCTGCTTGACATAATCTGCGAATACGCACTGATCGACGACGAGCACGTCAGCCTTTGGGTTTCTGAGTACGCCTTACGCCCATGTCCGGCGCGCCCTCATCCTACCGGCTTGCCACAGACATGTCGCGCCATGCGCAGCCACGCTCATGTATTCTACGCCGGCAACGAGTTCGTCGTGGGAGACACTTGGAGGAGAAAAGCTAGCGCTGCCAGTGTCGAGAGGTTCTTCGTTGCATTGACCCCCAGGAACGCCTCGGAACTCAGACAAGTGACAGTCGACTTTGGTCTCGTCAGTATCCAGAGGTTCATGGAATGCCGCATCATGAGCTGGTACTGCGACAGATACAACAAGATACAGAACTTGCAGCAACGATATCCTTCATGCCACTTTCGACTCAGAACAGACTTGGAGGCCAATCCGGATAACTGCCCTGGCAAGCTCATTCGCTGTCATGGACGTCGATTTCTGGGATGTCCTCAATTCATGGGATGCTTCACGAGAGGTGCTTCAAAGCAGACTGAGCGCTCTCCCTCCCCGTGAGAATGACTTCTACTCCTTGCGAGATGCAGCCGGCATGGTGGCGGCCTTGAGACAGCAGGTCAACGTGGACAGCGCATGAGCTCCTGATCTGTGGGATCAATTCGCGTTGTTGCAGACTGATGCGCGACTCGACTCGATTTCCATTTACGGACACCAGCTGTTGATCTCGCAGGTAGACTACGGCTCTGCCCCGGCATGTCCTCGATCGACGGCATCAATCAATGGGTTGAACAACAGCTCGCACTTACCGCCCTTGGGAAGCACGAGAAAGTGATCGCGCATCGCCATACTGTCCTCTGTCGTCTGTGGAGGTGCCTCCACCTCGAACTGGAGCAACAACGAAGCAACGACAAGCTTCAATTCCATCAACGCAAGGTTCTTGCCGAGACAAGCCCTTGTGCCCTTTGAAAACGGCATAAAGAGCTCCTTCATCGCTGCCGTGCCGCCTTCTGACTTCAGCCAGCGATCCGGGCGAAAGCTGTCGGGCTCTGGGAACGCATCGGCATCTCGATTAGTTGTGTAGCACTGCATGGAGAGTATGGTATCCGCAGGCAATCGCACGCCGCTCACAGTCGATCCGGTAGGTGGCGTGATGCGCTGGAGACTTGCCGGTGCAGCTGGATGCAAGCGGAGGCTCTCATTGATCACAGCCTCCAGCAGTGTCGAATCCAAAACTTCCTTGCTTACTGTCGATCCGGAAGACGATCGTTTGTGATGCTCTTGCAGTTCTTGACGTATTCGTGATTGCAGATCTGGGTCCCTGGTGAGTTCCCAACAAAGGTATGTTAAGGTCGTACTAGTCGTATCTGTGCCAGCGAAGACAAGATTCCCAATCTCGGTATACGTCTCTCTGTCAGTCAGAGACGCTTCGCCAGAGCTATTGAAGAGAATCTTGGAAAGTAGGTCTTTGCGATTTGGAGCGCTCTTATTGACCCGGAGGTAGTCCTCATAGGCATGCTTGCCATACTGTCCCAAAGTCAGCCTGCGTTGGCTATGAGATTGCGAAGCAGACTTACGTCAGTCACCCGTTGCTTAGACGCCAGGAAGTCCTGCAATGCGGGCACTGGTAACTTCGACATCACGGCAAACATCCATGGAAACGTCCATTGCATGCCGCTTATCAAGAACATTCTGTCCATATCATGGAGGAACTGTGGCGGCTGCTTGGCCTCCAACGCACCAAACGACGCACCTAGGAACAATTGCCCCACAACGTCGAGTGAAAAGGCTCGGAACCGTTCCAATGCATCGACACTGGCCCCCTTCGACTCTCGCAGTACTTGCATCAGATAGTCCACGCGCTCTCTGATCACTGGCTCCGTGTTCTGCAGATTTGATGAGGAAAAGGCATGGCTCAGTAGACTCCTCCGTTGACTATGGGCTTTCTTGTCACGGATGCTGAAGATCCCGAGCGGCTGCAGGCTCATGGACTCGTATATAGGTGCCTTCATGAAAACAGTCTGTTGGCCATAGATTGAATTGATGGCCTCGGCGCTAGCGAACGAGACTTCTTGGGGTCCGATCCGAACAGTAGAGCCATAGCGGCGATGTAGCTGGTGAATGACAGTGGTTCTGAAGCCAGCTAGGTCGACGAAGATGAGCCAGTAGCCTGTTATGCTCGCTAGGAAGGGGCCAGGGATATTGCGCAGTGGTGAGAAGAGGCGGTTGTAGGCAGTCTGGGGATTGTTCAGTGAGGTTCTTGAGGGTCAGGTAGATCGCTGAGGGGACTACAGACCTTGAGGAGAATATAGCCTGCGATCAATATGCTCGCAAGTGATAGTACAGTGCTGAGGCTATACATGGTCGTTGCGCGGTTCTGAGGCTGAGTGACCACTCAGCGATCCAACAGAGGTCAGAAGTTCTTATAGGTATGCAATATGTACGGTACGTTCGGAGAGTTACCAAGCTTACGAAGACCCGCTTGTAAGGTATAGAGCCCCATGGGGTGAACCCCGCGCTATGATTGCTTCCTCCACAGCTCCCTCCACATTGCAAGTGTTGCCCGATCTGGTCAGCTCGGTCGCGGTATAGACCCACCTGTTCCGTGAACAGTGCAGCCACGGAAAAGTGGAGTCGAGCCGAGACCCGGAACCCCATTCACAACGACTCCAGTCGATCCGTGCAACCGTCTGAGAACCCGTGCTAGTCTGAACCCTTATGACACCCAGTAGGACGTGATCCAGAGCTGCGCGATCACTTGGCAGAGCGACGCAGATGACCGACTATGCAGGGGAAAGCCTCGACATAGCGCCAATACAGATCCAAAGGCGGTCGTCTCTACGATCAATAGACAGCCGTCTGCTTCGACTCAAGATACTTGTGGAGAATGGCCTCCGAAGCAAGCTGCTCATCGTGAGGGTAAGGATACTGCATGTACTCGTTCACTATGCTGCGTCAGTCGGCGTCTAGTGCAGGTTTAGGTGCAATATGCGTACAAGATAGTTTGGCGGCTGAGTTCTCATCAGACTTGACACTGTCGCCGCCAACAATGCGAGTATACTCTTGGATACGGGTGGCTCTCTCGTATCGCGCCTCATTGTAGAGCTTGAGTCGCTCTGGCACCTCATCGAAACTTTCCAGCTGCGACATCATCACCCCTAATGCCACGCCATCCTCGATTGCCATGGCGCCACCTTGAGCAAGATGCGGCAGGAATGGATGCGCGGCATCGCCGAGTAGGGCCAGTCTTCCAGTGGGTGATATGAAAGATGGTAAGGTGTCCATGTCGAATAGAGGGTAGACGCGAAGCGACTTCGGATCAGCCTTCTCGAGCATTGCCAGTACTTTGGGTTCGAACTCGCTGAAAATCTCAAGGAGCTCGCTCTTGTCTGCCGGTCTGTGCCACTCTCCAGCAATCGCTGTCGACTTCGCAGCAGGGTGGACGCACACAAAGTTCAGGAGTTCGTTGTTCTGGCAGCGATACATGATCCATCGGTGAAGGAGATCGTTGCGGTCTCTGCATCGACGCTTGCCACGCTGCGACCGTAGGACACTTTCGCTGGTGGACCATGACCTTCATTCGAGGTCGCGACCTCCCGTAGCTGGCCGTGCAGAGCAGCGCGAAGTGTGAGACGATATTCCTGGGTTCCGGTCAGTTGGTGCTTGCGTGCGCTTTCGCAGTGGTCCTCGCACTAACGCTCTGATATTGATGGCTGTCTTTGAGAAAAGCCTGACTGTTCTTGAGAAAATCTTGGTCCTGCAGCAATTCGCCAGACGCTTTCACCAGTCGCAGCTACAGCCTCAGCAATCAGTGCCATACAGAGTCACAAAGGGAGTGCCTTCGCAACGAACACGTTCCATGCGCACGCCACCAGCGTCTGCGACATTGACTCCGAGTCGTCTTAGCACTACATCGGCGTTATAGCAGATATTGATAGCTGCCCCGATTTCGCTTGGGCCAGGCGTGCTGTCGAACAGCTGCGGTTGATCAGTCAGACATGTATGGGCTTTGAGTCCTCATCCATACTCACCTCAACATGATGGCCAGCCCTTCGAAGTGCAATTGCAGCGGTCAATCCACCGATACCTGCACCGACGATCAGAACTGTCAACTCAACCGCAGCCTTTGTTTGGCCCATTGTCACAACGGCGACTTCGCGATGCTGACTCACGTTCTCATCTCCCTTGACATCTTTATATGTTCCTGCTCCGCAACTCATCATCGCTGATAAGTCATGAACTCTAAGTGCCTCGGCGTCGCCTCGTACCTGGTAGAATCGCATCGTATTCCGGGTGGGGCGTACAACGTAGCTACCCCATGGAAGCACATGTTCCGACGCGCCTGCACGCTTCCTGAATCGCCGTTTCGCCAAAAGCCTACCCTACGTGTACGGCTCGAGCTTATCGCTGCTGCTGTCGCAGTCTCGCAGGTGTCACATTCCAGAGGAGTAGAAGGCGGTAGGAGAGTAAAGGAGATACTAACTTAACTACTGCTCGCCCGACTTACCTAATTTTGAAGAGGGAAAGCGCGATCAGGTGCAGCTCTTCGCGGAACAGCAATAACCTGGGTTTCAGGAATCGTATCACGTCCGGCACGGTCTACCACGGACGAATCATGAAGTGGATTGTAGTAGGGAGGTCGCTGGTCGGTGCCGAACTAGGACACTTGTTCGCTCTCCCGTGCTATGCTGTACTCAAACCACGCCTACCTTGAATGGCCGTCTCTCATTTCTCGTCCACTCAAAAAGCACTCCCGCAAGCAAGTCTCAGGCCGTAGCTGCTCTTCTACCCTACTAGCACACCGCATGAGTCTTCTCATGCTTCCCCTGAAGACTATGCTCCTCATCCCCAAAGTGCTCATTCATCTTATCCGTCTTCCCACTCCGCTTCCCCGCATTCTTCATATGCTCCACATAATGCCCAACCAACTTCTTCTCGTCCATCTTGATCAACTCATTAACCGCCAACTTCAGATCCGATATCAGCGCATCACACCTTGACCGCGAGAAATCCTCTCTCACGACAACGCGCATCATCTTCAGCTTCTCTGAGTGTGGCGCCATGGTGTATGCAGGCACGACCCATCCTCGCTCGCGGAGCTGATGCGCGATGGCGAACTCGTCGAAGCCGTGGTTGTGCTTTGGGTCGAGGCGGAAGGCTACGAGTGGGAGGCCGTTGCCACGGGTCTTGGACATGAGGATGAAGCCTAGCTTCTCGACGGCGGCACCGAGGTAGTCTGAGGTGCGGGTGAGGTTTAGCATGATGCTGCGGTAACCCTTCTTGCCGAGACGGATGAGTTGGTAGTATTGCCCGATGACCTGACTAGCGCCGCGGGAGAAGTTGAGAGTGAATGATGCTTGGTCGGCACCGAGGTAGTTGATGTTGAAGATGAGCTCTGCGTTGTTGTTAGCGAAGGGTCAAGAAATGAGATGACGGCCGACTGACCTTTAGAGAGGAACTCAGGGTCGCGCCAGACTACCCAGCCTACACCAGGGTAGACGAGACCGTACTTGTGGCCGGAGACGTTGATCGACACGACCTTCTCGAGACGGAAGTCCCACACGAGATCTGGGTTGACGAACGGCGCCACAAATCCACCTGATGCTGCGTCGACGTGAATCGGGCAGTCAATGTTCCTCTCCACGAGCAAGTCGTTGATCTTCTTGGTGTCCTCATACTCGCCTGTGTACGTTGTGCCGAGAATCGTGCAGATACCAATGGTGTTCTCGTCCACTAAGTTCACCGCCTCTTCAGGGTCGATCACATAGCGGTCTGGTGTGCAGTAGACGAACTTCTCCTCAACATCGAAGTATCTCGCTGCCTGCTCCCAGCACACCTGCACAGCAGAGTTCATGATGAGGTTCGGGCGACTGTAGTCCTTGCCCTCAGCCTTACGCTTGTTGACCCAGCGCTTCTTCATGGCGAGTGTGCCCAGCATGATCGCCTCGGAGGAGCCGATGGTTGACGTTCCCATGGCGTTCGTATCGTCGTCATGAGCGGGAATGTTGAACAGGCGAGCCATCATGCTAACGCAGCGGTTCTGGATGTCGGCGCTGACGGGGTACTCCTCGTAGTCGATGAAGTTCTTGCTGAAAGCCTCGATCATGAGCTTTTCGGCTTCCTCCTCCATGTAGGTCGTGACGAATGATGCTAGGCTTATCGTTCGTTAGCACTCATCCCGTTGACCAAGATGTCCTCGCAGCACTCACTTGAGCGTAGGGTTGCCATCGAGGGTCAAGTCATCCTTGATCATGCGGTATGCCACCTCCTTGCTCATCTCATTCTCGGGCATCTCATGCCTGGGCAAGTCCTGGGCAGCGAAGCGCGAACCGTAGACGCTGGACGTGAACTCATCTTGACCAACATTATCGAGGTTGAGGTCTTTGAGCTCAGGCATCACCTGGCTTTCTTTGACATCCTTGTCCGTGGGGACCTTGCCGAGATGGACCATGATGGCGGCTTAGGTATGCTAGTTGGTGGATGAAGTGAGTGACTGTGGTGAGGGAGTGAGATACGTAGCAAGCAGGGTAAGGGAGGACCTCGTCGATGAGAAACAGGGAAGTAGTAAGACATGTATAAGAAGCAAACTCAGCAGCTTGAGATCTTCAGGCACAGTGAAGCTTGATGCATTCTTGCTTTACCGCTGTTTCGGCAAAGGAGCTTACGAGGAACGCGCACGCGTCTCATGGCAGGCACAAAAGCCAATCGTTGGTGCTCTGCAGAAACGCCCGCATGCATCCAGCTGCGGGTCAACGTCAGATACAGCGGCTGCGTCCCGTTTCTTGGACGCAGTCAAGCTAAAGCTTAGTTCTCTATGGTGGAGCCGTGGAGAAGCTCCAGTTCTTCTGTTATGAACACAGGGAGTCCATAGGCTGTGGTGGCGGAGAGAATGAGGGTCTGATGGCAGTAGGGTCTCTCTCACATATCGTAGACCACCATGTGGCAAGACAGGTCGGTCTTTCCTCAGATTCTTGCCCCACTTCAATGCCCCCACTACGCTCTAACTGTATGAGGTAAGACAGTACCTCGGCTAGAGTTGCGAGACGACACATAGGCAGTAGGAAGCATAGCATCGGTAAGAGAACCTTCGTTGTCCTCAGTAAGTCAGGTAGTCTCTCTTTGGCTCCTAAGCAATCATGGCCGAGCCATGGCGTGCTATAGCAGAGCGCAAGCGCGCAGAAAGACACAGTCGCATCCCCAAAGCCTGGCTAATCCCATCCCCACCATCTGTCAACGGCAATCTCATAGGCAAGCACCTGGACATTCTGTCGAAGTCTGAACTCGATATCACGCAAGACTATGATGCTACGGATCTCCTCTCCGCACTCTCAACCCGCAAACTCACCAGCGAAGCCGTCACCACGGCGTTCTGCAAGCGGGCAGCAATCGCTCAGCAGCTCACCAATTGCCTGACTGAGATCCTCTTTGACCAAGCCATAGCTAGAGCAAAGCATCTGGATGCAGAATTCGCTCGGACAGGCAAGCCCATTGGTCTCCTCCATGGCCTTCCAATTTCGCTCAAGGACACCTTCAAGATCAAGGGTCATGATGCGTCGGTCGGGGTTGCAGCACTGTGCTTCAAGCCTGCCGCCACCAACTCTGCGCTCGTAGAGTTACTGCTCTCGCTCGGCGCGGTGCTGTATTGCAAAACCAGTATCCCGCAAACCATGATGGCGCTAGATAGCCACAACAATGTCTTCGGCCGCGTGCGAAACCCGGCCAATGGTGCCCTGACAGCTGGAGGCAGCTCGGGCGGCGAGGGAGCGCTTGTAGCCATGCGTGGTAGCATTCTTGGCGTCGGTACTGACGTTGGGGGCAGTATTCGCATTCCTGCGTTGTGCAATGGACTCTATGGACTCAAGCCGTCTCATGGTCGTACCCCTTATGCTGGCCAAGAGGGCGGAGCGCCAGAAGGGAGTAGCAAGGTCGCGATTGAGTCGACTGCAGGTCCGATCGCGCATAGTGTGAGAGATTGCGAGATGTTCTTGAGGGTCATTGGGGACGCGAAGCCTTGGCTATTCGATCCGGATTGCCTTGCTCAGAATTGGGAGCAGCAGAACTCAATAAGTCGGTCATTGCCAGGCGCGAGCAAGTCCGTGCTCCGTATAGGCATCGTGCGAACAGACGGCCACGTCACGCCTCTCCCACCAGTTCAACGCGTGATCGAGGACGTTGCATCCGCACTCCGCAGTGGCTCGTCCACGAGCTCGACACAGATCGAAGTAGTCGAACTCGACCTATCGAGTCTCCTAAGCCGTTGCCTCAAGGTCAGCAACGGCGTCTTCTCCATTGATGGCGCGAACACCTGGTTTGACCTCCTGGAATCGAAATCTGAACCACTTTCTCCGTGGCTACAGTCCCGACTCCGGCGAAGACCAGCGAAGTCCATTGACGAGGTCGTCAAGCTGCAGGCACAGCGAATTGCTCTACAAAAGGAGGCACTCCAGATCTGGCGACCGGACGCGAACGGCCAAGAGATACACGTCCTCATCTGCCCTGCTGCGCCCCACCCAATCGCGTTGGTCGACCGCTGGAACTCGGTGAACTATACTTCTGCTTTCAACCTTCTTGATCTGCCAGCTGGCGTGCTGCCAGTGCGAGCTGTAACAAAGCAAGATCTGGCTGTCGAGTTGAATGAAGGAAAGGCGCTGAATGGGTGGGATAAGACGAATAGGGAGATGTGGGGTGAGAAGGAGAGGAAGGAGTACGTAGGAAGTACGCTCAGTGTTCAGGTCGTGGCACCGAGACTGCAGGAGAGAGTGTTGGTGGAAGCCATGGGGTTCGTAGATGAGATCCTAAAGGGTCTTGATAAGAAAGCTAGTAGCAGGTTATAGCGACAGACTATCCAACTCGATTGCCCCTGAACAGCATGCTGTACAATTACTGGACTCATCCAATCAATTGAGGTCCTGAGATCGCCATACATGTCTAGCAGCATCGTAACAACAGCTTCTAGGAAACCAGCTGTCATTCATGATCTGTTGCGGGTAGCAATATGTGGCAGGTCCACATGGACGTTGGTCGTGCTTTCAAAGTTGACATGTGAGAGAAGGAAGTCGAAACTCAGCTCGCGCTAGCCGCATTCGGCAGCGAAACCACCTGTCCAGACACGCATGCGCATCTCATATAACATTCACTATCCCTTCTCTTCCCCCTGTGCTGGCCACAGCTAATGCCCACGCCCTTCCACTAATCCCTCAATACCGCCACGATGTCAAACTCCTACAATTACGACGACCAAGCACAATTCTACCCATTCTTCATCCTCACCTTAACCTCGATCATAACCCTCCCGCTCACATACACACTCCTCCGCAAGCCCTCAGACGCCGCAGCAGCCAGCAAAGTCCCCCGAATAGACTCCTCTTTCGTCCTGCAAGATGCCGAGATCATCGACGCCCAGCGCGCGAAGCAGAAGCGAAAAGAGTTGCGGCTCAAGCGCATGCTTATTGCGGCGACAGGATGGGCTGTCATGCTTTACATGGTCTACCTCATGGTCGTGACTGCCCGTCATGCGCCGAAGATCTGGAATCCGTACGACATCCTAGACATTGGCATGAGCGCGAGTGAGAAGCAGATCAACTCCCGGTATCGCAAGCTTTCTGTGACGATGCACCCGGACAAACGACAGCCGGATCCAGCGAAGAACGAGAGCCTCGAGGCTATCAACGACCATTGGGTAGAGATCGTCAAGGCGTACAAGGCGCTCACTGACGAGGAGGTGCGGAAGAACTACATCGAGTTCGGGAACCCGGATGGGAAGCAGAGTACCAGTTTTGGCATTGCTTTGCCGGAGTGGCTTGTTGCTAATGCCAGCGGGCCGTATGTGCTACTGTTCTACTTTCTGCTGCTCGGACCTGGCCTGATCTTGTTGGTGGGGAAGTGGTGGTATGGGATGCAGAAGTTCACCAGGGAGAAGATCTTGGTCACGAGTGCTGGGAATATGTTCCGGGAGCATAAGGAGAAGATGGACGGGGGTGATGTCGTCAATGCGATCAGCAGTGCTGCTGAGTACCAGGAGGTTCTGGCTGGAGGGAAGGCGGATGCTGGATTGGGAAAGCTGGAGGGGAAAGTGCTGGGTGAAGAGGATGTCGGCATGCTGGCCAAGGACAGGAAACAGTTGGAGGAGCAAGATGATGCTGTTCGTCGCAAGACCCTCGCTCTCGTCTGGGCCTACTTGTCACGTGTCGATCTGGGTGACAAGACACTTGAGGCGGAGAAGTACGAGGTTGCGCCGACTGCACTACGGATGACTGAGGCCTTCACCTCAATCAGCATCGCGCATATGACGACTCCTACCGTCCTGGCATCTTTCCACTTGGCACAGTCCCTCACGCAGGCAATCCCAACCGCGCCACGACGAATGCCGCTGCTGCAGCTCCCTTACTTCACGGCTACCAACATCAAGACCATCGAGGAGACCACATCGACACCCTCAAAAGAGCACCTCACAATCCAAGCCTTCATGTCTCTGCCTCCTGAGCAACGTCGCGCTCTCGCCACAGCCGCTGGTCTCAACAGCACCCACCTCTCGACCGCCGAGCGTCTCGCCCGCCAACTCCCCCTCCTCCGCATCGAGAAGACATTCTTCAAAGTCCAAGGCGAACGCTACATCATCCCCTCCTCCCTCGTCCAATTCGTCGTCAAGGCTCGGGTGATTCCTCCCGGCACGCCCAAAGCCGATATTCCCGCACTAAAGGGCTCCGATCTCACAGACCCGGACCCAGCAGAAGGCGACCTCAAAGCACAGAAAGAGGAGATCGAGCAACACGGCCTCCCTCTCGTCCACGCACCCTACCTACCCCGCGACAAGAGCCCGAAGTGGCATGTCTTTCTCGCGGACACGCGGCAAAACCGCGTGGCTGTGCCGCCCTTCACGTTCTCAACTTTCGACAAGAAGGCTTTCGAGGATGATGGCAAGGGTGGCGTCAAGCCGACCTTTGAGGTTGTGACGCTAAAGATGCAGTTCCAGGCTCCGCCGCAGCAGGGCGAGTATAAGTTCCAGATGCATTTAATCTGCGATAGCTATGTGGGCTTTGATGAGCAGAGAGAGGTTGTGTTGAATGTGGAGGATGCGTCGAGAGCGGAGGAGGTGGATGATGATGATTATATCTCAGAGCCGGATGAGGGTGAGTCTACAAATCCATTCACACATCAGATCCAGTGCGGCAAGCTGACAAACGCACTAGATACCATTGCTGGCCAGATGGCTGCATTGAAAGGCCAGCCAACATCAGACGGCGCAACACAGCCTCCCAGGCGTCCGAGGAGAGAGGTCAAGCCTGCGGATGACGAGGAGAGCGATTACGAAAGCGGCACGGACGAGGATGTGGACAGTGACAGTGAGACCGATACGGACACTGATAGCGACGGCGAGTGAACTTCAACACAAGAGCGTGTTGCTGATGTGGTGTAGTGCTATCACAGACCGCCCGCCGCATGATAGATGCCCGCCTTTGCGGCCAGCGATCGTGGCTCCGGCAGAGCTTGGACGACGTGGTGACTGTGTTTGGGCCCCCTGGGGAGTCAGGGCATCGCCTTTGGCGCGTTTTAGCGGGAGATGGGTCTATCGCTACCCGAACATGAGGCTTTGGTGCGGCAGGGGAACTTCGTCAAGGCACCGTGCAATTGAGATCGTCCGCGGAAGGCGGGGCAGAGTACGGTCACTTGGTATGGTGGCTTTTGGGGTAACAAAGATGGCAGAGATACATTGGTAATCACCATGAGCGTTCGGCAGCGATTCACAGTCGATCCTTCCAGACTACTCACAACAACTTACCCTTTTCTGATCCTGTCTTATACCAGCATGCCCTCCTCCGTCAATACTTTCTGGCCCACCGCCCGAACTTCCAACACAGATAATTTACGATAGGTTACGAACGATCGCATTGAAAGCTAGTGGGTCGCATTGCACATGCGGTTCAATTCTATCAATTTACTCATCCCATGCCGTTTCCTGGCTTTCCCTTCGTCAATACGTCCGGCCTGTAACGCATTCCTGATCACTCATGCCATGCTATCCAGCCTTGCCCATGCCTTGTGAGCCAAGGCGCTCTGTTCCTTGGGTATCAAATTCCCTCCCATGCTCATGCTACATATGTTCTAAACTCCCTCAGTCCTCCAAACAGTCCAAAGATCTTTCGCAGTCAATGGCGTAATGTGCGGTGATTGTTGATGTATGTTAAGGATAACGCTGTAGTGGTATGCATACTCATTTGCTGACAACGTAACACCATTCATCTCTCGACTCCGACACGCTCAGTGGTTGGTGAAGTAGTAAGCGATGGTCGCGCAGAAGTTGCTGCGGTGGTCGATGTCCTTCACGATACCCACATCGTCATCGACGATCATGTTGACTGCCGCTTTGGTGCTGACAGCGTACATATCAACTTGGCTGTTCTGAATATGAATCATGTTCTCCTGGCAGTTTTGCTCGGGTGTGCATGTCTGCTCGTAGTTGTTGAAGAAGCTGTACAGTCCAGTGGAGTAGAGCAGGATCTCCTGCGAGTTCCAGACGCGCAGACCCCAGGCATCCTTGCAGGTCGGGTCCGAGGAGCCACTGCACACAGTGAACGTTGGGTCATCGTAGGCAGAGTTGAAAGAGAATGGGTTTGGGGCATTGGGAATGGGCTGGAAGTAGGGCGTCTCGGATTGCATGAAGCCAGAGAAGATGGCCCGGGCGTCCTTGAACTGGTAGTTGTAAAGGATCGAATGCTCCGAGGCAGTACCCCACATCCAGGTAGGGCCTTGAGACTCGATGAGTACACCACGGCCGCTGTATATGGAGATCTGGGTTGGCGAAGAGAGGTCCAAGTCGTGATCGGCGACCCAGAACCAGGTATTCTCGAGGTATATGCCAGCAGCGCCGGATGGAGCGTAGAACATCAGAAAGACACCTGTGCAGGCTGGGTTGGGGCTGCCTTGTTGCAAGGTAGTGCAGACATCGGATTGAAGCTTAGTGCCGTAGGAGCCGCCGATGCGGACGTGAGAGTCCCACATGCCGGAGGCGCCTTGAGCGGACTGCAGATTCCACTGCACCATGATCGCGCCGGGGTTCGGGCCGGTGCTTTCGAAGATGAGATCCTGGATCTCGACTGCGCCGCCGGTGTCGCCCACCTCACCGATCTGGAAGACAGGCTTCGGGTTGTTGACATCGGTGAAGCCGGATGCGACGATCATGGACCAGATCTCGCCAACGATCTTGATCGTCTTGGGCACGTGAATTGTGTCCTTCACGATGTAGGCGCCGTGATCGATGCAAGCGATCTGATCACTACCGACACTCTTGAGGAAGGTGTTCAAGCAGGCGGTGTCGTCGGTCTGTCCATCACCCTTGCAGCCAGCTGCCTTGGCGGACTTGAAGGCAGACGCTGGGTAGCTGGCGTATTGCGGCTTGGAGCGGCCGAAGATCTTGCCATTGGAGTCAAGTAGGGAGGCCGCTTTAGTGGGAGGCGTGATGGGCCCACTCTTGCGTTGGACTTGGAGGCTTCGCTGTGTCGGGTAGTCGACAGCGTACCCATCACCGGCAGCCCAAGCTCCGATCTTGGCATTGCCAGCAAGTAGAGTGTTACCGCCCGTACCAGTGGTGTGCAAGACTGCGACTGGGACGTTGTCGCTCATGTCAACATTGTCGATAATAAGATTGCCACCAGATGCAGGCACGATAGTCTGCGCCCAAGCTGTGCTGACACCGACAGGGCAGTTATTGATGGTGCTGTCAGAGAGGACCACAGAGCCAACAGTCAAATTGGTGGGACTATTGGCCATGTCAAGGCCGACAGAGCCACAGCCGTTGATCGTGATATCACTGAGTGTCCAGCCCCAGTTCCAGTTCATGAAGATCGCTGTACCGCAGTCATTGAAGGTCAGGTTGCGCGATGTGAACTGCTGGCTACCCAGGAAGGCACCATAGTTGCCGCCATTGAATACCAAATCA
Organism: Rachicladosporium sp. CCFEE 5018; assembly: GCA_002077045.2. NCBI lineage: Eukaryota > Fungi > Ascomycota > Dothideomycetes > Cladosporiales > Cladosporiaceae > Rachicladosporium > Rachicladosporium sp. CCFEE 5018. The sequence continues at coordinate 594,249 of KZ111144.1, forward strand.
CTGAAGAAGCCGCCACTGCCGTTGTCCATGAAGATGCCTGACTGCTTGTTGGATGGCGATGCTGGCTTCATGTCGAAGACAATATTCTGGAGGGAAGTAGCTTGTGCGACTTGCCAGTGGATACCAGCGCCGGCGCTCTCGGGCATTTCCAGCAGGCTGATGTGGAAGTTGCGGACTTGACGGAAGAAGTTGTTCTGATTGGTCCAGAAGCTGGTACCATTATTGGAGTATGGATCAGCGTCAAGGACGGCCATGCCTTTGAATGACGGATCGGCGACGATGGTCGGGAGGTCATTGGCGTTGCCGATGAGCTGGGTGTAGTAGTACATCACAATCGGTGACGACACACGATATGTGCCGGCTGGGAAGTAGACGATGGCCGGCGTGGTGGTTGAAGAGTCGCAGTAAGGGTCGTTGCCACATCTGGCGTTACCCTTGCTGCTGCTAACAGCTTCGTTGATGGCATTAGTGTCGTCGGTAGTGCCATCTCCCGTCGCGCCAAAGTCTTTGACGTTGCGGTAGATGTTATAGCTGCCGCTGTTGCCCCAGGTGGATCCTTGACGGGTGATCGACTCCATCCAGAACGGGCCGCCGCTCTGGCGAGTGTCCAGGTCCCGGGAGACCATGGAAGTGGGTGCAGCAACGACATGTTGCGGCAGTGAGGTGATGATGGCGCTCAGCGCCGCA